>CM053791.1:63293648-63798648 GCA_028749045.1 Cupressus sempervirens
TGGTGGACATGCAGGTACAAATGTGGATTGTTCTTGGTGTTCTTATGCAGTTGTTTATCTAGACTAGTTGAGATTGGTTTGTAAGTTAGATCTAATTGGATCTTGTAGAACTAATTTTCTAATTATTGTTTGTACTTGGCACTAACCTAAAAGGCCTTATAGCTGGGCATATTGAATGTAATCAGTTATATTTTATGAACAAATTATTGCAATTTGGTATCAGATCTTGCATTGTTGCTTCTTTCTATTGTGTTTCCACAATGTGGTTATATAGTTGGGGGCTATAACATCTCCTTTGGGGATTCTCCTACCTTGCACTATGTCAGATGGCCTAATCTCATGCACACTTTATTGATCCTAAGGAATTTTATGACATGTTTAAAGATAGAACTAAGGCTAAGTTTTATGAGAATTTGGTCTATTTTGCTAAGGATGTAATTGGGAATTAATTTTCATTACAAGAGTAGGAGGTAAAAAAAAATGGAAGGTGTATAGTAGAGTTCTTGAATTCATTAATTCTTTAAAGCCATAGTATGACACCTTAGCTAATGTAAAGTATTAACGTAATAAAATTAACATGCTTATGAACAATTTTGTTGGGTTCATGCAATCCCTAAATGAGAAGAAATAAATTTTGGTTCAAGCTTATCCCATTCAAGCTATTGAAATTTAGAAAATATTGGCAAGTAGAGCCATTATAAAGTTGAGATAATATACATTGTAGGGGAAAGATGGATATGTGGTGGAAAGAAATTTAAATGTACAACCTATGCCCCTCTATAAGGGAGAACTCTTAGAGAGTTCTTCTACAATAATTGTCACTAAGAAGGATAAACTAGAATGAGGATCTTCTTCAAAAGTTGAGGAGTACTCCCCTTGACAAACCCCATCTAAATAGATGATGAACACTCCTTGAGGGATCAATTGAGGAAAATAGAAGGTAAAGGGGATGTTGTGATAACTACAACAGAAGTAGAAAAAGGAGCAACTATAGAGCCTCCCATGTTGTTACTATCCTTGACTATAGATGATTTGAAAGGAAAAGTAATTGACCCTGCAGTGGGGCAGGCATCAATGAAATTTCTAGATTTCAACCAATTTTGTTTGGTGCAGCAATATAGAAAATTTCAAAGCCAAGTGCAAACAAATGAAGACAAAGCAACCTACTAGGTAGGACTATGAGATTGAAGAGGAGGTTAAGGCTAACATCATTGAGGAATTTAGCAAGATAATCTCTACAGTTGGAAGGAAGAAAGTATTGAGAGTCCTAGTACTACCTAAATGGGACATTGCTAATGCAATGATCTTTGATGATGTGAGAAGAAAAAAAGAGACAGTTTAGGATTGAGGATGAAGTGATACAAGTCCATAAAGAGGTTAAGTACAATGATGACCATAAAGCCTTAGTCATGTTGTCAATTCAAAAGAGAGACAAGGGAAGAATTAAAGAAGTCTCAGATTTTGAGAACACATGTAATCTCATGGTATATAGGGTTGAGGATGTAGATAGTGAAAAGGTGGTCTTGATCAATAAAGAAGTGACATATTTTGGGGTTGTGGTTTCTACCAAGGATAAAAATAAAATCTGCAAATTGAATGAAATTTTTGAAAAGGTACTACAAGCCTATGATGAAAGGGGTGGAAAAATCTACCAATTATTGAATAAGATTACAAACATGGAGATATCTACCAAAGATAAAGAAATCAAACAATCTAGACAACTCAAAATTGTTGGTACTCCTCCCCCTATGCCACCATTTAATACTATTCCAATTATGGGAATTCCAAGAACTCCCCAACAACCAGAACTTTACATAGCTGATGAGCTAAATGAGGAGCAAGTTAAGATTGGGTCACTACACATTAAACTAGATATTGAACATGAGGACAAGATCAGAGATATAATTTTGTATCTAATAGAGAGCTTAGTTTGGCCTCTTTTCTACTAGGAATGGGAAAGGTTGGTAGAAATATGGAATGGGTTGATAATAATGAAGCCACCTTGAGAACAATTTTGAGAAAATGAATTAGTAGGGATGATGTTATTGCAACCCTATGCTACTCAATTATTGATCACTTTAATGATCAATTAGAAAAGACCTTTGACTAGTCCCACGATCTACTAGATTTTGATCTTGGGAGAAATATGTTGCGAAGAAAATTAATTTTAATTTTTCCAAATACCTCACCAAAATTTTTGATCTATTTCACTATGAAATAAAGGGCATATGAAAAATAAAAGATAAGGAAGATTGAGAAGATGTGCTAAAGGATTTAATGAGTATTAGATTGAATAAAGTAATAAATAAAGATAATTACATTTGGTTTGTAATAACTACCAAGGAACTGGTACAAATACAAATTTTTTTTTATTCTTTTGAACAAGACTTTTCTGAAATGAATGAAATGGGAAAAGATATCTAGAAAAGGGAGCAAGAAATATTGACTTTCAACTAGCCAGATGACACAATTTTTGAAAAGTGGATGGTATATCACTACCTAGTAGTGCAACTATTATAGGTGGCATCTAAGGAACTAGTTGTGGAGAAGGAAAATACTACAAAAGAAATGTAGTCAATTGATAAAGCAATTTAGATAGATGACAAGGAGACAAATGAATTAACTACAATAGTGGACATGGTGACCCAAACTAATGAGCTCGAAGATGAGAAACCAATCATAATAACTATCTAGATATAAGAATCTAATACAACATGTGAAAGTCAAGTGGTCCCACATGTTATAAATACAATAAGGAAGTAAACTCAGAGGGGCGGGGGGTTGAATCAATAGTTAAAACTTTCAACATCTAAAACTACTTAGCACACATCCATCCAAAAAACTACACATATAAACTAAAATAAAAAATTAAGCATATACATCGATAGCATGAAAGTAAAATATTCAACACATGTATGACACAAGATAATTGATTACCTAGGAACCCTCCAAGGAGAAAGTAAAACTGTGGTGGGGATGACACCCATAAATCTTCACCATTGTAGTAAAGTGTATCCAATGAAGGTTACAATGTTTGATAATGAAACGTGATCTACCATGTGAAAGGTCTACCCTATTAAAGTCTTACATGATTGTTAGATCTTACCCAATTAAAGGATTTAAACACCCTGCTAAAAGTGTTTCTGGTAAAAGGACTTTAACTTATAATGAAGTAAGCACCTTGTTAAAGGATTTACAAACTATTAAGACTACTCTATCAAGAGTTTTAACTGATTCACCTATTAAAATGTCTTAGCAATGATCCTTTCATTAAAACTTAGTTGCTTGATGTTAGATCACCTTTATACTAATTTCTACTTGATCCTTTTTTATTAGATGTGTCTTTGTTATCCTCGGATTCCTTTCCAATTTTCTCCTTGAACCTATTCTACAATGTAGGTCAATTTTTAACACCTTAATAACCATGAATACTCTATTTATGTATGAAAACTCTCTTCAATTCTCCTTACCATTAGTTGAAATTTTAGGTTTTATCTTCCTTAAGAAGAACTAGAGCTGAAAACCCCACTAAAACTATGTTTGATAAAAGGAAAGGGTTCTATCAAGCTCATAGAAAAGATTTTTTGTGATAATGCTTACTATGTTGAAGGACTCATCTATAATTTGTTGACTGTCTCACAACTAAATAACTTAGGATGTAAGGTTGATTTTGAAAACAAGATTTAAAAGATATTTGATACTATTGGAAAACTAATTGGAAAAGGTTTTCAAACTAGAGGTAATCTATTATATGTTGATATAGAGGATGCTTCTTGTTTAATTGTAGAATTGGATGATGTGTGGCTATGGCACAAGAGGTTATGTCATATTATTTTTGATAAATTGGTTAGTATTAGAAACATGAAAAGAGTAAGAGGGTTTCCTAAGCTAAAGAAGCCTGATAATATATTTTGCAATAAATGTTAGTTAGGCAAAATGACAAAGTTATATTTTTAGAGTAAAACTCATACCTCTAAAGATATATTAGAGATTGTTCACACTAACTTTGATGGACTAATTGAAGTGCAAAGCCACGAATGAGATAAGTACATTATGTTTCTCGTCGATGATTATTCTAGAATGATGTCAGTTAAGTTTGTAACATAGAAATTTAATGCTTTCAAAATGTTTAAGTGGTACTTAGCAAGAGTTGATCAGGAAACAAGTAAAAGTTTGAAATGTTTAAAATCTGACATAGGAGGAGAATTTGCATCAAATGAGTTTGAGATGTTTTATAGTGACATGGGAATCAAAAGACAAACATCTTCTCCTAAAACCCCTCCACAAAATGTAATTGCTAAAAGGATGAACAAATCTATAATGGATTGTGTTAGGTAACTAATGATGTAGAAAAATTTTGGTTTGATATAATAGAGAGAAGTTGTAAGTATATTTTTTTATACCTTGAACTGTGTTGGTGCTCAAAATTGTAGCCCAAATTTTGAGTACCTTTGAAAAAATCAAGTCCCATAAATGCCCTTTTGATGAGATTGTACCTGGTTGTCAGTCTGAGGCCTAAGAGGTGTTTAATGATTCTAACACCTTTCATCTAGTGCGTCTATGTGTTCTATGAAGTTAAACTGACATTTTGAACCAAATATGTGTCAAATAGTGACCAAAAGCCCAGTTTGCATTTGAATATCTTTTACCCAGGAATGTATCATGACCTGCCACTTTGGGGATGTTTAGTGTCCATAATAGAGAACTTATGTTTCATATGCTGAGTTGTTTTGAGTTCTTTTGATTAGGTTTTGAATCCCTCAAAGTTGGTCAGTTACTGTTTCTATACTTTTGCAAAATATTCAGAATTCTGGGAAGCTCTGTTTGACATGTTATAATTTTGACCTAGTTGACAAAAATCTTGAAATTCTTTTTGCGTTGCATTGTAAGCATTAGACACTTCATATGTTCCAATTTTGAGATCATGAGGAATCAATTTGATAAGTTCGCTAACATGATTAAAAACCTAATTTGCATTGTTTTTTTATGGCTAAGGTATCCAGATTGATTTGTACCCCTGTTCGGCACCTTGTAAATTTGATCCTATGATTGGTAAGCCTAAACTGATTGTACCATTGTGTTGTGTCCTGAAAATCCTTCAAGTATGCCAATTCTCAAGTCATGATGAATCCATTTTTATATTTTCATATGTCCATACATTTGCCAAAAAATTACTTTGACACATTTCTTGGTCAAAATTTCCAAGTGCGTGTTTTCAAAAATTTGCCAAATGTGCCCTGTGATTCGTAATGAGCCCAAAACATGGAATTATATTCTCTTCATGGCAAAGAACTTATATCCCATTTTTCAGAACCCCAAGTGATCAATAACTCAGTTTATAATCCTGAACCCGAGCCTAGTTTATGTTTTTCAACACTGTTTTCTTGCAGAGTAATTGAAGTACGGATGTTCGGCAGTTAAAATCTTTTGACTGGAGATTCGTCATTGGATAAAAATTTGTAGTGTGGTAAATTATGTAGGATTGAACACTCATGCCAATTTTTATGCCCTAGTTACATGATTGAGTTAGTTTTTATGGCCACCTGGCAGGCCTCCTGACACAATTTTCACAATGGTGCGAAAATGATTAAAATGGAGTTTTGAAGTGATGTCCCAGTGATTGTTTTTAATTCTAGTCATTAAAATGGGGCCAAGTGACAAATATGAGGATGCCAGTTGTTTGTAAGGCAAAATTTTTTTAGCCAGACCCGCTTTGGGGTCCCGACTAATTCCCTCTGGCTAGTTTTTCTCATGAGATGATATTATATTATTTTATCATGTATATGATTCAATCTTGTCACAAAGAAAATGGTAGATTGGTTTCTTAAAACCAAAATATGAGGGCACGTGAAGTGAGTATAAGACAATAATAAAGAAGAAAAGAACCTTTGGATTGAAGAAGACCATTTTTTTTAAGAATCTACAAGCAGACATGTAGTAACATTACCAAGATTAAATATCTTCATAGGCTTTTTCTTAAATCAAATTGTAATCACTCTAAAGTTTAAAATCTCTATTAAACATTCATTTTAAAAGGTCACTTGGAATTAAGGAAAAAGCACACCAAGAGCAGCATTCATGCTAAAGGAAGAAGTTCCTGAAAGTTTACGTAGGTAGGAAAAAGATGCATCATTTTGTGTTAGTTTTTCTTTTCTTTTCTTTGGAGCTTCTAAAGAATCAACAGTTCAAAGCATTGCTTACTTGAAGTTTGAAGAGGTACTATCTTATGCCAAACATCAGGAAGAATGTATGGCGCAAAATTTTATAGTTTACATGCTCTCTAGGTTGTGAAATTTTGGAAGAAACCAAGCAATATGTGTGTGAAGGACAGGCTGATGCCAACTCTTATTCAATATGGGAAGAGAAAAATCCTAACAAATTAATCCCAAGAGGGAGCCACAGGCTTAAGAGCCAGAGCCAGCAGAGAGTGCCAAGTGCTTGAAGTGGAACATAAAGAGTAAAGGAATTTTGTCACAGTTTGCACAAACATCATAAATTTATAGAAGCTGATTACACAAGTTTTGAAGAGTCTAGTCATACCAAATTGAATGGTTAAGGGCTCCAAAAAATTTTCCATCATTTGATTGCCAATTAATACTCATAATTGCATGTGTGGTACGTAGATATCAGAGTTTGCAGGTCTGATTTTATAACAAAATTCATTCTGAGTCAACAACCTTTTGAAAGCAGCTATAAACAAGCCACACACAATAAGGAGGTGTACCAGATGTATTTAATAGAGCATTCATGCAATGTAGAAGCAAACAAGCAATCAAGAAGAGACAAAGCATTAAGAAGCAAACAAACAGAGTGACCTAGCATTTGATAAGAAGAAAAGGGAGTTAGAAAAAGAAATGCCACGGCTTTTAACAGTTAGCCATGTATATTTTAATATGAAATTGGTATGTTAAAACCATAAATGCCAAGGAACAACAAAGAAGTTCAGGCCAGCACAGTAGAAAATGGAACCCACGCATTGATAGAAAGAACATTTCATGCTAAAAACAAAGGCAAGGACAGAATAGAATCCACAGACTATTTTCAAAAGGAACTCATGTAGTGATAAGCAAAGGACACTCAGCAATCAAATGGAAAGTGCCACATAAAAAAAAAAGAATCAGCGCAGTCAAAGAACATGTCAAAACACAGAGATCCATGGTTCAAAAAACACAAAGGAGCTGCAGGTTCCAATAAATTTTAAAAGAACAAGCAACCAATTCCAACCACTATCAAACACAAGGGGAAGAGTAGTCAAAAAATAATTATCCCACGTTGATAAAATGAGGGTATGTTTTATGTGTTTAAATACTCAAACACACTTAAGAAGATATGAATTGAGGTAGGAGCCTTTGAAGGCATGAGCTCGAGGAGAGGAGCCCACCGTGGATGGCCAGGTGGTGCGCAAATATAAAAATTTTGAACGAACATACAATAATCATGAGTTGGCACCCAAAACTCAGATGCAAGGAGTTGAAGACATGTGGCAGATCGAACACCGTCCACTTCCCCGCATTAATAAGATGCGCACAGGATAAATATTGCAGGAAAGTGAGATTGCACCATGTGGCGTAGGTCCTAGTGGCACTGACATGGCAAATGATGCAGAACGTTCAGCGAATCAGATATCAACATGTGACGAAGATTTGGTAAAAGAAGGGTTGACCCGAATGGAAAGCATATGGAAAAAGAAAAATGATTTTAAATGTCATTTTCAAATTATTTTTCAAAAGTGAAGTCACGTTCAAGATATTTTAAGTTCAAAAGGATTTATATTTCTAAAGTCTAAACTTTAGAAATTTTTAATTTTTAAAGAAATTCAAATGTGCAGACCTGTGTTTCTTTGATAGCAGAGGAGTTGTTTTCAAACAGACTTTCAGTGGGTTTCTGGAAGCCAAAATAGGCAATGTTATATATCGCCGAAATTGGGAAAAAATGAGTTCTCCATTTTTGGAGTTAGTTTTTGTACAGGTAGCAATGTGTTTGATCTATACTAGGTTTTCTCCTAGGTTTCCAAATTGTAATCAATTTTAGGTATCAGAGTTCAAAATTGTTTTCTAGCATGGAAATGACCTAGATATGCATAAACGATGGTAAATTGCAATTTGGGTCGAATGGAACTAATTTCAAATTAGTTAAAGTTTGATTCCTTTAGCATTTCATGAAAATATGAGATATTTTGGTGATTCAAAGAATTTCATCATTGAACTAGGATATTTGCAAATCAGTTGTAGATGATGATGAAACAAAAATTAGATCAAATGGTAGAGAGATGAAAAAGGTTTTCTGTTGCACAATATGGAATTCCAAATGGACACTTGTCATCTTCAATTATAATCTCAAAATTCATCTCCTTGCTATATTATTCCTTCTTTCTTCCATTTGAGGGGTTCCAGTTTTGGTTACTGTGAGACCATTGTCAACAACAAGTGTAAAGATAATACAAATAGTACTGATATGTTAGGTTGTTTCATGTTTTAATTTCATGCATTTGATTGTATTGTTTCAAGGAAATGAATACATATGAGCAAGCATTTCATTAGTTTCATTCTGGTTCTCATCTCCTGTCTCAATAATCTATAGTCTTATGTGCTCTTGGAACAAAGAGCTGAGATCCATTTGCTTCCTCTTCAGGTTGTACGTCTGATATATCTTGTTGTTGGAACAAAGTCCCAAGTAAATACTTCATGTGTTTGACAGGTTTGCTGGTTATCTTGAGAAGGATATTTCATAAGAATGAGGTCTTAATGAACACCAATGTCTAGATCACAAGGTGATTAGGTAGATCTGATGTCTGGGTATACAGAATATGTCCTGAGGTCATAGATGTATGTTTTCAATTCATGGGATTGCCCAATGGATTAGGCACTGATCAGAGATAGGATCATTAGGTTTTTTTGCATGTTTGAGGATTTTTTGAACGTCAACATCATTAATCAAATGCTTTTCCCCTTTCATGTTGAAGAGCTATAATAGAATGCCCTCACTTGGCTTATGAGATTCCTAGATCTGCATTTAGCTACTATAGATTGATTTTATTTCATGAGCTATTAGGAGAAATAAGGGTTGTATCTGCTTCATATTAGATTTAGTATATTCTTTGATAACTGGTACCATATAAAGAATCTGTAGGTCCACCCACCTAGGTTTTACAAAGCCTGAAGAAGAAGAAGGATTATGCCTTATAGTTGGCTTGATGTCTGAATGGGCATGTTGAAAATGGGAGTTAGCTACCCCTATATGTGTCTTGTTCTCATCAGGGTAATTGGAAATGGGTAACATTTTCAAACACCAACAAAATGGTGACTCTGCTGGGGAGTTGCATTTAGAAAGAACCAAAATCTCTGCCATGAAACAGATTGGATACAACAAATATGTAGCAAGATGTGTTCTTTTCCTTGTTGAAGTTTCATGTTCCCCAGTTAAGATTTATTCATTATCAGTAGTATGTTGTAAAATTGGATGAAAATTGTGTGCTATGACTGTCATAGGTCTATATTCAATCAGTTTAGTTTGTAGATACTATTGAGAAAGTCTCAGAGTCAAGAATTCGATTTGTAAAGTGTATTTTCTTTTCAAGGTGTTAGTGATCTAAAAGTTTCTCCTACATTCAAGGTCTGGTTTAGATTTGTCAAGTGACTAATTATGTTTTATTTCTCACAAAGTGTGAGTGGCGACTCTCAAATCTCTATACCAATTTGTTTCTAGTTGATTTCATTGCAAAATCTTGAAGGACTTTCAGTTGTATGGGTAGATCTGAAGCCGTTGGTAGATCTTGGAAAGAAAGTTTTAAATTCTTGATAATTTTTAAGTGTTGGTTGCAATCTGCAATTATAAGAAATTGAAATATAAAAAGTGAATCATAGTAGTGGTTATTTCATTCCTCTTGCAAAGAGGTGGCAGTTCTACAAAGTTTGATCAGTGGTGTAAAGAATTTCAGTCTTGCATTTGTGCCAAATCAACAGATCAAAGTTCAGCATCAGCACTTGAGGTATTTTGATTTTCATGCTTCTTTTAATGATGGTTAAGTTTTTTAAAAGGGTTACCTCTATTCAGTGGTTTTCAGCACTAGGATAAAGAGGTAGAAATTTCATTCTCAAAATGGATTCAGATTGTAGATCTAATAATACTCTGTGAAGGTATGAAGAGGTACATGAAAATTTGTTTATGTTATATGGAAAGCTTCATAGTCAAGTCATTTCTTCTATCCGAAGGAATGTGGGAAGTGTAGATGACTTAGATGCTATTCAGTTTTACATGCAATTCAAGTTGGAAATCTTAGAGCTTCCCATTTCAGCAAGACCCAGTGAATTATCATGGGCTTTTGTTTTTTTATTAGTCTTTATGCTTGATTCAGTACATTGGACAGCAAAAGCAAGATTTGAAAAGATCAAATACTTTGAGAGAATGTGAAGGCTATTTAGAAAAGAATGGTTACTATATTGTTGAAATTGAAAATGTTGATACTCATAGTGAAATTGATGAGTCCTATGACAATATGTTTGAGAATGAAAAGAGTTATAACAGTAGGCTTGAAATATCTTCCTGCAATGAAGTTGAATGTAGCAAATCATCTAATGTCCAGATGTGGTGCAGGGAAGAGGATATATATTGTGAAAATACTACTAGTTCTTCAGATTGTATGACTAATGGTGTCACTGTTATAAGTTCTTTAGATTATTTGAGGAAGTTTGTGAAAGAGATCTACTGAATACAAATGAGTTCTCAGCCTTGTTGCAACATGAGTTTGAAAGGTATATGTCAATGTGTGATTCAACTTCACCTTTATTAGTGCGTGCATCTCATAAGGATGATGTAAGGTATGATGTATACCCCTATGTTTGTTCTCCTGCATATCAACATTGTTATTCTTTTGAAGACTTTCAGCATAAGCATGAAGATTTGTTTGAAGAAATGAAGACCAGTAGAGATGTATTTACTACTATCATGAGTGATGTTAAATCAGATCTATGTTATAGAGATGATAAGGAGAGGTTGTTGATATCTTTTGATTCTGATTTAACATTTAATGAAGAAATTCCTATGATTAATGTTACTAATGATGATGAGAGATCAGTTGGTTTTTTATCTGATCCAGATGGAGTATATGACAGTAATCTGCAGTTACTTGAGATGAGATTTGATGATTCTTGTAGTAAAGTGAATACTGACAATGGTACACATGAATCTATAGTTAAATTTTCTCTACATGTTGGTGAGTCTTATGCTAATGAGTTTGATGCATTCACAAGTATCTCTAGCAATTTCTTTGATAAGAATATTGATGCCAGTAGAGTTCCTACTGATGAGAATTTTAATGAAGATTCTTTTCACATGTCTGATGAACCTTTGTTTGAAGACTATGGTGATAATTTTTCAGTAAGTTTCAGATCTGATTTGGTATGTGATGACATGATACATGAAGTTGATTCTGATCCATTGTATTTTTTGAAGCCGGAGGTACAAGGTGTGTTGCAAGCCTTTAATACATGCAACTTGGTGAATGATGTAGAATATGAAGTCTTTGTGTTTTCGATCAGCATGCATGAATCATCATTGGATTTTGATTCTTAGTTCAGTTTGTGTAGTCATGAGCATGCTGATGCTTTTTCTTATAGTGAGCATGAAGATGAAATGGTCTTTGAATTTTATATGCACTATGAGAATGAAGGAAGTTGTTCTGTTTTGCCAAGTTATTTGTTTTAGTATGCTGATATGATTGGTGAAACAAATGATAATGAGAATTTTAGTTTACCTCAAGAGGATGTAAAATGAAAATTAGGTGTATGACAGAGGTAAGGAGTTCTAAAACTTTTTAGTGGCCCGAAACCATCACTTGTACATAGTAGTTGTAGATTTTCCTATTTTCAATAAAGTTGTTCAAGAGAGAAAGTTTTGCTATCAAGTATGTGGTCTGCTTCCTTTAGAGATCTAAATCCTTGCCATGCATGCAAGAGACATGCATCCCCAGATAGAGCCACTGTTGGTGCTCAAAATTGTAGCCCAAATTTTGAGTACCTTTGAAATACCCTCATTTTATGTATTTAAATACTCAAACACACTTAATAAGATGTGAATTGAGGCAGGAGCCTTTTGAAGGCATGAACTCAAGGGGAGGGGCCCGTCAAGGATGGCCAGGTGGCATGCAAATAGGAAAATTTTAAATGAACATGCAATAATGATGAGTTGGCACCCAAAACTCAGGTGCAAGGAGATGAAGACACATGGCAGATCGAACAGTGTCTACTTCCCCACATTAATAAGATGCGCACTAGATAAATATTGTGGGAAAGCAGTATTGTGCCATGTGGTGTAGGTCCTAGTGGTGCTAACATCGTAGATGATGCAGAAGGTTCAGCGAATTAGATATCAACACATGGCAAAGATTTGGTCAAAGAAGGGTTCACCCGAATGGAAAGCATATGGAAAAAGAGAAATGATTTTAAATGTCATTTTAAAATTATTTTTGAAAAGTGAAGTCAGGTTCAAGATATTTTAAGTTCAAAAAGGATTTATATTTCTAATGTCTAAACTTTAGAAATTTTAAATTTTTAAAGAAATTCAAATGTGTAGACTTGTGTTTCTTTGATAGCAGAGGAGCTATTTTCAAACGGACTTTCAGTGGGTTTCTGGAAGCCAAAATATGCGATGTTATATATCACCGAAATTGAGAAAAAATGAGCTATCAATTTTTGGAGTCAATTTTGGCACAGGTAGCAATGTGTTTGAGCTATATCAAGTTTTCTCCCAGGTTTCAAAATTGTAACCAATTTCAGGTATCACAGTTCAAAATTATTTTCTAGCATGGAAATGACCTTGATATGCATAAAAGATGGTAAAATGCATTTGAGGTCGAATGGAACTAATTTCAAATTAGTTAAAGTTTGATTCCTTTAGCATTTCATGAAAATATCAGATATTTTGGTGATTCAAAGAATTTCATCATTGAACTAGGATATTTGCAAATCAGTTGCAGATAATGATGAAACAAAAAATTAGATCAAATGGTAGAGAGATGAAAGAGGTTTTCAGTTGCACAAGATGGAATTCCAAATGGACACTTGTCATCTGCAATTTTAATCCGAGAATTCATCACCTTGCTATATTATTCCTTCTTTCTTCCATTTGAGGGGTTCCAGTTTTGGTTATTGTGAGACCATTGTCGATAGGAATGTTACAATCATTCTGTGAGACCACTTCATTGGATCCAGAACTGTAATTCCACCTTCATTCTTTAGCAATTTTTCTCTCATGTGAACAGCAAGTGTAAAGATAATACAAATAGTTCTGATATGTTAGGTTGTTTCATGTTTAATTTCATGCATTTGATTATATTATTTCAAGGAAATGAATACATATGTACAAGAATTTCATTAGTTTTATTCTGGTTCTCATCTCCTATCTCAATAATCTGTAGTCTTATGTGGTCTTGGAGCAAAGAGCTGAGATCCATTTGCTTCCCCATTAGGTTGTATCTCTGATATATCTTGCTATTGGAGCAAAGTCCCAAGCAAATGCTTGATGTGTTTGACAGGGTTGCTGGTTAGCTTGAGAAGGATATTTCATAAGAATGAGGTCTTAATGAACACCAATGTCTGAATCACAAGGTGATTAGGTAGATCTGATGTCTGGGTATACAGAATATG
Organism: Cupressus sempervirens; assembly: GCA_028749045.1. Taxonomy (NCBI): domain Eukaryota; kingdom Viridiplantae; phylum Streptophyta; class Pinopsida; order Cupressales; family Cupressaceae; genus Cupressus; species Cupressus sempervirens. The sequence goes on from CM053791.1 coordinate 63,307,292, forward strand.
TCCTAAGGTCACATATGTATGTTTTCAATTCATGAAATTGCCCAATGGATTAGGCACTAATCAGAGATAGGATCATTAGGTTTTGCTGCATGTTTGAGGATTTGTTGAACATCAACATCATTAATCAAACACTTTTCCCCTTTCATGTTGAAGAGCTATAATAGAATTCCCTCACTCGGCTTATGAGTTTCCTAGATCTGCATTTAGCTACTATAGGTTGATGTTATTAAATGAGCTATCAGGAGAAATAAGGGCTTTATCTACTTCATATTAGATTCAGTGTATGCTTTGATAACTGGTACCATATAAAGAATTTGTAGGTCCACTCGCCTAGGTTTTGCAGAGCCTAAAGAAGAATAAGGGTCATGCCTTATAGTTGGCCCAGTGTCTGAATGGGCATGTTGAAAATGGGAGTTAGCTGCCCCTAGATGTCTCTTGTTCTCATCAGGGTAATTGGAAAGGGGAAACATTTTCAAACACCAACAAATCATGTACAAGTCAAGAAAGGTACTCATTCAACACCTTTTGAACTATGGTATGGATACTCACCCAATGTAAAATATTTTAAGGTATTTGGAAGGATGTGATATATTTTCAAGGATATCACTAGTGGTAAACTTGATGTAAAAAGTGAAGAAGGTATATTTGTTGGTTATTAGACAAGAGGTAAATCTTATAAGTGGTTAAATACTAACACTAACAAAGTTGTTGAAAGTGAAAATGTAAAATTTGATGAATATATAGAAGTATATGAGGTTGAACATATGAAGGAACTAGAAGAATACAAATCATTTTTATACTTTTATGAAGGCATGCATACTAATGAAGACATTATAAATCAAGTTGAAAACCAACAACAATTTTCAGTGACTATCGAGTCGCATATTATGAATATCGAGTTGCAGTCTGGAACTAAGCTACATTTAGGTGGAAAATTATTGAATGATGTTTAGGCACATTATAATTCTAAAATTAGTGTACATGAAAGAGATGATGAACTACTTGACATAGATGCACATAGTGATTCAGAAGTTGAGAGACCAAATGTAGAAGCCAGAGCTGAATAAAGATTGTCTAAGTATGTAAAGGGGCATCAACTTGTTGCACAAATCATTGGAGATAAAAATACTAGACCAATGACAAGGAACAAGTTGAGAAATGATACATGTTTTCTAAGAATGTAAGAACCCAAAAAAGTGAAAGATGCCTTATGGTGGGCGTTCATTTTGCATGAGGTCAACAACATGAATCCATTGTGTATTTCTCTCTTCAAAAGAAAATATTTTTAAGGATCCACTCCAAGGTTTAGTATTTTTCTTTTGATGTACCAAAATCTTCTCAGTAGAAGATAAATGGGAGTGTTCACAAGGAGGATTTTTCTGGTTGTAAAAGCTCTTTTATCTCAAAACCAAAATAAATTTTTTTGCCGTCTCAAAATATCACACCAAAAGAACAATATTTTTGTATTTTTCAATGAGTGCAACTCCCAACGTAACTAAAATGTGTCCCTATTCTAACAAGGGGTTAGCAAAGAAAATAACAAAACTAAAAGAAAATAACATGAAATCAAATGACTTGAATTTGAAATTCCTAAATAGACATAAGCTACAGAACACAACATGCTCAGAGTTAAACCTTCAAAGAAATTGGCAGAAAACCAATGAAAATAGGAGCAATGCTTCCTAGAGTCCACTAATGCAATTTTAGGTGAGAATCTTTAACAAATCAAATGATGTTTCACTCTTCATCAAATCACAAGGCCATGGAAAGTGTGCTCATGCGAGACGAAAAGCTATGTAGATGAAATCAAGTGATCTCTTCTCAAGCTCGTTATGTTAGCAAAATTTGTATATCTGTAGCAAACACCGAAACTAAAAGATCACACAACTAGAAACAACACAATAAACCTTTGGCTCAATCACAATTTCAAGAATAAAATTCACAAAACAATGACACATTCAAGCAAGAATAACTACACTCTGAATGCTAGCACCAAAAGCATAATTTTATTGCATAATAATGACAGCCCTTGTTACATTTTACACTGGGGTATTTATAAGAAATCATCTCCTCAATTTGTGTTGAAAGTGAGAGATATCTTGATGCAATAAAATATTTTTTAAAACATTAAAAAAAAATATATATATACAAACTAACAATATAACTGGTGCTTAGATGGACTCCATCCATATTTTCTTCATTAATTGAATGCATGAGCCCTTTACATGTCAAAAAAATGAAAGCATGAGAGAGAAAGTAGGAGGAAGGCATTAGTCAATGTGGAAGTGCATGGAGACACCTAAAATAGAAGCTCGCCCTTCACTAGGTGTGTATTAGAGTTAACTTGCCATCAAAATGTGCTTCCAATGCATGGAAAGTGCTATTTTTGGAACTAGGAGTCAACTCTCACTACACCTCTCAATTTCAGAGTTGCAGACCTGTGGACTTGTAGACCTATGGAACTGCAAAGCTATGGACTTGAGAAACTATGGAGCTCGATAGCTCTAATCACCAAAAAATCAAAGTTGTTAATTTTCGAAATGGTTTCTAGGTTTTGCTCAAATGGGGGTTTAGATCACTTTTTGTGTACATACTTTGCCCCTTTTTGATGATTTATACCGTCTTTATAGCCAATCACTTTCATAAACTTGAACTCCTTGTTCTTCAATGTAAAATCCCAAGGCACCTACATCAAATCTTTTCATTAATAACTGCATAAGATGTGGAAACTATTCTGCCTCAAGCCTCCAACCTCTTTATCTTCAAACTTTGTCTTCTCTCCAACTACCCTATCCTTCCTAGTGAGAAACCAAGTGATCCAGATTATCCAAAATGATCAAATGTTTGAAACTTTTTCATATTTTTTTCACAAATATTCTAAGCATTTTTAAATGTCTTTTTCAGAGGTCTTCTACTGAAAATTTCAAGTCAAGGCCTTCGTTAGTCCCTAAAACTGGGCATCCAAAGGCTCACAATTTTAGGGATTGAAATTAGATCTTCAGTTCTTCTTTTCAATAGTGTAAACAGTTCTAAATTTTGAGCTTTGAGTCAAAATTTATGACTCTGACAAGTTAAGGATACCTTTTTTACCTGCACAAAGAAGAAAATATTAGTTCGTAGAGATAAAAATGCTTAACAAACACCTATGAAAGACAAATTTTAGTGCACCTTGCACACCTTAAAGGTGCACTAGGTGTGTCCTTTTATTTTTTTAACTTTTTTTTAATATTATTATTTTATTTTTTTGGTTTTTTGAAAAATGTGTAGATATGGCGAAAAAGTGCACATGGAGGAGAGCATAAAGCACATGGAAAAGGTGCACAATTTTTTATTATGGGCATGAACACTAGCAGGGTGCATGTAATGCACCTTCATGAGGGGCATGCATGATGCTTCCATTGAGGGCACACATGGTATGCCTCCATAAGGGGCACAAGCGATGCCACCATGGAGGGCACACATGGCCTGCCCCCATAAGGGGTGCGCACAACACCTCCATGGGGGTTGTGTGCCATGTGCCACCATGAGGGGTGCATACACAACACCACCATGGAGGGCGTGCCTCCATGAGGGGTGAGCATGTGGCGGTGCCACCATGGTGGATGTGTGGATGGCACTGCCATGCATGTGGCGCAAAAAAAAAATCCTTCTTTTTTTTTTTCTTTTTTCTTTTGTGTTTTTCAAATTTTCGATTCAAAATCCTAACTCTATCAAAAATTTCTTCTCCTGACTCTCGAACTATGAGTCTTGGCATTAAAAAAAGTAGGGGGCACCCATTCCTAGTGAGGAATGGCTTGAGTGTTGTGGACACCACAACACTTTAGAAGATATGGACTAGAGTAAAGCCATAAAAGAAAAAATTGAACAAATTAAAATAAATAAAACATGGACTCTAGTTCATAGACTAGAAGATAAAAATGTGATTGGTACCAAGTGGGTATATATAAACAAGTTAGATGAAAAAGGTGAAGTCACAAGGAACAAGGCAAGATTAGTTTGTAAAGGATATGCATAGGAAGAAGGGATTGACTATGGAGAAACATTTTCCCCTATTACAAGATTGGAAGGAGTAAGAACTTTTATTTCTTAGTCTTCATACAATGGTTTTAAGGTTTATCAAATGGATGTTAAGTCTTCACTTTTGAATAGTATATTAGAGGAAGAGATTTATCTAGAACAATTAGAAGGATTTGTTGATGGTGACAACAAAAACATGGTATGTAGACTACACAAAGCTCTTTATGGTTTGAAGCAAGCACCAAGAGCATGGTATGAGAGACTTGATAATTATCTTGTGAAGATTGGATTTGAGAGGATTGATGATAACAATTGTATGTACTTGAAGAGAGAGAAAGGAAAAGGTATTTTGTTATCTAAAATTTCTTTTGATGATATCATATTTGGAGGTCCAAATACTTTATGTAAGGCTTTCACAAATGAAATGAATGAAGACTTTGAGATGTCTATGTTTGGAGAGATCAAGTTCTTTATGGGTTTATAGGTACATCAGATGGACTATGGTACATATACATCACTTAGTCAAAGTCTGTAAAGGAGATATTGAAAACTTTTGGATTGGAGGATTAAAAATTAGTAAGTACACCTATGGTGACACAACATAAATTGTCAAATAGTGATGATTCAATTGAGGTGAATGAAATATTATATAGGTCTATTATTGGAAAATTACAATATGTAGTACATAAGAAACATGGTATTGAATTACCTGTAGGGATAGTTGTAAGATTTTCTATTAATCCCTTGGAGAATCATTTCATGGTACTTAAAATAATAATTAGATATCTAAAAGGAACCAAAAACTATGGTCTATACTTCAAGAAAAATGAAAAATTTGAATTGAGGCCCCATACTAATGTTGATTGGGCTAGAGCTATTGATGAGAAAAGTGGAGAAGAATTTTTCTTAGGAAAAAGGCTGGTTACATGGACAACCAATAAACAAAACTACATTTGTCAATCTACTGTTGAAGTTGAATATGATGTTGCTATATTAAATTGTACAAAAATTATATAAATCAAACACCTACTAAAAGTAATGAAGGAGGAAATTACTAAACCAATAATACTTTATTGTTATAATACAAGTGTTGTAAATATATCAAAAAAACCTATGATCTATACACATATTAAGCACATTCTAATCAAGTATCATTACTTGAGAGAATTAGTTCAAGATAAAGAGGTGAAGATGGTGTATGCTAACCAAAAATATCAAATAGATGATATCTTCAAAAAAGCATTACCTAAGAATTATCATGAGTATCTAAGAGGTAAACAAGGGATGTTACCCCTATCAAAGGCTATCTAAGAAGCATGAGGATTTCCTTGCATCAAACAAGTTGATTTACATATGTTATGCATTGATGTAGTGCATCTTACTTTAGGAGTTTCCTAAATTGATCAAAGAGCTAGAGCTATAAATTGGTCACAACTAAGGTGGCATAGGGAGAAAAATTGTTGTCAAAGAGGGAGAAAGTGTACTGAGAGTTAAAGTGTGCTAAGGAAGAAAGTGTACCCACTGTAAGAAGGAGGTAATGTTGAGGGAGCTATGAGAAGTAGTCAAGAGGAAGAAATAAGGATGACTTTAATGATTGTCTATTGGTCAAAATAGAATTTTGTAATCAATTTAGAAGATGAACATTATTGATAAAGGGAGAGATTTCAATACAATGAATTATTTTCTTTTTGGTATTTTTTTTGTCTTACTAATTAAGTTTGGTCAGCTTTGTTTGCTATCAATGCCAAAATGGGATATTGTTGAAAAGAGGTTGATACAAGTATGATAAATGTATTTCAATCATTATTTTTCACTGATGTCAAACCTACTAGTTTTTGGTAAGAAAATTTATTATATGATCTAAGTACTATCATTTATTTGATCGGTGAAGAGGATTTGTTCAAATGAGGTAACAATAGTACCTAGTGGAGAGGTTGAGTTATAATATGAAAAGGAGCACAAGAATTAGTTAAGATAGTGATATTATAGTACATTGATAATCTACTTAAGGTTGCAAAGGTTGGTTACAATAATTAAGTTTAGAAGAAAAAGTTAAATGAAGTTTGTATACCAAGCTTAACATTTTTCATGAAGGGTGTTGAGAAAAGTTAGTGCAAGCCGAGAAGAAAATTAATTGGAGCTGAGCAAAGTCAATTTTAGTGTAAGTTGAGTGAAACAGTGTAAGCAAAGTAAAGTTTTGTTGATGTCAAGCACAAGTAAACTTTAGTTCATGCCAAGTGATTTAATAGAGGATGTTGAGAAATGTAGTATGTGTCAAGCATCAAAAGCCAGTTAATGGTAAGTATCAACATTATGAGAAACATAAAGAATTTGAAGAATGTGAGTAGGCAAGTTTTATTTCTTGGATTGTGTGAGCCTTGTGGAAGAAAAGGTTGATGATCTAGTGGCATATAATTTGTGGTGAACCATTTTGAGGTAAATTCAAAGAGGATTGAAGGTTTAGTTTTTAGAAGGGAATGTAATAAAATAAGGGGAAAATTCATTTAATCCTACCAAATCCAACCTACCTCTTAAATGAACAGTCAAGGATTAATGAGAAAAGATTTTAGTTCTCTATTTATAGAGATGGCTAGTTAGAAGAAAAGGTTGTCATGTGTGAGAACCTAAGGAAGACAAGGAGTATATTGTATTATTTCATTCAATAACATAAGTAAAGAGACTACATTAGCAAGCAAAGCAAGAAGGATTAAGAGTATGGATGCTTGAAGGGTGAACAAGCTATTAGAGCTAAAGATTGTGAAATTTGAGTAGAATGGAGGACTAAAATAGAGATCTACAAGTTACAAATGTAGTTATAAGTTCTTATCAGATCAATCCAATAATGTTACACTCTAATCATTGTATCAATCTAGGATAAATCCTTTGGATTGAGGTTGACCTAATAGTCATTCCTAAATCCTTCAACCAAGTGACATTCCAAGTGAATGATCAAAATTCCTCTAATGAGGCTCACTCCTAACTAGGTGATTGAAATCCTTTAATCAGTTTACTTTTAACAGTGTGCATTATAATATATAATAGGGTTGGCCTTTCATAGGGCATCACTTCAAAAGAGTGAGAATGAGTAGCATGTTACTATTGGTTTTTCCCAAACTAGGTTTCCATGTTAAATCATTGTATCAAATATGTTATTGAGTCTATTATGTTTCATGTTTACATTTCAATAAATTAGGGTTTTCAAATGGATTAGGTAGGATACAATGTATCTACCACATATCTTTTCTATTATAGAAACTTCTCCTAGAATCAATTTTAATTCTCCTAAAAATAGTTTATATCAAATTTTTTGCCACCAACTCATCAATCTTATCTTGCTCTTGGTTCACAAGTTTGAGGAAAAAAACTTGTCAACTTATATTTTTCAAATCTTTGATCTTTGTCATAATGCAATAGCAAAACATTATCAATCTTTTAATACTCGACACATACTATGTTACTCGAAATCAACTATAAAATCAATTAGCATGAACTAGATTTTATTGGTGCTCGATATCAACTAGATTTTACTCAGCATCAACCATCTTGCTTGTCATCCACTAGAATTTTCTTTCACTTGGCTCCAATTGACTTTCTAGTTGGCTTACACTAACTTTTCTTGGCACCTACTATCCACTTGATCAAGCTTGGTAAACAAACTATTTTTGACCTATCCTTCTAAACATTTTGTTACTATATTTTTTTATTTCCTAGTAGGTTATTTATTTTTCCCTATATTGCTAGGTTTTTCCTACACTTTTAATAATCTTGCTTAGGTTATTAAATCATGTCTTATTATGTGAATGGTTGTGAGGTGTCATCTTCCTACATGTGAGCATCCATTAGTTATATTGGGAAGATACTTTTCTCTCTTTAGACTGATAGATGGTTGCTCCTCATCAGTAGGTGTTGCCACCTCCTCCCTCTTCCTAGCCTATATAAGCATGCTACCTGGCTTTTATTTGTATCTCTTGTTTTTGCATCCTCTTAATGCTAATTTTCATTAAGATTTTACATTGCTCTCTTGGAGACTAACTTTTGTTCCTATTTTTATTTTGTATCATTTGCATTCATAGTTTAGATGTCTATTCTTTGCACTAATTTTTTGGGTTATTAATCTTTCCATATTCTAACATAGTATCAGAGCCATGCTATGTGCAAGAATAGATTTTCATTTCCTTATTTGAGAGATTTAGATGGGTTGCTAATGAATCTTATTTTAGGTTTTTGAAAAACCCAATATGCTCTTCTCTTGTATCTTCAGATAATCTTGAGAATTAGAAAAGTTTGACAAAAATGTATTTAATCTCTTTGGTTTACACATGTGTTTTATGAAATCTAGGTGATTGTAGTAATTTTGGTTATGCAAGCAACATTTCTGGTTGTTCCAACATTTCCAAAATCCTTGAAAAAGTTAGATTTGTCTTTCATTTCATTGAGATCAGAGATCGTGATACAAGTTACAAAACTTGAGTTTCAATCTCAAATTTGACAACCAACTTGCATATTTGTTATTTTCAATCAATATTATAGGTTTCAACATGCCATTTATTTACTTATGTAGCTGATTCAATCTTTTCAAGACAATTTTTGGTTGTTAGAGCCATTTTTTATTGCTAAAGGCATCTGATTTACACTACAACAACATCTTATGTATATTAGCAAGAATAATATTTTCTGGGTTTTGCTCATAGCCCCAAAAGATCATTTGGGTATCTTTTAGTTTTTGCATGCAAATTGTATAGTTTGTAGAATCAAGCATGGAAAGCTACAACCATACCCCTCTCTGTTGGTAGTCATAGATTTGAGTGCAATTTTCAAATGCCTTATTCTTTCTCATAAGGACTTTGATTTCAACAATTCTTGTTATGATCTTGGCTATTTTTTTGTACTCTATCCACTACTGTAGTCATCTTTTTAATTTCATGCATACATTTTTCAGAAATTGCAAATTCTTGGCTATGAATTTGCATAATTCTCATTTTAGAAACTTTGGAGGATCATAACTTTATCATACAACTTCATATCGAGGTGATTTTCTTTTTGAAAGTGCATGATTTTTCAAGTAGATTGGAGTGGTGTTTTTTTTTCTTGAGTATTGTTCCCAAGATTCACTTTTAGCATATGCTCTTCGTGAGGGTTTTTGTAATGCATTGAAATCAAGACCACTTAGTATTTCTTACTAGTGGTAGTTGTAAATGCACTAAAATAAAGTGCCGAATAATATTTCTTTGGGGGGGTTGTTTGATTGACTAAAATAGGATTCTAACAATGTAGAGAAGTAATTGTATTGTTGTGGTTGGGTTCTCTTGTTTTTATCATTTCCTCTCTACATTTCTTCATCATGGATCAAACAAATATGCCCATCCTAAATCCATACAATTACTTTGAGTGGAAATCATGCATCAAAATTCACTTAAGGAAAGCTAGATTAAATAGGATAACTATGGGACTTGAAACTAAACTTGATAAAGATGATCATAAGCCCAAGAGGTTCAACAAATGTGATGAGGCATATGGAACATTGTGTTTATCTATTTCTTCTGACTTGCTATTTCACATTGAGTTTTTGGATACACCAAATGAAATATGGATAGAGCTAGAAACACTATTTGGCACACAAGATTCAATTAGGGGTCTAATGTTGAAAAATAAACTAATTAGTTTAAGTCTAGGCAATTTTGACACAATCTAAGATTTTTTCACTAAATTGAAATCACTAAGGTTGCAGTTAAAACAATGTGGAATTAAAAAGAAAGACAAACAACCAATTCTTAGTATTCTCTCTAAGCTAAGTTCAAAATATTTTGTGTTTGTCTCTAGCTTCTATGCTACTAAGGATGCACTTGGTACTCAATTCACTATGCCATTTTTAGATAATTTTGTTGTCAATCTCACTCAAGAATAGGACAAGCAAATCTAGATGGGCACTCTTAAGTCCTCTAAGTTACATGCCTTAGCTACCAAGGTACAAAAGAACAAAAAGGACAAAGTAGTAACAACAATAGTAAGGATGAGAAGCAAAATAATAGCAAGGAGAAGAAGGATCAGATGCTAGTTGCTTCAAAAGAAACTATTCAAAAGGATCAAATGTTGGTTGCCTAAGAAAGAAAAATTCCAATGTACCTATTGTAAAAGACCCGATCATGACGAACATAAATGTTTGAAGAAATAAATTGATCGCTTGACACACATTCTTGAGAAGAATAACATCATTGTTCTTGAGACTATCAAACAAAGTTCTAATGAAGGGTCTAACAAGGAAAAAGAAAATAGCAAGGGGAAAGGAAAGGACAATGACCTTGTTGTAGTTGCCTCCTCACCATCCACTTGGGTTGTTGATTCAAGTGCTTTGCACCACATGGCTTCATCTAAGGAAGAGCTTACATCCTTGGAGCCTTGTAGTATGCCTTCTATTTTGATGGGTGATGATACTCCTTTTGAGGTGTGTGGGAGAGGGAACATTCCATGATGTTCTTTGTGTACCTTCATTATCAACTAATCTCCTATCGCTATACTAGATCACTCACACAGCTTCAGGCAAGTAGGTTGAGTTCACTCCTGATTCAGTGGAGATACATTAGTTGCACAATGGTTCTATAGTTGTAGCTTGGAGAGAAGATCATCAATCACGACTCTATCTATTTTCTTACTTTGTTCCCGATCCTTCTTCAACTATTTTGTTCACTCACTCTAATGATGTGAGTATATTATAGCCTCATGAGTGGTTTGGCCATCTTAACTTCTGATCTTTGCATTAGCTAAACTAGTAGAGCATGGTCATAGGGTTTCCCTCAATTTAGTTCTTAGGTAGTGTTTCCAAAGGTTGCATTCTTGGAAAGCATCCTAAGGAAAAGTTTGACAAAAGTAAGGCATGAAGAGCTTCACAGATACTAGAGTTAGTTTATAGTGATTTGGTTGGTCTATTTCGACATCCTTTCTTTAGTAGGGCCCAATATGTCCTCACATTCATTGATTACTTTTCTCAATATCCTTGGGTGTAATTTCTCAAAAAGAAGTCAAAGGTATTTGATCATTTTGAGGACTTCAAATTTTTTGTAGAAGAGCAATCTAGGAAATCCATCAAAGTTTTGCACATAGAAAATGGTGGTGGGTATATCAACCATTAGTTTGAAAGATTATTCACTTTAGAGGTGATTGATTTACAACATTTAATTCCATGCAATCCTTAGTAGACTGGTGTTGTAGAATGAAAGAATAGATCCTTGAAGGAAATGGCAAATTGTATGATTCACTTTAGATCTCTTGCAACACAGTATTGGGCAGAGGCCATTAACTATGATTGTTATATCTAGAACTATGTTCTTCACTAAGCCTTGAAGGTAGTTACTCCTTTTGAAGCTTGGAGTTGTTGGAAACCATCATTTAAGAACTTTCAAGTTTTTGGCTCTCCTGCATGGGCTCACATTCCTGTAGAGAAATGCAATGCCTTGGATCCATAGAGTAGACCTTACATATTTGTAGGTTATATTGATGGTGTAAAGGGTTCCAGTCCAAAGAGTGATTCAGGGAACTCACCTCCTTCCACTTCTAGTCATCATTTAGAGGTTAATGATTCCCCTCTAAATTTTCCATCTTTTGATCCACTTTGGGCTAGACAGACCTTGTAATCTATAAGTGATTGGGTTGGGGATCCATCAGACATCAGGCAGACTTGTTCACAATTCTAGGATGTGCCACATGTCTTCATCACTACTGCCTTAGATCCATAGTAATTTCATGAGGCTTTTGGTATTTGTGAGTGGGATACAACTATGTAGGAAGAGTATAGATCCTTGATGGGGAACCACACTTGAGATCTTCTCCATCTTCCAAAGGGAAGAAAACATGTTTGATATAAGTGGATCTATTGAATAAAATTTGTAGTTGATGGATTAGTTGACAAACACATGGCTCACTTGATTACCAAAGGATTCTCCTAGGTTCCTAGGATTGACTACTCTGAGACTTTTTGTGCTAGTTTCCTAAATGAATTCCATTCGACTTGTTCTTTTCATTGCTATAGCTAATTATTGGGAAGTACACCAGATCAATGTGAAGAGCACTTTTCTTCATGGTGACTTGCATGAGGAGATCTACATGGAGTAGCCATAGGGCTTCTTTTAGGATTCTTCACTTGTGTGTCATCTTTAGAAGACTCTATATGGCCTCAAATAGGCTACTTGAGCATGGTATGCCAAGATGGACTCCTTCCCTCTATTAGTTGGGTTCAATCAGTGCCATTATGATCCTAATGTCTACATTCTACAACAAGGTGATTCACTTCAATTTTTATTTTTGTATGTTGATGACTTTCTGATCATAGGAATATCTTCACCCACCATTAAGGCTATCAAAGTTTCCCTTTAGGACAATTTTTTGATGACTAACTTGGCCTTGTTGCATTACTTTCTTAGGATTGAGATCTTTTAGTCTCCTTCTAGGATCACCATCACATAGTCCAAGTTTTCTCTAGATTTACTCTCAAGGTTTCATATGGTTGATTGTAAGCCGACTCTGACTCCTTGACTTTTTGGAGTCAAACTTGAGGCTCAATGTTCTTCTCCAATTGTTGATGGCACTTTGTACTACCAAGTTGTTGGGCATCTCATTTATCTGACTCATACAAGACCTAACATCACCTATGATGTAGGCATGGTCTCTCAATTCATGAAAGAGCCTCATGAGCCACACCAGAAAGAAGCCAAGATTCACTATGCAGTAGGTATTGAGCTTGATTTCTAGGCTACATAGATTCATTTTAGGTGGGTGATTTTTAGTATGAAAAGTCTACTTTAGGTTATAGCTTCTCACTTGGTTCACCTCTTGTTTGTTGGTCACGCAAAAAGCAGTCTATGATTGCTCTATCTTGTATTCAGGCTGAGTATCGAGGGGCTATAAATGCTACCACTAAGGCCATTTGTCTTCAACATCATCTCACTAAGTTTGGTATCTAGATTAGATGAGCATTAGTCATATTCTATGACAACCAAAGTGCCATTCAAATCTCATAGAATCTGGTCCATCACCAGTAGACCAAACACATAGAGATCCACATACACTACATTCGAGAGCTCATCCATGGTCACATCATCAACCTTCACTATTGTTTGGCTTCTGAGAAGGTTGTTGATATCTTCACCAAACCCTTCGTTGATAGCAAGTTCATTCATTTGTGAGCTTTTTTGGGGGTACAAGATGCTTCATCTTTTGAGGGGACCTCTTCCTCTCACTTGAAATCCAAATTTTTTTTGGGGGGGGGTGTCTTTTCTCTCTCTTTTGGGGGAACTTAATGTACATGGGTACCTCATCAAGCTTGACTTGTTAGGACCCATTTCTACATCCACCTAAGCTTCACTTATGAGGGGGGTGTTAGCATAGATTTTTATTTCTTAGTAGGTTATTTATGTTTCCCTATATTGCTAGGTTTTTCCTACACTTTTAATAATCTCACTTAGGTTAATAAAGCGTGCTTTATTAGGTGAATGGTTGCGACCTATCACCTTCCTACATGTGATAATCCATTAGCTATCTTGGGAAGATACTTTGCTATCTTTAGTCTGATAGATGGTTGCCCCTCATTGCTTTGTGTTGCCACCTTCTCCCTCTTCCTAGCCTATATAAGCATGCTAGCTAGCTTGTATTTATATCTCTTATTTTTGCATCCTCTTAATGCTATTTTTCTTCTAGCATTTGCATTACTTTCTTGGAGACTAACTCTATTATGCTATTTTGATTTTGTATCATTTGCATTCATAGTTTAGATATCTATTGTTTGCACTAGCTTTCTGGGTTATTAATCTTTTCAGATTCTAACACTTTCTAAGTATAGCCAACCATTTTGTAACCTTAAGTAGATCATCAATACATCATGTCATCCTTGTTTTAATTGATCTTTGTACTTCATTACATAATCATATCTTTACCTTTCCTCTAGGTTCTCTTATTAATTCTTCTTGATCAAATCCTCCTCATCAATAAACTAAGTGATAGTACTTGAATCTTGTGAGCAATTATCTTACCAATAAATAGCATGTTTGACATCAGTGACAAAACAATGATTGAAACACATATTCTTCTTCAACAATCTCCTTCTTAACAATCTCTTTTTAATCAGATATTAACAATCTCCCTCTTTGGGATTGATGGGAAACCAAACTGATCAAGCTATATCATCGAATGATGAACATCTTGTTCAACCAAACTTACTAAGTTAAGAAAGTAATGCAAAACCAAAGAAAGAACTTCTATTCCTCTTTTAACAACTTCAATGTTCTGATTAGGCTACAAAATCTCTACGTTAAAACTCCCTTTGAGTTCCTTCTTGTATCTCGCTCTTACTAGGTAGACTAGGATTTCTCCCTCTTTCTTTCTAGCTCTCTTATTTTCTCCCTCTCTAATCAGCAAACCAATTTAGGACTTTCTTCCACTTTTCTCTTGATCTTTTGATGATGTACTTTCTCTACTTTTCTCTTGCACTTGATCAATAGAACTCTTCTTGTGATGATGATTAGTTTAATGTACTTTCTCCCTCTTTCATAGCAATTCCAATAGACTTGTCATCCTTAAAATGCATAGATGTATGCTTTGCAGTTTCCTCATTTTCTCCCTATGTCACCTTGCTTGTGACTAATTTGAAGTTTTAGCTTTGTGATTACTTTAGGCAGTTCCTAAAGTAAGATCCACTACATCAATTTGTATTATATGAACATCAACTTGTTTGATGGAAGACACTCTCTCTATTTCTTACATAGCCTTTGATAGGGGTATCACCCCTAATTTACCTCTTAGATACTCATGAAAATCCTTAGGTAATGGTTTTGTGAAGATATCAACAATTTTCTCATTTGAGTTAATATATTTTTTCTTCACCTCTTTGTCTTAAACTAACTCTCTTAGATAATGATACTTGATTGCAATGTTCTTTGTCTTTGTGTTCATCACTAGATTATTTGATATATTGATAGCACTTGTATTATCACAATAAAGTGTCACTAGTTCTATGATTTCTTCCTTTAGTCTTTGAGTACCTATTTTTATCTATACAATGTTTATGCAATTTATAGTAGCAACAACATATTCTACTTTAGTAGTAGATTGGGAATTACATATTTGTTTCTTTCTTGTCCATGTAACTAGTCTTTTACCTAAAAAAAATTCTCCTTCACTAGTACTCTTTCTATCATAAATGTTTCCATCCCAATTAGCATCAGTGTAGGCTCTTAGTTCAAACTTTTCATTCTTCTTGTAGTATAGACCAAACTCTTCTATTCCTCTCAAGTATCTTATTATTCTTTTCATCTAATTTTCAAAGTCCTTACACAAAGCATCTTTTCCTCCAAATATGATATCATCAATAAATATTTTATATAACTATATACCTTTGTCTTTTTTTATCTTCATGTGTAGATTAATATTATCATCAGTCCTTTTAAATCCAATCTTCACAAGATAAGTATGAAGTCTCTCATATGATGCTATTGCTGCATGCTTAATTCCATATAGGGCTTTATGTAGTCTACATATCATGTTCTCATTGTTATCATCAAAAAATCCTTTTGGGTGTTCTATGTAGACTTTGTTTTCCAATATGCCATTTAGAAATGCAGAATTAACATCCATCTGATGAACTTTGAAACCTTTGTATGTAGCATATGAAAGTAGAATTCTTACTCCTTCAATTCTTGCAATAGGGGAAAATGTCTCACCATAGTCAATTCCTTCATGTTGTGCATATCCTTCGCAAACTAATCTTTCTTTGTTTCCTATCACTTCACCATTCTCATCTAGCTTGTTTCTGAATATCCACTTGGTGCCAATCACATTATTGTCTTTTGGTCTAGGAACTAGACTCCATGTTTTGTCCTTCTCTATCTATTGAATCTCTTCTTCCATGGCCTTCTACTAGTCATCATCCTCCAATGCATCTTTCCACTTTTGAAACTATTTCTTGTCATTGGCCTAGCATCTTTGTTTTCAATGATTTGATTAGTAGGAAGATGCCTTTTGACATATTTAGACAATCTTGGTTCAACTCTTATTTCTTCATTTTTTTTTTTTGCTTTAGTATCACTGTGTATATCTCTATTAGGTATCTTAGCATCTCTTTCACGTGTACTAATCTCAGAATTAGAATACGAATTTTCTTCATTCTACAACTTGGCATCTAAATGTAGCTCGGTTCTTGAATGCAACTCAACATTCATAAGATGTGACTTGGCAGTTACTGAGATTGGCTATTGGCTTGCAACTTGATTCTCGACATCTTCTTAGTAGGCATTCCTTCATAGAAGTATACAAATGATTTGTATTCTTCTAGTTTTTTCATAGGTACAGCCTCATGTACTTCTATAGATTCATCAAAATTTACATTTTCACTTTCCATAATTTTGTTAGTGTTAGTATATAAACACTTATAGGCTTTACTTCTTGTGAAGTATCCAAGGAATATACCTTCATGAATTTTTGCATCAAATTTTCCATTCCTAACATCTTTAAGAATATAACACTTACTTCCAAATACCTTAAAGTATTTTACATTAGGTGGATATCCATACCATAGTTCAAAATGTGTCGAATGATTCCCTTTCTTGACTTGCACATGGTTCAAGGTATATATAGCAATGCTTACAACTTCTCTCTAGTATTTCAGACTCTTACCTATTTCTTTTTCCACTCTTGCCAAGTACCACTTAAATATTTGAAAAGCATCATATTTTTGTTTCAAAAACATGATTGTCATCATCCTAGAGAAATCATCAACAAATAACATTATGTACTTATCTCCTCTATATATTTTCACCTCAATTGGTCCATGCAAGTTCGTATGAACAATATCTCGTATTTCTTTAGAGTTATAAGCTTTACTCTTAAACCTTAACTTTCACATTTTGCCTAGCTGACATTGTTTGCACACTATATTATTAGGTTTTTTCAACTTAGGCAATCCTTTAACTCTTTTCATGTCACTGATACTAACCAAATTATCAAAATTAACATGACATAGTCTCTTCTTCCAAAGCCATGCATCATCAAGTTTTGCATTAAGACAAATAGCATCCTCTATATCCAGATATAATAGATTACTTCTAGTTTGATCACCTTTTCGAATCAGCTTCCCATTTGTGTCACATATCTTGCAAGTTTTGTTTTCAAGTTCAAGCTTGCATCCTAGATTATTCAATTGTGACACACTTAACAAGTTATAATTTAATCCTTCAACATAGTAAGAATTATCACATGAAACCTTTTCTGTGAGTTTAATGGACCCTTTTCCTTTTATCAAGCATGGTGCATCATTAACAAATCTTACACTATTTCAATCATAACAAGTTAAAGTAATGAACTTCCTTTTGTCTCCAGTCATGTGATGTGAGCATCTACTATCAATGATCCATCTACCATTCTTGTTCACACAAATCAAAAGTGCAATTGCCTCATCCTTATTAGATTCATCCTTCATTGCAACATATACCACTTCATCATCATGTTCATCAAAATTATTTTCATTAGAAATGTAGCATGACTTCTTGCCTTTGTCTTTGTAGTCTCTTCCATCATCTTCTCTTCTATTTTTGTACTTGTTTTCTTCTTTTTAGTTCTTCTTCTATGTACATCTTCTAGGAATATCACCAACTTCATTGCAATTAAAACAAATGATGGGTAACTTACCTTTTAACTTGCCTTTACCTCTATGAAATATCCTTTCCAATAGTGCTTCCAATTGTTCAATATCTTCCTCATCTATATTACTATCATTGAATGCATATTTTATCTTTCTTTTCTTCTTATTCTTCTGCTTTACCTCCTTAGAATCCTTCAATAACAACTTATCTTTGAAAGAAGATTCGAGACTCTCTAGTTTGTAATTATCAAAGTTAGCTCAAAATTAGTGAGTCTACCTACTAGACCTTCAAGGGTTGGATAATTTCTAGGGATACATCTCAAATCTTGGATTGCAAAAACTCTAATAGCATAGAGAGGTAGTAATGTTCTTAAGACTTTACTTAACACAGTATCATCATCTATATGACCAGTAGCTCCTCTTATTGCACTAACAACTTCCTTTATCATAGAAACATATTGAACAATATTTTCACCTTCTTCTGTTCTCATATCATCAAACTTACATCTAAGGATCTTAGACTTGGCTCTTTGAACATTTCTTTCTCCTCCATAAATGGTGGTTAGGGCATCCCACATCTTCTTTGTAGTGTTGCAACCTTTGATATAATCAAATTTGGCATAGCTTAGAGTAGAGGCAATCTCTAACATTGCCTAATTATGCTGTTTTTTCTTCTTCATATCTTCAGTAGTTAGGGCTCCTGCTAGATCAACATGTTTCACTATAATGGTAGATTGTGCATGATCTCCAAGTATTCCAAGGTGTAACTTCATCAAACTTTTACATGCAAGAAAGTTATCTCTATTGATCTTGGGTACTTCTCTTTTAGACATCTTGATCTTTGTCCTTCTAGTACCTTAAAACAAGTCCTCTTAAATACATGGCTCTGATACCAATTGTTCGAATTACTTTAGAATAGGTGGGGGGTGGTGAATTAGTTATTCAAGGTCCAAATGTAAAAAATAAAACTTTTCCACAATTCAATGAATCCATAAAATATTCATACCCATGCATGCACTAATTATGTATTTACTAAAACTTGTATGTTACTATCAAATGAACTTGCAAAAATGTAAAGCATGAAACCCAACATATTCATTAAAATACTTGAAAAAATGATTTACATGGAAATCCAATTTGAGAAAAACCACCAATAATATGCTACTCCTTTTCACTCTTCTAAAGTGATGCCCTGTGAAAGGCCAAACCTATTAAAGGTGGCAATACACACTATTAAATGTGACCTAGTTAAGGGATTTCAATCACCTTGTTAAAAGTAAGCCTTGTTAGAGGACTTTAGGCCATTCACTTGGAATGCACCCCTATTAAAATATTTTCCAATGATTTTTAAGTAAACCTTAATGTAAAGGATTTACCCTAGACTAATACAATTGTTAGAGAGTACTAATAGAGCTTTGATCTAATACAACTTACAACTTCACTTGCAGATTACGGATCTCTATTCAACCTTCAATTATACTTGGCTTTCATACTTTGTAGCTTTGATAGCTTGTTCACCCTTGAAGCATTCATCTATTGAAGCCTTCTCACTTGGTATGCCATTGTAGACTCTTCTCTTAGGTCACTTGATGAAGCAAAACCCTTAATTCCTTCTCCTCCTTAGGTTCTCACACATGATGCCAACCTCTCTAACTCTTTTGCTTCATGACTAGACATTCCTATATAAAGGAAATTAGAATATTTTTCCACTCACTATCCATCCTCTAAATTGGTTTTTTGGGATGGATTAGGTAGGATACAATATATCTACCCCATATCTTATCTATTCTAGAAAATTCCCCTAGAATCCATTTGAATTAACCTAAAAGTAGTTTATATCAAATTCTATGCCACCAACTCATCAATCTTATCTTCCTCCTAGTTCACAAGTTCCAAGAAGAAAAACTTGTTGGCTTATATTTGGTGAATCTTTGATCTTTGTCATAATTCAGTAGCTTGGCATTATCAATCTTCTGATGCTCGACACATACTATGTTACTCAACATCAATTGCTTGGCATCAACTAGATTTTACTTAGGATCAACTGTCTTGCTCAACATCCACTACAATTTCCTTTCACTCAACTCCAATTGACTTTCTACTAAGCTTGCACTAACTTTTCTTGGCACCTCCTATCTACTCAATCAAGCTTGGTAGAAAATTTGTATTTGACTTTATCGTCTAAACTTTCTAAGTGTAGCCAGTCATTTTGTAACCTTAAGTAGATCATTAATACATCATGTCACCATTTACTTAACTAATCCTTTTACTTTATTACATAATCATAACTAAACCTTTCCTCTAGGTGCTTGTGTTATATGTTATTGATTAAATCCTCCTCATCAATCAACTAAGTGATTGTATTTGAATCTTGTAAGCAATTATCTTACTAGCGAATAGAAAGTTTGACATCAGTGACAAAACAATGATTGAAACACATAGTCTTCTTCAACAGTCTCCTTCTTAACAATCTCTTTTCAAATGATATTTTTAATGAGATATCAACAATTATAGATTCAATATTAAGTAAATAGTAATATTGCAGTCAACCATGAATACAAAAAATATATAGACAAAGCAAACACATAAACAAAAATATATATCAGTGGGGAAAAATCTTTCAGTTAAACAACCCCACCCCTCCAAAACCTGCACAACATATTATTTTCAACAAAAAGGTTAGAACACACTTGCAATGCAAGTTCTTTTAGGACATGGAAGACCAATACAGTAGCAACAAACAATACACTTTTCACTCTCTCCAATCTGCAACCCTAAAAATGCTTATATCATGCTCTTTCCATTTTAGGGTAACTTCTAAAGAACCACCATGTTAGGGTTATACCATTCTTTGGAAAAATAGGAACCCAAGAAAAATTCTAGGTGATGCCCCAAAACCCATTCACTAGATGGAGACTCGAGTGTGCAGTACTCAATAATCAATTGTCACATGTCTTCACATCTTTACCCATCATCAAATCTTCTAGAGATAGCTCTTACACATCATAGGAATCCATCATAACCATTTTAACCATGATCTCCTTACACACAATTTGAGATGCTAACACATACAAGTGGAGTAACATGTCAACATGCCAACTAGACATGTACACTCACACTTAATTACATTATTTTAAAAAAAATACATTTAAAAAATAAATAATAAGAATAGGAATTATCCAAGGTTGAGACACCTTATTCCTAACAAGTTAGAGGGTAGACAATAAAATTTGTTGAATCCAGATTTTGGAAAAAAAAGATCTACTGAGAGTTTCTTTTTCCCTTTATAACTCATTTATTAGGCATTTTTGGCCCTTGTTCAAAAATCAAATCTGGCATCTTTATTAGTTACATGTTCCATCATTCTGAGTATACTATTAAAGGCATTCTACAGCGGCAAGGATCAGATATAATTTTTAGTTACAAAGAGAGAAAGTGGAGAGAAGTTGTGCATCAATAGATGGATGTCTTCCAAGTGGAGAAATTATAACATGTAATTTTATTTGGGAATGCTTCATGCTTTCTTAATCTCTTCTCTTCTTTTTTGCTAGGATAGTTTTTCATGGTTGGTTGTTTCAAAACTATTGAGAAGCGCTCTAGTTGTGATCCCACCATTCATGACCAACATTTCTCTTGTGATGAACAATAAGTTAATGAATTATAGATAGTTCTATTTTATTCACTAGTTTCAGAAGTTTTTTTCATGCATTTTATTGTACATGTTTCAAGGAAATGTATAATAATACAATGGCAAGTTAATCTTTTGACTAAATCTTGTCTCATATTCATGTTGTTTGTGATCTTTTGTGATATATGTACAAGGTGCATATTGTCTAGGTACAATCTATTTTAGATTGTATGCATTGGTATGTTTTGGTTATGATTCAAAGAGTCATGTAAATTCTTAGTCTATCATCATAGTGCTCCAAATTTCATGAAGTGATAGGTTGAGTATGAGATTTAAAAGTGATGCAGATATATGATTCTTAATGTGAATGGACAGATCTTGAAATCTTTATATATGAAATGTGTCAATGATTTCCAAGGATGTATGTTAGTGATTTATCAATTTTTCCAATAGACAAGGCACTGGTCAACTACAGGGTCAAATAGTTGTGTTGTTCATATCTTGGTTTTTTTTAAAACAATTATAATAAAAATCATTTTCCCTTCCTATTTAGGAGCTAAAAAGAATTACCCCCACTTAGGATGTCAAATTCATGTGTTATGTCATCGGCTATTTTGTATACATGATTGTTTGTATAAGTTCTAGAAGATTAAGGGTATTATCTTCTTTGTTAGATTCAAGTGTATGCTTTAGCATTGGTACCATATGAAATAATCTGAGGTATAACCACCTAGGTTTTGAAGAGCCTAAACTAGAAGAAGGGTTTCGCCTTATAGTTGGTCTAGGTGTTTGAACAGGTATCTTTAATATAGGAATTAGTTGACCCTAGATGTATTCTATTCTTATCACTAGGTTTTTGAAACATAATGTTTTGAGACCACAACACAAGGAGACCTTGAGAGTTCACCAAGTGCACCTAAGGTTGGAAAAAATATGATGGTGAGGAGAACTTTGTGTAATAAGGGAATTTATGAGAAACCTATCATTAGGAGAGGTCATTTTAAGACTAGATGTAAGATGCCTTCAAAATGTTGAGAAGTTATTATTGATAGTAGAATTTGAAAAAAGTTAGCATCATAGGAGCTTGTTACAAAGTTTCAATTGTAGAGGTTGAAGAACCCTAAACCTTACCACGTTTCATGGATCAAGCATGGCCATAAGCTATTGGTATGTGAACATAACATGAGTTATCAAATTTCCCAATAGACAAGGCACTGATCAACTACAAGATCAAAGTATTTTGTTGTTCATATCTTTGTTTTTCTTAAATCAATTATAATAAAAATCCTTTTCCCTTTCTATTTAGGAGCTAAAAAGAGTTACCCCGAGTTAGCTTGTCAAATTCATGTGTTATGTCATTAGCTATTTCATATAAATTATTGTTTTCTATAAGTGCTAGAAGATTAAGGGTATTATCTTCTTTGTTAGATTCAAGTGTATGGTTTAGTATTGGTACCATATGAATGAATCTTGGGTATATTGACCTGGGTTTTGCATAGCCTAAAGTAGAAGAAGGGTTTAGTCTTATAGTTGGTCAAGGTGTCTAAATAGGTATGTTGAATATAGGAATTAGTTGACCCTAGATGTATTATATTCCTAACACTAGGTTTTTGAAACATAATGTTTTGAGACCACAATACAAGGAGACCTTGAGAGTTCACCGAGTGGACCTAAGGTTGGAGAAAATCTAATGGTGAGGAGAACTTTGTATAATTAAGGGAATTTATGAGGAACCTATTATTAGGAGAGGTCATTTTAAGACTAGATGTAAGATGCCTTCAAAATGTTGCAAAGTTATTATTGATAGTAAAATTTTAGAAAGGTTAGCATAATAGGAGCTTGTTACAAAGTTTCAATTGCAAAGGTTGAAGAACCCTAAACCTTATCATGTTTCATGGATTAAGAATGAACATAAGCTATTGGTATGTGAACAATGTGTAGAAAAGTTCAAGATTAGAAATTATTTTGATGAAGTGTTTTGTGATGTTATGCCTATGGGTTGTTATATTCTATTGGGTAGACCTTGGAAATATGATACATATGCTATAAATGATGGAAGATTAAAGCAATGCACTCTTTGGGTGAATGGAAGAAATAAAGTATTGTTGCCTTTGATTGAAAGTCTTGATCCAATTAATCATACTACTATTCAAGTTTGTGTTGTCAGTGGGAAAAAATTTGATAATGGGCTAAACAAGAACCAAGTGTATTTTTCTATAATCCACAAAGGACCAAGTGATAGTAATCAAGGATGGAGGCTAAGTAACAACAACAATTAAAAGCTTATTGAATGAGTACAAGGAGATTATTATTATTAAAGATGTACTTGATGATTTACCACTAGTATGAAGTATAATTAATTGCGTGGACCTGATTCACGGAGCTAGTTTACCAAAAAAAGCAGCATATATAGATTGAAACATATAGAAAATGAAGAACTTCATAGACAAGTGCAATAATTGTTATAGAAAGGCTTGATTAGAGAAAGTTTGAGCCTGTGTGTTATATGTGTTGTATTAAAAAGAATGGAGAATGAATAATGTGTACTGATTCTATAGTTATTAATAAGATCATAGCAAAATATAGGTCTCTTGTGTCAAGGATGGATTATATAATAAATTATTTAAGTGGAAAAAAGTATTTTACCTAGATTTATTTGAAGAGTGGTTATCATCAAATACAAATCAGAGAAGGTGATGAATGGAATACTACTTTCAAGAAAAAAAATGGTTTGTATGAATGGTTTGTTAAGCCTTTTGGTTTGACAAATGCACCTAGTCCTTTCATGAGGTTTATGAATGAAGTCGCCAAGAGATTTTTGGGTAAGCTTTTGGTTGTTTTATTGGATGATATTATGATATTTAGTAAGACTAAGAAAGAACATCTTGAGCATGTTAGACAAGTATTGCAGAGATTGAAAGAGGAGAACCTACTGATTGATTGGAAAAAGTCTTCTTTTTTGAAAGAGGAAATTGTGTTTTTGGGATTTTTGATCTCCTCTGATTGTTTGATAATGAACTTTGAGATGGTTAAAGAAATCTATTAATGCCTACACTTGAGAATGTGGGTTAGGTAAGATAATTTCATGGTTTGGCTAGTTTTTATAGAAAGTTCATAAAGAATTTCATTTCTATTTGTTACAGTATGATTGAGACAATAAGAGGAGATAAAAGAAATTTTAAGTTGACACATTCAGCTAATCAAAATTTTGAGACTTTGAAACAAAAGGCTGTTGAGTTACCTATATTGGTTTTACCTAATTTTAATAAGGTATCTCAAGTTGAATGTGATGCAAGTGGTGGTACAATTGGATTTATGTTGAATCAAGAAGGTAAGCATGTTTCTTTCTTTAGTTACAACTTGGATGATATTAAAAGGAAGTATTATGTGTATAATCAAGATTTTAATGATATTGTTCAATCCTTGAATAAGTGGTGACATAATTTGATTCCTAAGGAGTTTTTTTGTATAGTTATCATCAAGCTTTATTGTATTTGGGAAGTTAACTAAAGTTAAATCAGGGACATATGAAGTGGTTGATTACTTGTAGAGTTTCACATTTGTGATCAGCATAGTTGTGGAGTCACTAATAAAGTTGTTGATTCATTTAGAAGAAGACATTCCTTGTTTACCAAGATGAACATTGAAGTTCTTGGTTTTGATAGAATGAAGAAATTATATGGTACTGACATTAATTTTTCTGAGCTATGGAGAGAGTGCAGACCACCAAATCTATCAACTCAAATGAGTAAGAATGATAAATATTTCATTCTAGAAGGTATCTTGTTCAAGGGAATTTAGTTGTGTATACCAAGAAGTTCTATGGGTGTTAATTTGATTAAGGAAAACTATTTTGGTGGTTTCCTTGGATATTTTGGAATTGATAAGACATTGAGTTTGCTTAAGGGTAAGTATTATTGGCCACAGATGTATAACAATGTTCAAAATTTTGTAAGGAGTTGTCAAATTTGTAAAGTTGCAAAAGGAGTAAGTCAGAATATAGGATTGTATATGGGTAAAAGTACAAAGTTGCATCACCTTTCAGGCTAACTTATCACACTGACTAAATTTGAGTATTTGTATCCAAAAATCAATTTTTTTCAAACATATGATCTAGATAAAATTATTTTATCTAAGCTATATATGGTATCACACTTCTCCAAATGGAAATGTCTACTAAATGCATGTTTTATACTAGTTTGTATCCAATTACTAAAGAAATAAAATTATTTTAGAAAATCGATGTTTCAATAACTCTTACTATTTTTTATGATATTATTTTAGTAACATATAAACACCATTTTATAAAGCTTAGAGTCAAGAATATTCTCATATAGAGTTTACTATGGTTTTATTTTAGTATATTATAATTATTAAATTCTACAAGCATGTATTTTAACATATGAAAAGATGTTGATTTTTAGAGAGATGATATCAAAAAATTTAAAAATTGTATGATGTTCTAGAGGTGAGAGTCCTCTTCCAAAATGTATAATTTTTCTTTTAGTTAGAATAAATTTATTTTGAAAAATGCATGGTGGGAGATGAAAACTATCAATTTTAGGTGAGTTGAAATTTGAATCATTATAAATGAGAGAATATAGGTCTAAAGTCCTTTTTTATTTATTTTTGTTCTACCTATATATATTATTTATAACATAGTCACTGTTTAAATGGAAATAATTTAATTTCCATATAGTTTTGTGGTTGGACCTAAACCCTTGATTTTCAACATTTTTAAGTAACTAAAAAATTATCTATAAAAAATAGAATATTATATCATTCTTATTCCAAATAATAATAAATTATACTCCTAAACTTCATCCTTTTATACACATTATATTAGTTTACTTCATTTTTAAATTATAAATAATAATACTACTTTTATGTCATTTAAGGTGAACACTTATACTTCTGTTAGTCTTTTCCTTTATAAAAAGGAGACACAATTCTTTGCTTTTACCAATTATATATCTATTTGTGTTCCTGAGAAACATTTAATGACATCAATATTTATTTTGTTCTTTGATTACCTAAGATAATAAGAGGGTATGATTCCATATTTGTTGTTGTTGATAGATAGTCTAGTGATGGCTAAGTTACTATGCCTAGTGTTGGTCAAGTTATAGTAGCTAGTGTTGGTTGATTAGTGTAACTAGTGTTATCTAAGTTACTATAGCTAGTGGTGGCCTAGTTACTATAGCTTTCTAGTATTGGCTAAGCTATCTAGTATTGGCTAAGCTATCTAGTGTTGGCTGAGTGTTACTTCATGCACCAAGTGAGCTCGATATTTATAGATGCTTAGTTTTTTCTTTGACTGAGTTTTTCTATGATTGGTTCTTATTTTTATCTAATTTATGTAATTAATTTGGATAATCAATTTAATATTTAGATAATGTCTTGGGATGTGTATAGATAATTTTAAGGTCAACCTTTCTACTATGTAATAATCTAGAATATTCTATAAGCAATTTTAGAAAGTATAAATAGGTGTGTTTAGGATTTGGTTAGGTAATAACTTAGAGAGAGTTCAGAGTAGAGTTTCTGAATAGTGAATTGAAGTTGGATTGTTGATGTTAAAGTTTTATTTTTTATGTTTATAATTGAATAAATCAACAAATTATTTCTGTTTCTTCTCTCCTTTCTCTCATTCTTTACATTATTCTCTTTCATTGTGATTACTTAGCAAGCTAACTAGATAGTTAGGTGTACCTCTAGCCCTATATTTTCATTCTATCCTTACGTCACTTATCTATACATATTCATGTTCACTTGGCCCAAATATCCATTGATGAAAAACTTTGATATATTTCTTTCCATACACAAAATCATATACAACTTTGCAAATAGTTACAGGCATCTTCTGAATCAGGTAGTTTTATTGCATCATACAATGGATGATAGTTAATATTACACATCAAAAATATTATGTTTTCGTGTGTGGATTGAGGAGAGAAATTTATTAATGGAGAAAAAGATTTAATCACAATAATCCTCTTAGTTTTTAATACGGCTACTGACTATTGGGTTTGGAATCTAAAACATTTTCATTTCCCCATATTGAAACTAGAGATTTTATTGACAAAGTTGTCCTATAGCTTATAATAATGAGTTGTATTTTTTCTAAAAATAATTAGTTGGGTCCTAAAGTAGACCCGACTAAATTTTTTTTTGACCTCAAACTTTTTGCACTATCAACCTAATCCATAGAATCATTGAACCATTTCCATATCAAATTTGATCAAAGTTGGCTATTAATTGGTTGTCTCCAATCTTTAATGTGCAATGTTTATTTCAACCAACTTAGTAATTTGCAAACATAAAGGAAATGGCTTCTTGGTGTGATTTAAAAACTAAGCAAAATAGATAACTAGAACTTGCCACCTAATAGACATGTGCATTGGCCCATAATCAATCATCTTGTAGATTCTTAGTTCATGACAAGATATGGATCAAAAGATATTAATTGTTGAAGTTGCTCCATTAAAATTGTCCTAGAATCAAAATTGTTAGAAATAGAAAAGTGCATTTGAATTTAACTTTGAAAACTAGTGAAATGACCACATAAGGACTTGAAACTTGGGGCACTTGAAACATAGGACACTTGATCCAGAAATTGTAGAACTATGTATATTGGTTTAAAAAAAATCTTTCAAATTGAATGGACTTAGAAAAGTGTGTAAATGGATTCATGAAAACTAGAATACTTGGAGTATTTTTAGTATAAAAAATAGTGGTGAAATTAATTTAGGCTTTTCTTTCCTAGGATCAAAGTTATAACATCCCAAAAAGGGCTACTAATCATTATTCACATCTGATTTGTATCAATATGTTAGAAATTGCAAACAAAGTCACACTTGAAAACTAATCAAATAGATTTTTCATAAGATCAAATTTTAGACATAACATTTCTTCTACCCCTAGAAAGAAGTGGTGAAGTAATTCTTTTGATATTATCAAATAGTTCAAAGTTATGGCAAGTCAAACATAACTACCTAGATTGATGTTCAAAGTGTATCAACATGACAACAATAAACAACCAACATTGCATATAAAAAAATGTTGTAATGACCTAAAAACTAAAAAAAAGTTCACTAACATGCATACTAAATAATCTTGAGGTGGAAAGTCATGACACTAATATGGGTGCAAGATATTCAAATAAAAATTAGGCTTCTAAACATTGTTTGGCAGTTAAACAAAAATGCAAATTTGACAAGTGCTCATAACAAGAATTCACCAAATGTCTTAAAACTTTAAACCAATTCCCTAAGGTACATATACATACTAAATAAAAATAACTAATCACTTGAAACATATCATAGGCTTCCAAATGAAATCCCAATACATAGTCACATAAACCATCTACAAAGGCTCATTTTATTTAAAATTTCAAAATGGTACTCAAAATCCTCTTGCCATTATTTTTCTCAATAGTGCCTCTATCTATGGATGTATTCCCTTTTTAGGCATGTAAATAATTGAGAGAAGTCATCAAGACCATTCCAAAAAACTTTCCTTGAACAACACTTTATTGAAAGCTAGACACACCTACTCTAATTGTATGAATGGTGGCCTTGCACCACTAAAAACTCAGTGAAACTTTTTTTCCTCTCTCATAGATCTCATTTTCATTTGCATCTTCTTGAGGTAAGATAAAAATATCATTCCTATCAGTTCCAGAAAAATCATTAACATCTCCAATTAGATCATTAGGCAAAACATAATAATCTTCTTCATTTTCATAATGCATAGAATAACTAGAAATATCTTCAACATAGTGCCCATTATGAAAATATTGATCAACATGTTCATCAATATTAGAAGAAAACTAAAAAACTTTTACACTATGAAGCTCATGCATGTTATCAGTCAAACACATAAAAGATTCATTCTCAACTCTATCCAAAAAGTTACATGTATCAAAAACTTGCAACTCACCTTGTGTATCCAGTTGTGAAGAATATTTGAAATCTGCTACAAGTACATTTACCATACCATTATTAATTGAATGAGATTGATAACATGTTGAAACCTCTTCACATTCAAAAAATTAATTAGTTACCAAGTAAAAAGAATTACTATGAATGTTCTCACACATAGGAGATTGATTTCTATTAATGTCATTGTTAAAAAACCATTAGAAAAACATCTGTACATACGAAGATCACTATCATAAAGATCATAAACATAAGAGAAAAAACTAAACTCAAAATCAAATTCAATTTCAACATTTTTCACTTTATCAAATGACTGATCAAAACCAAGAACATATGAATGCAAATTACCATCATACGTCCTATCCTAGGTTGATAAGGAGCACTTTGATTCCTTATCATTTTTAGTATCAAACCTCTTGGAAGTGACTTTAATCAAAGTCAAATTAGTATAAGGAAAATTAGATCTAACATATGTAGAAACATTGTCCATGAAATCTGAATCATTCAAACATAATTTTACACTTGTGGCTTCAACAATGTTCTTATCTTTATCAAATATTTTAGCACTATGCAATACTTCATGTTCATGTAGAATTTCTTCCTCATGATGCATATATTCAAATGAAAGCTTAGGATAGTGAGGATATATATTATACCTTGCATTCAATTTTAAACCTTGATTCTCATAGAAATTTATTGTTTCTAGTCACAGGGAAGCGAAATGATCATTACACTCATACCTTTCAAGATCATAAGCCAATAGTGCTGAAATATCCTAACTACATAGCAAGGTCTCATTCCTAGTCACTTTTGTTTCTCCTTCATGGCTGAAAGCATGTCTTGGATGAATTCAAATATCTGCAATAGTATATTTTTTATTATTACAACTTAAAAAATAAGTGACATTATTAAAACATATTTCCTCTTCCTAATTTGAAATCTCATTCAAGAAATCATATCCAACTCATTCTCATCACAACAAATATCATACCTATTGCTGATACACTCTCCTTCTTCTACATATTTACAAATATAGAACTCATTATCACTTACATATCCTTCTACCTATTGAGTGTATTCACCTACTTTATCAAACTTAAAATCCTCTTCTACACAATAACATGATACACCATCATGAGAAGATTCCCCACACTTAGATTTTCATCAATTTGATTATCACTAACACTGAAATCAATATGAATAATATATTCAAGAATAAGTGTATCAATTTTTGCATTTATTGATGAATAAGGTGAATATTTTCTATTCTTATTTTAGTTGACAAATTGACCAAATCAGGCCTACATGTGTATAAAGTAAACTAGCACATTATGCTTCTTGAAGCCTTGTAGAAATTAAAAAACTCCATGATTATTGATTTAAAGTTTATATAAAATTTAATGTCTTCTTGACCTTTAGAATTTCCTAAATGAATTCTTATGAAGGAAATGACCTAATTATGAATATATGTTTTAAACATGATAACTCTTTCACAAAAACTTTCATAATTTAAAAAAAAATATTTCATATCTAAGATCTAAATCAATATGAGTCCTTCAACTCTTACTACTAGTGTTGAAATCAAAATTAGAGGCACCATTTTTTTAATATCATAAAGAAGAAGTAAAACTCATTACCCACTATAAAGTTAATGGAGCTACATTCAAATATTACAAATTTTCAATCATCACAAGATTTACATACATCTAATAAATCTCAGATGAAATCATAGCACTAGTTATTTTCCTTTAGTAGATTCCTCATAATTTTCTCATTAATTTGAATTGTCAAAAAATAGAAAGTATAATAAACAAATTATGATGTGTTTCCTTTTCTTATAACTTCCAAGATGAGACAATTGATTGCCTTGGGGAACATGCAGTCACTCGTTACTTCAAGATATTTAAACTTACCCATAGATATGAACTCAAGTGTAGTTCTAACATTTTTTTATGTAAAATGCTTCATATCCTTCAATCAATGACTACTATAAACAATCTTTTAGTATGGTTATGAGACTTGAGTAGCCACCCATCATAAAATATGGACTGAGTTTTTCAACTTGAACTTGGATAGGACTAGAAGACTCATTTATTCACATGACATAAAAAAATGGCATGAGACTTTTCTCAAAGACTCATAAACTTTTCTATCAAATGGAAGACTCAAATAAAACCTCTATGCAATTCAATTAACAACCTACCAGATTATAACAAATCTGAAACTCATATGGAGGTTGCACCAATTTTCAACACAACTTTCAACATCTTTACACATGGTATCTCTTCACCTTTTCCCTAGAAGAGCATGATTTTGTTGGCTCTCGATTTAATAGTGTTTGAATAAACAAATAGGTAAAATAAAATGCATCTAAGGGTAGCTAATTTCTATGATAGATACATTTTGAATAGAACATGGGGCAACTATAAGGCAATATTCCTACACTTCAAGCTATGAAAAACCTAGGTAGGTGGACCTTAGATTTATCAATGTCACTAGTGCTACAACATAGATCTAAATATAAAAAAAGAAGATAATACCTTGATTCTTCAACACTCGTGCAATACAATAGGTATGCAATAACTAGTTGCATAACCTAGAGATTGACAAGCTAAGCGATGGTCTTTGTTTACATTATCACCTGATAAAGTAAACTTAGTACCTTATCTAAGAAAGGTTTGTCTACAATGAGGCTTTTCTTACTAACATTCACCTATTGGCTAAGGGAATACTTTTATGATTTTCATCTTACTCTAATCTTTCCTTATAGTCATTTTAAAAAAAACTATTCTATCTTAAAAATTTGGTGAGTAAAATATGTCCCTTGTGCACATGTTAAAATGGAGCATAAGATGCATCTTCATTAGAGCTTTGCAAGCCTAATTGGTGCTCACTTGATTGCTAGTGTGAATTAGTCCCTTTACCAATGCATGAAAGGATGCACCTTTTACAAAAAAATTACACCCTCATTTACAAACATGTCTTCTCTACTTATAGTCCTATATAGTCCAACTCAAATGGCACAAGATGAATAACTTTGATATGTTTCTTTCTATACACCTAATCATATCATACTTTGAAAATAGTTATGGGCATCTTCTAAATTAGGTAGTACTATTGCATCATATAATGTAGGACAATTAACATTATCAATTAAAACAACTTTTGTTTTGGTGTGTAGATTGGGGAGAGATACACATTAATAAAGAAAACATTTTTAATCACAATCACCATCTTCATTTTTAATGTGCCTAATAACTATCAAGTTAGACAGCTACAAAATTTTGATTTCCCATTTTGAAACTAGATATTTTATTAACAAAGGTATCCTATAACTTATAATAATGAGTTGAAAATGTATTTCAAATTATCAGTCAAGTCCTTAAGAAAGCCAAACTAAAAAAAAAATTGATCTGAAACACTCGAGCTATGAAACTAATTTGTAAAATCATTGAAATATCACCATATAAAATTTGTTCAATTTGACAATTGATAGGTCATATGAAATTTTTAATCAAAAATATTTACATCAACCAAATTATTAATTTCCTAATTGAAAGGAAATGACCTCTTCGTGAGATTTAAAACCTAACAAAAATAGATAACAAGGCTCTACCACTTCATAGACATATTCATTGATCCAAATTCATTCATACTATATATTCTTACTTCTAGACAATATTAGGATAAAAATAATTTTTCAATCTCAACTCTTTATATTCACTCAATAAGAATTGTAACTAGACTTGTTAAATACATCACTCAATTAACACTAGAATTAATTAGTCAATTAACATTGAACTCTAAATTATTTTTTCGAGGTGCTTGATGACAATTATCATTTTTCATTTAATACTTTAGTCCTTCTTTCCATGAATCACTAGCTATTAACTTAATTATAACATAACATGATTGTAAAACATTCAAACCAACATTATACTTTCATTAACTAATTTATTTAAGTACCAATTAAATACCAATAATTATCAACTCTTTGACCATTATAATTTCTTCAAATTCTCTTCATCAATAAAATGCTCTATATGATATAAGGTATACATTAGGTGCATAAAAGTTGCCTAGTGTTACTATAAAAAACTTGGTGTACGCACATCCTTCAATGTTTCTTGGTTATTATCAAAACTCTAGTCATATTGACATAGAAAAGTTGCACTCGATCTCTATCAAATTTTCAATTTTGTACTATAATTCATCCTCAAATAAAACATTAACATTTGTTGTTATGAATCATCAATCATGTTGCTATGAACTTATATGCATGCACTATGAACTAGTCCATTGGATTTGGTGATGAAATCTTCTCCATTTGCACTATTGCCTTCATCTAAATTCTTTGTCAATGTCGGATTCATTTCATTCCTATTTTCTTTAGTATTGACCTTTTCCTTTTGATTATTCACATCAACATTTGGTGTTGAAACTTGTTTCATACAACCCTTTCTTAGATGACCAGCCTTCTAATATTTCTTGTTGCATATGGCCATACTTCTGACATGTAGAAAAGTAATATTCAAATCTACAAGTAGTTGGTGCCTTATTAACCTTTGATCTATACTTGAATGTGTTTGATGACCTTGTTTGTTTTAAATGAAGAAATAACCATTGAATTTAGGTGTAGGGTTTCACTTACCAATCTTGCTCCTACAAATTTTTGATGTATGGCCTAGTTTTTGATAGTGATAATGCTTCTTGTTCTTTGACTTTATATTCCCATTTCTTTAATCTACTTTCTTTGATTATTCTCCTTTCTTGACACCTAATAGGAATGCAACATAGTATAGTCTAAAGGTGTCATGAGCTCTCCTTAGTGTAGTCATTTATTTATTCAAAAATATAATAACCATTCTAGGTTTTTCGAACCTCTCAACCAATTCTTTTTATCTTTCAACTCATTTCTTAGCCTACAATTCTCATATTTTAGATTTGTAATCTCCAACTCCTTTCTTACATGATAGATACTGAGGTAAAAGAGTTCTAGAAGGAAAATGAAGACAAGATGACTCTCAGATTTAATGCTTGTTTAATTTTGATCAAGGATATAGAGCATGTGGTTAAGAATGCCACAAGTATGTGGAAGAATGATTATCACTTGCATAAACAAAGTGACTTCCCAGTAGAAGTTAAGGATTATGACAATGATGATGAGGAAGAAGAAACTTACACTGAGCCTACACATTTTGACAATGAGGAAGTTGATGAAGATAAAGAGGAAGAAGCTACTGAGGGAGACAAAGAAGATGATGAGGAGACTAACCCTATGAAGATAGTAGCTACAATCATTGCCTCACTTCCTCACTATCCAAGAAAACCATCAGTTATATCAAGCTCGAAGACAACTTCAACAAGTTTGATTCTCACCACAACAAATAAATCAAATGTCCAATCACTCTTCACTCCCTCATAGCTTAGCACATGATTGACAGAATTGTCTACCACTTCATCTACTAAGCTACAACCACCCTGTTCTTCAGCCACCGAGCCATCAAGCATGAGTATAGTGGCTTCTACAATTTTGAGCTCTTCAGTAGTAAGTACTTTAGTTTTCAGTACTATAATTTTGGATTCTAAAATTTTGACTACTACAATTTTTAATACTTTTGTAAGTACTTTAGTTTTGGATTTAGTAAGCATACCATTTAGTATTCTATATGTTTACACTATATCAATTTTCACTACTAGTCCTACTACCTCTACTATTGTTTCCGTACTAGATTGAAAGGCATTAAGTACAAGGACAACTGAACCTAAGGCTCAACCGAGTATAAGATTTTTTAGTAAAAGTAAGCAGGTAGAAGAGGATATAGGCCTAGATGAGGAGATTGAAATTGCCAAATGGGGTTTTGATAATATCACTGCAGATCAAATGCATATAGTTGGTCAACTCCTCCAAAAGAAGGCAAAGTAGAAGAAATTGACAAAGGAAAGAGATAGGGAATATAAAATTATTGATGATGCCAAGAACATTTTGATAGAGGTGGTAGGTGTTGAAGTTGATTAGATTCTCAACACATTTTGTTGCAATTAGAAGAGGCAGTCCAAAAGTTTAATAAGGAATCTAGTGGTCAAGACAAGTTAATGAGAAAGAATAAAAGAAATTTCATAATAAAGTGCTTGAGTACATTTCTCAGCAAATAGCTATTCAACAAGTGGATCTTTCCTCAATTCTGACCAATATTGAAACCTCTTCCACAAATGTAACATCACTTTTTGGAAAGTTGTGTGATATTACCAAGTTCACAAAGGAGATAAAGAGGAAATTAACAAAGATCAATGAAGATCTGAAAGCTAGTGCACAACAGTTGCAACTTGACCCTATTTCAAGCTTTGCACATCATATGAGGATCAAATTCTTGTCAGATATGCAGGCGTCGTTGTTGAGAGAAGAAGCAAGGGTCTATTCTACATTGATAAATATTGAGAATTTGATCCTTCCCATCATGGATACAATGCAAAAGCATATTGTTTGTTCAAAAACATTGATCCATGAGAATAATTTCTCCATTATAGATCACATTATAGAAATCACTACAAAAGTTCAAATTTCTCTCCATACATGCAAGATTTTGCAAGAGAACTAGGATAAAATTCTAGCACTCATACTTAAGGTACATTCTAATTTTCTTTCTCATATTAGTGTCCCCATGTAAATAAGTTTTGAATAAATCTTTGGCATTATTGTCAAAAAGGGGGAGAGACACTTAGTATAATATATATGGCAAGAGACTCTTATTATGCTATGTATACTGAGATACTATGTATATTGTATGGGGGAGAATCATGCAAAGGGAAAAAGTGTATATAGTATAGAATTCAAAGATATAGTATACTATATATACTTACAAAGACAAATTTTGAAAAATCTCAAAAAATAGTATACCATACCGAGCTAGTGGCACATTGTGATGTATATAAGTGTTGGCTGATAAGTGTTTTTGTCACTAATGCCAAAGGGGGAGATTGTTGACATTTAGTCAAGGTTTTTTTTAATGACAACACTTATTTAGATTCTATATGGCTACTAGGCTCAATGAATAGTCTATAGTGTTTGCCATGCATTTTAGTAGCCACTAAGCACTATAGTATCTACCGAGCATTCTAGTGGTTAACAAGGGAATTCAGTTAGTATGAAGTACAAAGTTCAAACTAAGCAGAATTAGGTAGTGTG
This sequence comes from Cupressus sempervirens, assembly GCA_028749045.1. Taxonomy (NCBI): domain Eukaryota; kingdom Viridiplantae; phylum Streptophyta; class Pinopsida; order Cupressales; family Cupressaceae; genus Cupressus; species Cupressus sempervirens. The sequence goes on from CM053791.1 coordinate 63,343,684, forward strand.
AAGTCTAGCTGTTCAACCCAAGCACTTTAGTGGTTACCAAGCTTTGCAGTTTCTACCAAGCTAGTAGTTCATGTAAAGTGAAGTTAGTGTTAACCAAGCTATATGATGATAAGTGTTTACTAAGCGCAGTCATGGTAAACATGTAATTCAATTTATACCAAGTTACACAGTATCTACCGAGTCACCAATGTAGACCAAGTTCAAGACTACATTGAAATGATTAGTATGGTCTAAGCTTCTACTTCTACCAAGTGCATGACGATGCTGAGTAATGATAGTGGACATCAAGTATCAAAACTTCACCAAGTTAGCCTTCAAAACCTAAGTATCTACATATGGGCCGATTTTGTAATATTTGTGTTAATTTGTATATTGGCCAACTTTGTAATTATGTAATTTCAATTGATATATATATATATATATATATATATATATATATATATATATATATATATATATATATATATATATATATATATATAAAATGTATTGTAGCATATCCAAGTGTAATAGTAATGTGAAAAATAAACATGTGAATGTGAATCAACAATAGAAAAAGTGTATTGTGATGCCATATTAGTAAAGGAGTAGTAGAGTCAAATATATCACATAAAGGTGATCAATACGTCAAAGAATCTCTATTTGAAATTCAATTGTAAGTTAGAGATCTATTGCTTCATTCTAATAGGTAAACTAGTCCAAATCCTTTAACAAGGTAGACTTAACAATCTTTTCTCAATCTCTTTACCGAGTGCATACTTAATTGTGTGTTTGTGAAACCTCTAACAAGGTGGACCTAACAATCCTAATTTCTCCTAACAGAGTAGATCATTAGAAGTGATCATTATAAGCCTTAACCGACCAACTTTATGTTGTATTATTGCTTTTTTTTGGATATCATCCCGACTATAGTTTTACTTTCTATTTGGAAGGTTTCTAGGTCACCAAATTATTGTGTTCAAGATTTATGAATGTTTAATGTTTTTAGTTTCTCATGCATGCAGTTAGATTTGAGTTGATGAACTAAATGGTAATTGGATTATTACAATTAAGATCTAAATTTGGTAAAGTTTTTTAGGTTGCTAATTCACCGCTCCCCTCTCAGTATCCTAGCTAAACTTGAATATTTCCAACAATTGGCATCAGATCTTTGTGTTTCTCACAATAAAGTTTGATAGCTTGAGCAAAGATCAAAGACAATGGAGATATTCAGACTTGATAAAGCTATTGACAATGAAAAGCTAGATCTAGAGATGGTCATTGCACAACTCAAGAAAGCTAAGGAGAAACTTTCCCAATCCCTGAAACGAAGGAAGGAACTTGAAAATCAAATGAATGATCATCAGTACATTGAAGAAAGAATTGAAGTTTTTTTCCCTTCAAGGAGTTCAAATGAAGAAAATGATGCAATCAAAGAATTCTTAGAGAAGAATGGTTCCTTGGAAGAAGAAGTAAGAAAGCTCAAAAGAGAACAACAAATTCAGTCAGTAAGGTTATGTGAAATCTTGGAACAAAAGAACAAGATGGAAGAACAAATGAATGAAAGAAACAATGAGATCTGAAACCAATCCCTTCAACATGCAGATCTTATGGATCAAATCTCTAATGCAAATGAGGAAATCATGAGCCAAAGACAAATCAATGAAAGATTAAGAAATCATCTAAATTTGGAAAGACAAATCAATGAAAGAATAAGAAGTGAGCTAAGATCTAAAAAGTAAATTAGTGAAAGATTGAAAATGGACCTAAACATTGAAAAGAAAATCAATGAAAGAATGATGAAATTCCAAGTAGACATGAATCAATTAAATCAACTAAATGAGCAAAATCTCTATAGAAAAATGGTAAAGCAAGAATTGGATACAAAGATGAAGGTGAATCCTCTAAACAAGGTGCTCAAAGGAATCAAAGACTTAGATTCAATCAATGTGGTAAGATAGGTCATACATCAAACAAATGTTGGAGTAACGATAAATAAAAATTCAATGTTAAATACTAAAATTGTAGTTAGCATGGTCACAAGGCTAATGAATGCAAAGAGAAATAAAAATTTGAAGACAAGTGTCACAAATACAAGAAACAAGGTCATAATGCATCAGATTACATACCTAAGTCATTCAATCTAGCAGAGAAAATTTTGAAAGTAATATTTAGTTGGGACTACAACACTTGGTGTAGATGTTATTGCTATGGAGAATATGGACACATTGGCATGAACTATGTTAAACAAAAGACAAGTAAAAGAGATACCACCATAAGATGTTTCACTTGTACCAAACTTGGTCATATAGCTAAGAATTGCATGAATAAAAGTAGAGTTGAAGATGAAAAGAAAGAAAAAGTAGATAACATTAGGAAGCAAATGAGACAACAATGGATTCCAAAATCTACTAAGCAAGCTAGTTCAAGCAATGATGGTCAGGTCACTCAAGAAGTGGGTGATTTCATCATTTCCAACTAAGTTCTTAAGGAAGAACTAGAACTGTGTTGTTAAGGTCACATAAAAATAGTTCCGATTTAAAGGAAGTAAATATCCAAATTAGTATCCAAGATATAAAAGGATCATCAAGTGAGATTAGTATTAGTTATTGTTGAGTTACCTTCTCTGCTGAGTAAGGTTGGATCATAGACTCTATAAACCAAAGTTGAGAGTAACAAGAACATGTTTAATTAACGAGTTAAGATACCTTGACTGAGTAATCAATTGTATACTAGATGACAAACTTTTTTACATGATGTCATCATAGCTACCTTCATACCAAGCATTAATGGAAAATTTTTAACAAAAATAAAGAAATCAAATTCATTTTCACTGAGAATTCTAAGTGTTATTGCAAAGAAGTGAATTGCAGAGCAATCAAGTGACTTCAAGAAAAATTTTCAGCCAAGTTCTTCAAAGTTTTTCATAACTTATTGAGTTACCATGGCATCAAGCAGTAATAGCAAAGCAATGAAATGGTTAGAGATGTTGGTCCAAGGAGTAGAATGGAAAGCACCTAATTTCAAACTTGTGTTGGCAATTGTTGAAACACTCAACCCAAATGGAGTGTAATCATAGATTCCTCCTAAGGTACTACTCATTAACGATATTCAAACTCATTTCAATTGTGTAATTCAGGAAATTAGAACCCTAGAAATGGATGATTCCGTAGGAGAATTGTGTCTTAATGGAGTTCTTAAACCTAAGAATTTGGAAACCAAGGGTTTAACCCACATTCCCCACTTGTCTCAAAGTTTTCAAATAAAATGGATCAAATACATCTATAGCCAAGTTCACAATGGTCAGTTATGGCTTGAGAAACTAGTTTTGATTACCAAGAAAATGATTCATCGTATCACTAGCCTCCCCATGCTCACTAAAGCCAAAACCACTAAAACCCTAGGTTGGGTGGAGTTACAAAAGAAAACCCTATCCGAGTGGGATGATAGAGGCATGAATATTATCAATGTTACTAATGTAGAACTAAAATTTGGCATATATGTGATAGCTCACAAGATTTATAGTTCTAGCCATCTAAATATTCTGTCATGTGAAACTGTTGACTTGGTATACAATGTTGTGAAGAACAACTTGTCATATGCTCTTGTAGATTTGTTGTTGAAGAAATTCAACAAAAACATGCAAAGTATTGGAACCTCAAAAAACAACCCTTTCAAATTCAATTCTTTGTTGACATGTTTATTTTTCTATGTTCAAAAGTTTTTCCCTTCAAAAGGCATGGTAGTATGGAGAAAGGATGTGCCAGTATTATATCTGATAAATGAATACATTTCTAAAATGGGAGAGAACTTTTTTAGCATAATTGATAACTATTTTGATATCTTTAAGGAGAAAATGAATAATAGATTCAGGATGCACAAGAAATTGTTTGAAAACTACAAAGATGATGTTTGTTTCATGGTAGACTATGATAGAGTCTACATTCAGGTAGTGAAACCGAGAGTTGTATGGGTAAAAGCTCTTCCCTATGAGGTGCATATCGATGAAACCAAAGACATTATTGAAGCCTTGATTAATGAAACTGCTTATTCAAAAACATTGATACATGACAATCAATTATCCATTGTAGATCACATGATAGAACTCTCTACAAAAGTGTAAATTTCTCTCCATACATGCAAGATTTTGCAAGAGAAATGGGATAAAACTGTAGTACTCATGCTTAAGGTACATTCTAATTTTCTTTCTGATATTGTTGTCTCTATGTAAATAAATTTTGAATAAATCTTTGGCATTATTGTCCAAAAGGGGGAGAGACACTTAGTATGCTATATATGTGGAGAGACACTTATTATGCTATGTATAGTGAGATGCTATGTATATTGTATGGGGCTAAATCATGCAAAGGGAAAAAGTGTATATAGAAGGGAATTTGCAGATATAGTATACTATATATACTTACACAGAAAATTTTTCAAAAATCTCAAAAAATAGTATACCATACAAAGCTAGTACCACATTGTGATGTATATAAGTTTTGGTTGATAAGTGTTTTTTTCACTAATGCCAAAGGGGGATATTGTTCACATTTAGTCAAGTTTTTTATTAGTGACAACACTTATTCATATTCTATATGGCTACTAAGCTCATTGAATAGTCTACAATGTTTTGCATACATTTCAGTAGCCACTGAGCACTATAGTTCCTACTAAGCATTGCAATGGTTACCAAGGGAATTTAGTTAGTGTGAAGTGAAACAGTTGAAACTAAGAAAAATCGAGCAGTGTGAAGTCTAGTAGTTCAACTTGAGTACTTTAGTGGTTACCAAGCTTTGTAGTTTCTACCAAGCTAGTAGTTCATGTAAAGTGAAGAGAGTGTTAACTGAGCTATATGATGATTAGTGTTTACTGAGTGCAGTCATGGTAAACATTTAATTCAATTTATACTGAGTTACACAGTGTCTACTGAGTCACCAGTGCAGACCAAGTTCAAGACTACATTGAAGTGATTAATATGGATCGAGCTTGTACTTCTATCAAGTGCATGATGATGTTGGGTAATGACAGTGGACACTGAGTATCAAAACTTCACCAAGTCATTCTTCAGAACCTGATTATCTACATATGGGTTGACTTTGTAATATTGGTGTTAACTTGTATATTGGCCAACTTTGTAATGATGTAAATTGGATTGATATATATGTATGTATGTATGTATGTATTGTATCATATCCAAGTGTAATAGTAATGTGAAAAAGGAGCATGCAAATGTGAATTAGGAGAAAAAAAAGTGTATTGTAAAGCCATATCAATAAAAGAGTAGTAGAGTCAAATCTATCACATAAAGGTGATTAGTAGTTCAAAGAATCTCTATCAGCAATTCAGTTGTAAGTCAAAGATCTACTATTTCATCCTAATAGGTCAACTAGTCCAAATCCTTTAACAAGGTAGACTTAATAGTCTTTTCTCAAATCTCTTTACTGAGTGTATACTTCATTGTGTGTTTGTAAAACCTCTAACATGATGGATCTAGCAATCCTAATTGCTCCTAATAGGGCATATCATTAGAAGTGATCATTGTAAGCCTTAAGTGGCCAACTTTATGCTGTAGTATTGAAGTTTTGTGGGTATCATCCTTACCCTAGTTATACTTTCTATTTGGAAGGTTTTTGGGTCACCAAATTATTGTGTTCAAGTGTTATGAATGTTTTATGTTTTTAGTTTCTCATGCATGCAATTAGATCTGTTTTGATGAAGTAAATGGTAATCAGGTTATTAAAATTTAGATCTAAATTTGGTAAATTTTTTGAGGTTACTAATTCACCCCTCCCCTCTTAGTAACCTAGCTAGTCTTTAATATTTCCAACACTATGTACGTTTTAATTCTTTCATCAATTCTCATAACCAATTATCTCTTGTCTTCATCATGCAATGTCTTATCTTGTTCATCTTTTTCTTTGTCTTCCACAACCTTTTTCTTTTGTTCATTTGATTCACATAGTCTTATTGCTTGAATTTAATGGTCACTTTTCAATTCTCTAACTTCTTCATTAAGTTTATTATTCCTCTCCAATAGATGTTCTATTGCCACATCAAATTCATTGGATCTTCCTTCATCAAATAGTTCTTCAACTATTTCTTCTTGGTATTAGGTGTCATTTTGATGAATAGGTATCTCTTTCTTTCTCTTCAAGGATTTCCTTGATGTTTCCTTTGCAACTTGTACTTGTTTAAATGAAAGTTGGACATGAATGTTCTAGTTCTAAGTAATCTTTCCCAGTTTATAGTATTCCATCTTCAAGGTCTTTAACTCCGAAGTGGTTATATTTCTACTAAGAGTACATGAATCTAATACCAATTCTTTGAAATGTATGATAGAAAGTGTGATTCTGAGAGGGGGAGGTACATGAAACATATTTGATATCACCACATAAAAACCTAAATTTAAATAATGATGTGATATCAATGCAACCATTCATATTAACATAGTATGAAACCTATCATCTAACTACATAAATATAAACTCATTAACACATAACACATTAACATAGAAATTTGGTATTGCAAAAGCCCTCCAATGTGAAAGAAAAACTATAGTGGGGATAGCACCCACAAAATATTCACTACTACAATAATAAAGTTGTGGTTGTTAAGGCTACAATAATTGATCACTTTTTATTATCTACCCTATCAGTGGTTTTCAATATTAAAGGCTAAAAAAATTGCTAGGTTCTACCTTGATTAAAAGATTTTTACATTAGAATGAAGTGAGGACTCTATGATGAGATTTAAAAACACATGTTAAAGCTAGTCTATTAAAAGATTTAAAACCTAAAATAACTTTTACAATGTTCAATACCTGATCCTTTTCTTAGAACTTTAATGTTTGCTAACGCATCTCCTCTATGCAATAAAATATAACCTTAATATGGTATATCTCCTTCCTCTCTTCTAAAAAATTCCTCACTATACTACTCATTCTCTACACACTAATTAACCTTCTAAAATTTTCTCTTAACCCATTCATGCACATATATCTCATCAATACTAAATTAGTTCATAGACTCTCCTATTGGGACTCAAATTTGCATTACTGATTTGAGTACTATTCTAAAACTTTAGAATAAATTTGAGCTCCTATAAGTGCATTTAATGCATGTGTACCATACTATCCTTTTGGGGCCTAAGAGGTGTTTTATGTTTCTAACACCTTGCATTAAGTATTTGCATGCATCACATACTAATAAAATATCATTTTGAGTCATTCTGTGAAGTTTCATTGTGAGCAATGTGTAGATCTACATTTTTTCCTAAGTGTCAAACAATGACATAAAGCCTAGTTTGCAATTGAATATCCTATACCTAGTAATGTTTCATGACTCTCCACTTTTGGTGTATTGATTTTTCATATCTAAGATCCTATGTTTTAGTTTTGATTCATTTCAATATGTTTTGTCTAGGTTTTGAATCCCTCAAAGTCGGTTTTTTATTGTTGTCATATTGATGTGTATTGTTTAGAAATTTGGGAGGCCGTGTTAGACCATGATGGAGACACAACCCAAGAACATAATGGACACAAAAAAAAAGGGAAATTATATTAACTGAGAAAATAAGCTAGTACAAACAGTACAGAGAAAATAAACCTCAAAACATGCCCTAAGGGCTTACAATAGCATAAATCTAGAGATAATTTCTCCTTTCAGTACCTCCTCTCAAACTCCACTCCGAACTGCCTTTTACAATACCATAAATCTCCTTAAATAGACCCCGGAGGGTTAAGGACTAGGAGTACATTCTAGAGAGTGCTAGTAGGCATCCACCGACCAAATAGAAGGTTCTAGAAGCTGCATTAGAAGTCAGCGCAAATCTAGAAGAATCCAGAATTGGTAATCGAACTTCTGGTAGGTATAACTTTTGAACCGTAGCTCCGATCGATGAACCGTTCACATTTTCGGAAAGCTCTCAAAGCGCTCTATAGCCCTATGGACCAACTTCACTCATCCCCCATTTTTTGACCCTTTTTGGGGTCATTTAATGCCCCTATCCTAACTTTGAAGCATTCTTAAGAGGTCTCCAAAACTTGAAAAACTACAATAACTTTCAAACTGTGGGGCCTTTTGACCTGATTCTTTTTTTGGAATGCTCTAAATCACAATTACATTCATCTAGCCAATTCAAAACTTCTAGTTTAGCAAAATGATGGCCCAATTACATGCTCCTATTTTTTTGGGATTTTCTAACACACTGATAGTGGAACTATGAGAGTTGGAACCCTTATTTGATCCAAATGGGTATCCAAAAATGAAAACACATGAAATAGAAACTAAGTCTAAGTAAATTTTTTGGGTGACATAGGATTTCCCTTAGACCTCTGGATGCTCCTGCATCAAACACCCGTGGTAGATTGAAAAGTGACCCTATCACTTTATGAATGGTAGAGGAAATCGCAAATGGGAAACCTCAGCTGCTGAAATCCAAGTTGAGTCCTCGATCGGTTGTCCTTTCTATTTGACCAAATACTCTTCATACTACCTATTTCTAGTACTCCTACCCACACAATGATCTAGAATGTCTTCTATCTCCTCCTTCCTAGAAGCAGGAATTAGACATGGCTCTAACACCAACTCCTCATCTGCACCATCATCATGATACTCTGTTAAATCTGCAATGTTGAAAATGGGAGAAATCTGAATACCATTTGGCAGCTCCACTTCATATGCATTTCCTGAGTCATGTTTCTTCAAAATTTTGCAGGGGCCAAATTTCTTCATTTTCAACTTGTTGTAAGTACCGACTAGAAATATTTCTTTTCATAAGTGCACCATGACTAAATCTCCTACTTGGAATTCCTTATGTCTTCTCCTTTGATCAGCCCTAGCTTTATACTCTTGATTCATCTTGGTAATGTGTGGTTGAACCTCCTCATGTAGATGCTTGATATGTTCAGCAAATTTCTTAGCTTCAACACTTGTCATCTCCCCTTATTTTATCTTCCTAAATTTTGGTGCAGTCCTTGGGCTATTCCCATATACAATTTGGAATGGTGATTTTCCAGTACTCCTATTTATAGAGTTATTGTAAGAAAACTCTGCTTGTGGTAGAATCAAATCCCATCCCTTGGGCTTATCCCCAACTAAACATCTCAACAAATTGCCTAGACTTCTATTTACCACTTCTGTTTGGTCGTCAGTCTGTGGGTGATGCGTGGAACTGAATTTTAGGTTTGTTCTCAACTTCTTCCACAATGTCCTCCAGAAATACCACACAAATTTAGTATCTATGTCTGAAACTATACTCCTTGGAAGACCATGTAGTCTTACCACCTCTTTGAAAAGCAAGTCTGCAATATGGACAGCATCATGAGTTTTGTGGCATGGAATGAAATGTGCCATTTTGGAGAACCTATCAACCACCACGAATACTAAGTCATTACCCCTTTGTGTCCTTGGAAATCTAAGAACAAAATCCATACTTATTTCCTCCCATGGCCTTGATGGAACAGGCAATGGCTAATATAGGCTAGTATTGTGACTAAACCCCTTGGTAACTTGACAAACCTAGCAACTCTGTACAAACTTCTTCACATCCTGTGAAATTTAAGGCCAAAGATAATGTTCTCTAAGAATGGAAATGGTCTTATCTTGACCAAAATGTCCTGCCATCCCTCCACTATGTTTCTCCTTAATTAGATTTTCCCTCATAGAACTCCTTGGAATGCACAATTGACTACCTTTGAACAACATGCCATCCTGAATCAAATAGTCTAACCACTTGGTTCTATCTACAGCAACAGGTTCTTTACAAGCTTTCCATGCTTCAGCAAAATTAGGATCCTCGAGGTACAAATTCTTGAGTTCATCAAACCCAACTACTTCAACTTGCATTACTGTAAGCAACAATTGTCTCCTACTTAGTGCATTTGCAACCCTGTAAGATTTTCCACTTCTATGCTTCAACACAAATGTATAACTCTGCAAGAACTCTACCCACTTCATATGCCTCTGATTCAATTTACCTTGGCTATTTAGGTACTGTAATGCCTGATGATTAGTATAAAAAAAAAATTCCTTTGGCAATAAATAATGCCTCCATTTCTTTAAGGCCTGAACTATTGCATAGAACTCTTGATCATAAATAGAATACTTCTTCTTTGCATCATTCAATTTTTCACTAAAATATGCAATAGGGTTACCTTCTTGGCTTAATATAGCCCCAATAGCACTGCCACTAGCATCACAATCCACCTAGAAAACCTTTGTAAATTTTGGAAGTGCCAACACAGGCTATTCTGTTACCTTCGTCTTCAGAAATTCAAAACTTCTTGCAGTTGTTGTAGTCCATTTGAACTCTTTTCTATCCCCTCTTATTGTATTAGTTAGGGGTGCACATATGCCACTGAAATTTTTCATAAACTTCCTGTAAAAACTAACCAGACCATGAAATGATCTTACCCCAGTAGCAAACCTTGGAGTAGGCCATTCCAAGATGGCTTTTACCTTCTCCAGATCCATTTTGAGACCTTCGGGTGATATAACAAACCCCAAATAGACTAACTCCCTTTTTGCAAAGATACACTTCTTCAAATTAATTAATAGTTTCTCTTCCCTTAGCCTTTCAAGGACACTACGCATATGCAGTAAATGTTCTTCCAAAGTCTTGCTAAAAATTAAAATATCATCCAAATAAACAATAACAAATTTTCCCAAGAACTTCTTAAGTACCTCATTCATGAGCCGCATGAAGGTGCTTGGGGCGTTCGTCAATCCAAAGGGCATGACTAACCACTCATAAAGAACCTCCTTGGTCTTGAAGGCTATTTTCCACTCATCTCCTTCTCGAATCTATATCTGGTGATAACCACTCTTCAGATCTATCTTTGTGAAGTATTGAGCTCTACTCAAGTAGTCCATAAGCTCATCCATCCTTGGCAAAGGAAACTGGTACTTGATGGTTATCCTATTTATAGCTCGAGAATCTGTACACATCCTCCACTCTCCATACTTCTTTGGTGCGAGTAATGTAGGTACTGCACATGGACTCAGGCTCTCTCGAATCAAGCCCTTCCTCAATAGCTCCTAAACTTGTCTATTTAGCTCCTCTGTTTTAGTAGGAGTCATCTTGTGAGCAGCCTTGTTAGGTAAACTAGCTCTTGGAATCAGATCTATCTAATGACTAATTTTCCTTATTGGTGGCAATCCATATGGAACATTATCAGAGATAATATCTCGAAAATCCCCTAGTAAATTAAAACTTCAAGTGGTATTTCACTACTACCTTCTTTATCTTTCCTAGGAATCAAAGCATAGCACATATGTTGATGTTTCATGCCATCTAAAAACTTCCTTTCATCAACAAGACAAATCCTAGCACTGCTACATACCTTTTCACCTTCCTTTTTCATGGGCTTCAATTTGTGGTGAACTCCATCCTTTGTCAGAGAGTATGTGTTTGCATGTCCATCATGTACTGCATGTCTATCAAACTACCATGGTCTACCCAACAATGGATGGCAAACATCCATCAAAATAACATCATAGAGAACTTCATCATGGTAACTCCCAATTTTGAATTTCACTAAACATTATTCACTTACCAGGACCTTATGATCATCTTTTACCCAAGCAATCCGATAGGGCTAGGGATGTTTCTCCCTCTTGAGCTTCAACTTAGAGACCATCTCTTCTAATACCAAGTTATCAATGCTACCACCATCAATGATCACATCACAACATTTATCCTCACACTTGCATCTAGTATGGAACAAACTCCTCCATTGTCCTGGTTCAATCTCACCACTTAGTAGGAATCCTTCATTTACCAAGGTGTCTCCTCATTCTACATCCTCTGAATGTGATGATTATGCATCATCATCCACATGAGCAACCCTAGCTTGGCCCTCAGCTCTCCTATCTGTCCTTCCTTGTCGTTGAGGGCATTCAAAGGCATGATGACCTTCTTCATTGTAATGGAAACAGGTACCATGGAAGCCTCCTCTTCCTTGTTCACATCCTCTGCCTCTTCCTCTTTGATTTCGAAAGTCTTGATCATGGGAGTGGTTGAAACCCTCATTCCTCTGGTTCCTACTAGTACCCACATCTTCATTTTTCTTTTGGGTTTCATTGCGGCCTCCAGATGATCTAATGCTTCCCCTACCTCCTTGACCATGCCCTCTTTGTCTTCCTTCAAACCTTTTATTCAACTTCTCTTCAACTCATAGGGAAAATTGGTATGCCTCTTCAATGCTGGTCATTCTTACCAAACTTAATTCCTCCTAGATGCTAGGTCGCAACCCACTGATATAACGAGCAACCTTCTCCTTATTTGCTTTTGCATGCCTTGCTCTAATCAAGAGTCAGTAAAATTCCTCTATATATTCTTGGACTAATCTGCCTACTTGCTTTAACCCATGCATCTTCTTAAACAAATCAAGCTCGTAGTCCACAGGAATGAACTGCTTCTTTCTTTCCAATTGAACCTCTTGCCACCAAATTTTGGCTAGGCCTTTCAGTTTGGCCTTTGCAAACTTAACCCTATCTGGGTCCCTGATATCCTCATACTCAAAGTATTCTTCCAGTTCATTGATCCAATCGATCAACTCATCTGGTTTCAGATTTCCTGAAAATACACCCACTTCAATTGTGGGTCTTTTCCCAAACTTAGTAATGGTCCTAAAAAGCCTTTCCTCTGCATGATTTAAAAATTCCCCATCAAATTCCCCTTTTGGTCCCATAACTTCTTCTTCATTGTCATCCTCACTATCGTCACCAGCGGCAACATTTGCTCCTCTACGAAGCTCCTCTTGCAATGCCCATACCTACCTTTGGAGGGCTCTAACCTCCTCAAGATTAATAGCTCTGGCCCTTCCACCACACTCTCTTCATGGAGGCATCTTCTAACTCAAACCCACAATCACACAGTCCTGGTGCAAACTGCCTCATAGTTGGCACTCTGTCTACACATTCAGGAAAACCCGCTCTGATACCACTTGATGGGGACACAACCCAAGAACATAATGGACACAACAAAAAAGGGAAATTATATTAACTAAGAAAATAAGCTAGTACAAATAGTACAGAGAAAATAAACTTCAAAACATGCCCTAAGGGCTAACAATAGCATAAATCTGGAGATAATTTCTCCTTTCAGTACCTCCTCTCAAACTCCACTCCGAACTACCTTTTACAGTGCCATAAATCTCCTTAAATAGACCCTAGAGGGTTAAGGACTAGGAGTACATTCTAGAGAGTGCTAGTAGGCATCCACCAACCAAATAGAAGGTTCCAGAAGCTGTGTTAGAAGTCAACGCAAATCTAGAAGAATCCAGAAATGGTAACCAAACTTTCGTGAGGCATAACTTTTGAACCGTAGCTCCAATTGATGAACCGTTTACATTTTCAGAAAGCTCTCAAAGTGCTCTATAGCCCTATGGACCAGCTTTGCTCATCTGCCATTTTTGGCCCTTTTTGAGGTCATTTAATGCCCTTATCATGACTTTGAAACATCCTTAGGAGGTCTCCAAAACCCAAAAAATTGCAATAACTTTCAAACTATGGGGCCTTTTGACCTCATTCTTTTTCTGGAATGCTCTAAATCACAATTACATTCATCTGGCCAATTCACACCTTCTAGTTTACCAAAATGATGGCCCAATTACATGCTCCTATTTTTTTTGGGATTTTCTAACACACTGATAGTGGAACTGTGAGATTTGGAACCTTTATTTGACCCAAATGGGTATCCAAAAATGAAAACACATGAAACAGAAACTAAGTCTAAGTACATTTTTTGGGTGACACAGGATTGCCCTTAGACCTCTGGATGGTCCTGCATCAGACCAGTTGCAACTTTGGAATAGTTGACCAAAATTAGAAAATACCTTATACATTTCATTCTATAGGTTAGACAATTATTATGTTTCAAATTTGATCCTATGAAAAATCCATTTGATCAATTTTCGATCACAATTTCAAATGCAATTTACGATCTTTTACTAGTGTCAAGAAATATAGATTGGTTAGTACCCTTGTTGGAGATGTCATAACATTGGATCCCTCATTTTTTGAGCCAAATGGAGTGTAGCACTATGTTCTACTCTAAAAATTATTTATATTTTCTAGTTTGCAAGTCTCGATGAATCCCTCTGTACACTTTCCCAAGTCATTTCCATTTCTAAAAATTGTTATTCTACCAAGATTTCTAGTTCTACAAATCCAAGTACCCCACTTTGAGCATTCACCAAATGTGCCATATTTGTCATCATGAGCCCTAATCATAGATTTATACATTCCTCATGACATTGAACCAATTCCCTAGTTATTGTGCCCCCAAGTGTCTATCTGGCCTATTTTTGAAGCCAAAATGGAACACATTTTTTTTTTTTTCTGATATGTTTGCTTGCAAGTAGTTTCACAAAGGGAACTTTGATAGAAAATATCTTTTGACTGAGGAATCATTATGAGGTGACATTTCAAAGGATGCAAGAATGTGGAATAAAGAATCAACATGTTAGTTTTTAAGGCCTATTTATCTGTTTTAGTCAATTTTTAAGGCCAGTCAGAGGACCTCTTGGCATTAAATTAATAGTTTGCAAAAGGCTAAAAATTGAGTTAAATATGATCAAGAAATGTTTTGAATTGATTTTATTCAGTTCAAAAAATTCAATTCAGTGGATTTCAGGAGTCAAGTTTTGAAGTTAGATTTTTTTTAGCTCAACCCACTTTGGGACTCAACTAATTCCAGCAGAATAATTAGATATTAAGAATTGAAGGTGCTTAAAAGATTAAGAGAGAGATTTCCACAATGAGAGGCTAGTTAAACATCCTAACATTATACAACTTGTTGAGGTTATGACCAACAAGATAAATATGTCTTTTTCTTAAGCATGTCACTCGTGGAGAGCTTTTAAATAAAATAGCTCAAGGAAGATGATGCTAGAAAATATTTTTAGGAACTTATAAATGCATTTGATTTTTATCATAGTAGAGGAGTCTTATTACAACTATTTTAAGATGAATGGATGGATGGGCATTATGGAGCCCTCTGATTAATAATAATTATTACACTTTCTTATTAAATGAATAAATCCACACCATTATTGTTTCAAAAAGTTGTCATCTACTGAAAATGAGCTTTCATTTATAACTAGGTTTATCTTGAATATTTTTCAAAAGTAGAGATCAAGAAGCTGGCTTGATGGGTTTTATTCAAAGGGGGAGGTCTTCCCTAGCCATGATACCAATCTTATAGTTGCATGGAGTAGGGAGATTAAGGAACCTTCAATAGGTGAAGCGGAGGGGACATTGCACTTTCCATGTATTGGCAATCACATTGCTAGTGAGGACCTTGATATCCAAGTTTCCTTCAAGGATGAATGCCTTGTTGTGAAGAAATTGTGCAAGGAATTTGATGATCGAGAGAAGCTAGTTGTATTGAAATAGGTGAGAAAATATGTGGAGTGTATGACTTTTGGTGGTCCAACCAAGAATAAACTCAAGCCAAAGCTCTCATAGCCTACATCCACATTTGTACCTATGTCCACACCAATAACTACATCTATTGCTACAAGACCAACCAAGCAGATAAAGAAGGTAGGGCCCATGAAGAAGAGATTAGAACATTATCCTGACACCACTTGTGGGATTTTTTTTTTCATTTGCCCATCCAAGACTAGAAAGTGCCCTGAGTTTCTCAATAATATAGGGCAATGTATTGATTTCTCAAGGTGAATGAGCGGTGCCATTTTCATTTGAGTAAAAGATGCTTGTGAGAAGAGTCATGACTATTTGATGCCATTACATAGAGAAAAACACCCATGGTGTTGTAAAATAGAAAGCTCAACAAAATGGAGGGAGGAACAAGTGGGACAAGCTCAAATTTAGATGGATGAACTCAAGAACAACACTTCTATTTTTTGTTGAGGAGGATCTTATATGGTTGGTGGCAGTTTCAACTTATGCAAGGAGTAGTCATGTATCTTTTTAGACATTGCATATTTCTCTAGCATGGGTCATGTGCAATTGAAACTAAATTTATCATTCTAAAAAGATTATGCCAAATAAATGTTGCAGACAAGAAACTGCCATATGGAATTGGTGTTGATGGGCAAGAAAATGGTTGTTGGCTAGGAAACAACATTTGTGATGGAAGAAACTTTAAAAAGGTCATTCCTATAAACTTGTTAATGCGTGCATTATTTCCTAGGAGTGTTTGGAGAGTATTTAGTAATGGAGTAAAAAAAGTGTCATGAGTTTGAAGGCTTGAATGCATCTCGTAGGAAAAAAGGGAGGTAACAAACCAAGGATTGTTCATCCCACATTGAGTGGCCAGAGTCAATTTTAAATGTTTAAATACCTTTCTATACTATCATTAAGTGTCTAAGAGATACATGTGCTTTTGAAGTGCAGGGCTCATATTGAGGGCCCTACTAGGGACATACAACTGGAAATGACATCATCAAATGGAATTTTGAACAAAACTACAACAAGAAAGCAAATAGGAGGATATTGCCAATAGTGACAAGTATCACAAAATCATAGCTTTGTGGTGAAAACCACATATTTAGGATGAAACTAAAAGATGGTATGAAAACATCAATGTAATGGTGTTGTAGTTTCATTGATAGTAAATGCTAAGTTGGAAAACTATGATGATAGTGTGAGATGAAGCAGATCACGACTTTACAATGGAAATCGGGCAGTTAAGTGGTAATTGCATGATGGTGCCAAATAGTGAGAGATAACCATGTCATAGTGTTACTAGAAATTAATTTTAAGTAGAATATGTGATGTGACCATGCGAAATAGTATATTTCACAATTTTGCATGAGTAAATTGTGGTTCATCTTGATTGATTCCGAAGTTGTGAAATGCTTGGTTTTGCCTGGTTGCATGGGTTAAGGAAGTGTTAAGTTAAGAGCTATGAAGGCATGATGAGATGACACATGGAAAGACATCTAGCTAGGTAGTGATTACTATGTAAAATTTGTCTAATGAGGAGGTGCCATGTGTTTGTCAACAAGGAGGATTGGCCTAGATTCAAAAAAAGGTCTAAAATATGAAATTAAAAAAATTAAAATTTATTGATTATTTTTTGTCAATCTTTCATGTGCAAATCCTTTCATATGAGAAAATTAAATATTTTAAAGATTTGTATATAGTTTTGACTATAGGATATTTTAAAAAAAAAAATTAAATGTTTTTTCATGGAGTTGGTGACTGAATTGTTAAATGCATGCTAGAGGGAATTTTTTAATCAAAAATATACAGTACAACATACCATTGGAACCAAGAGATGACAAGTTATCCAAATGTAGAATCAAGAAATACACAGGTGTTTAGTGATACAAGTTTTAAGAAGATTTTTAAAATGGGGGTGTTCTGAGCAGAATGCATGACTTTTATCATTGAGCATCAAAATCAGTTAGAAAAGCAAGCATAAAGTTTGTTGACTCTTGATTTGGAGGAAAATGACTCTAAAACCTTTCTTTTTACCTCTAGAAGTCATTTGGAAATTATTTTTGGCCCTAGTTTAAAATTAGATTTAGTATCTTTCAAGTTACATGTTTCTATCAGTCTTAAGATATTTTCAAAGCATTGTTCAGTAACAAAGAAAAGATTTGATTTTCACCTATAGAGAGAAGGTAGAGAGAAGTTTTACATTTGCATGTGGAAAAGTTTTAAGTGGAGAAATGATAGCATCTAATCTAATCTAAAAATTCATCCTATCTCTATATTCTCTTTTCTTCTCTTTCTTTAGGGTTGGGTCCAAATTTCTTTGTGCAACCTTAGTTGGGTTTCCATCATTCTTCAATATTTCTCTCATGTAATGAACAAGTAATGAGAATATAGATATTTCTATTTTATTCAAAAAATCCATGATTCATTTTCGTGCATCTTATTGTATTTTTTTCAAGGAAATGAATAAAAATATAGCAAGCAAGTTAATCTTTTCTCTGATTTCTTGTCTCATTTTCATGTTGTTTGTGATCTTCTCTGATATATGTACAAGGTGCATATTTTGTAGTTGCAATCTATTTTAGGTTTTATCTGTTGATCTATTTTTCTTGTGATTCAAGGAGTCATGTAAATTCTTGGTTTTTCATCATAGGGTTTCAAATTTCATGAAGTGATTGGTTGAGTATGAGATTCAAAATTGATTAGATGTCTAATTCACAAGGTGAATGGATAGATCAAAAAGCCTTGATACAAGAAATGTCTTAATGATTTCCAAGGATGTATGTTAGTGATTTGTGGAACTGTACAATGGTTAAGGCATTGATAAGCTATAGGATCAAAATTCTATGCTATTCATGTTGGGGTTATTTTGAAATCAAATTATTATCAAATCCTTTTCCCTTTCTATTTAGGAGCTAAAAAGAGTTTCCCTTGCTTAGCTTATCTAGCTCATATATCATGTCTATTTTATTTGCATAAGTTTTAGAGTATTAAGGGTATTATTTTCTATATAGTTTCAATTATATGCACTAACACTAGTACCATATGAAGAATCTAAGGTTCACCCACCTAGGTTTTGTAGAGCCTGGAGAAGAATAGGGGTATTGGCTTATAGTTGGCCCTAATATTTGAATGGGGATGTTGTAGATGGAAATTAGCTACCCCTTAATGTATTGTATTCTCATCATTAGATTTTTGAAACATGATGTTTTGAAACACCAACACCTTCTTAATAAATAATTGGGTGGACCTTCTAAATCCAAATAAATGATTTGGAATCAATCCTACTACTACATAACACTTCCATCTCTAGAGAAATGGTTAACATGGGATTTGGTGTCATTCCAAAAACAAATTTTTAACTAAGTTACTCAACACTTACCTCAAACTAGAAAATTGGCATACACTATTTCTTTATGTTGTCCCTCCAAATTATATATGCTTAGAATGAATTGAGTAGATTTGCCTCTATACTAGTCTCCACTCAGTATTAAATATGACTAACTCAATTATTAATATTATCTATGTTAACCTCAATAATTATTGGAGTAGCAGTAACTATTATCTTGATCGATAGTAACTACTACTTAACACATTACTTGGAATATGTACAAGTCTATATTCCTTCGCTAGGCCTATATGGGATGACTCAACCATAGTGATGAATGAATAATATTACCTTGAAAATGAAAAAAATATTTGACACTAATAGACAACATGGATTAGGGAGACACCGTCATGAGATCAAATTTCTTTTTATGCAAACTTGGATGCAAAGTTTTATTTGATCAGAGTCGAGATTAGATGTTGAGGATATATTGTTAGATTTAAAGAAACAACAATAGAAAATAAGTTTTGGTTGAATTAGTTCAATAACTTGGAAAAATTATCCTAAGGATTGTGTAATGAAGAGAATCTGAGGCTATTTGGACAATGAGTTCAGTTGTCCTAGTTTAAACTCCTAACAGGGTTGGCACAAATCTTAATAGAGTTCAAATATCCTAAAAAGGAGTCAAAGTTTCCTAATAGGGACTCATATGAATAATTTGTATTGTATTGGCTCCTAATAGATTCCATCCTATCATAAAGAACTTTTTTATATTAAAAATAATCTTCTAGGTGTAGAAAATAAAGAGAGCAACTAAGAGGAGAGGGCTGAATTAGTTACCAAAAAAAAAAATTTCTCTGTCCATAGATATTCTATCAAAATTTTCACTAATGATGCTATTCTTAATCTAGCTTAGTTATACTAGAATTAGATAATATTATGTGGGGGGTGAATCAGTATTCTACATAGTTTTTCCCAAAACTAAATAATGTTAATTACTTTATAAGTTGCATATGAAAGTAAACCAGTAATGCTAAATAGTAAATATAACCATACACATAGAGAACTCATAACACCATTATTTTTCAACTAGGGAAACCCTAGTGGGGAGGATACCCACAAGATGATTCACTAAACAAAAGGATCATGTTAAGGATATTAACCCTACTAGGGTTCTATGTAGTATATATAGTGTCTGAATTCCATTTTAGAGGACTAGGCCTTGTTAGAAGCCTCAACCCTATTAGGAGTTTGAAGATCAAATACAATGTATGCATGATTAGCCCACTACCCTAACGTGTGTTTATACAATAAAGTTCTTCACAAGTGTAGATATATATACAATAATTTATGACTACTATAATTTGCAATTTCTCTAATCATACATAATATCTTGCATCACATAAGGATCATATAACTTCCAAGATATCCATACAAATAGTTCACATATCATATCACATCCACATGCTTTTCCCAAGATAAGAGATCTACTTATACTTCACAAATTAGTAATTCTTTGATCATTTGGCCTTCATGTCTTCAGATTTGATATAATATTGAATAACTTATGGATTAATATCCAAAAATTTGGCTCGTCATGACTTAGTAATTAGTTTGTTAGGAAAATAATTCCTTAAGCCATAAAACTAATTCTTTATTATGTTGTATTCCACTCTATCAAATATGTGTATTGGTGTTTCACCTATAACTTGTTTCATAATATCCATACATAAAGCTATCCTCAACTATGCATAAGTTAATTTGAAGTTTCTCATCCATACACATCATATGTTTCTTTGTGTCAATGCAAACTATCTATCACATAGACAATTTTCTAACTATAAATGCATAAATGAAATGACAAATATATGTTACAATAAATGACAACAATCAAGACATCTTACTGAACATATTTCCAATAATCCCCCCTTTTACATTCATGGAAACACATGAGAAATTTTGTTGAGTCCCAAAATGATGTCATACTTAAGAAAACCAAGTAAAAAGAACCATAAAAAACTACCTTTAGAACATAACAATTCTATTCATGTTTTGATAGATCATTGCATTCAGTATCACTCCTCATACCTATACATAATTTCACTCCCCATTACATATTCAATCATACAATTTACATATTAGTACTCCTTTCCCATATATATAATTTTCCTTACATATTACTCCACCTCTGACATCAATGACAAAGGTGTTAAATACTATATAGAAAAACTTTGTGGGTTGGTACTGATCAACTTGATACACTAGAAAAACTATCTACATCTACAAGTTTTAGTCTATCTCCTTCCTCCTTTTAGTTTTTCTTTGTTGTACTAGAGATATAGATTATTGCACATAATGCATAAGATGCCACTTCAACTACACTCAAGTTAATATACATAAACTTATCATAGGAAGCCTTTGCTACAAGGTATTCCTCCATTTGCCTCTACCAAATGTTAATATTTGGTAATGGGATTTCACTAAGAGTAGAGAAAGTTTGTGTTGTATTTTCTTTAACAAACTTGAAACCTTTGATTACATTATGTATCTTCTCCACTTATGTTCCATAGTCCTCAATACTGGTCTCTGAGAGCTATAATTTTCCAGTGAGTGTGTAAAGATCACTCAACTTACCTTTTATTTGACTCTAAAAATCGATCAGGTCTTGTATGACAATTTCCACTATCCTTACAACATATTACATTCATAAATATATTTCCTTAAATCTTTGATGCTTACATCAAGTTCCTTTAAGTAATTTCTCGCATTTGTACACACTGTGTTAAAAACTATTACATCATGCTTGGCCTATGCTTGCATTGTAGCTACTTTAGATAATGCTTTGAATTCCTCATCAAAGGTCTTCATCAATTACTTTTTTTGTACAACAAGTCTAGATTAGCTATATCTGTATCAACTATGTTTGTATTTTGTCGAAGAATTTAGTTAGTGTCTTCTCCATAGACTTCACACATTTTTTTTTTTTGGAGAAAATTTCTCAAACAACTCATTAGTCTCATCATCATTATGTTGGTGCTTAAAATTATAGCCCCAATTTTGAATACCATTGAGAAATTAAGCCCTATAAACACTTTTTATGCATATGTAGCAAGTTGCCAGCTTGAGGCCTAGATGATGTTTGAGTGGCCCAACACCTTTCATTTGATATATTCATGTTATCCACACTTTTATTTTTTCATCCTAACTCATTCGGTGAAGTCCCATTTTGAGCTAGTCTCAAAATTCATAATTTTGCCTGTGCGTCAAAATGCGTATAGTAGCCCAGTTTGTCTTTGAATATCTTTTGCCTAGGAATCTTTCATGACTTGCCACTTTGGGGATGTTTATTATATGTATCAAAGAACATGTGTTCTAATTTTTAGTATATTTCAAATCCATTTGACTAGTTGTCAAACCCCTCAAAGTTGGTCATTTACTGTTTTGTGCATATGTAGTTATTCACAATTATGGGAAGCCTTGTTCGACCAATTATATCTTTGACCTAGTTGACCCAAATGTACAAATTATTTTTGAATTATGTTCTAGGGGTCATACACTTCATATGTTCCAATTTTGAGATCATTTTGAATCCATTTGATCAGTTTGCTAACATGATTACAAACCTAGTTTATGTTGTTTTGTAATGACTAAGCTATCATAATTGTTCTGTACCCCTATTCAGAACATCAAAAATTTGATCTTGTGATTGGTTAGCCTAAATTAATAGTACCATTGTGTTGTGTCCTAAATATCCTTTAAGTATGCCAATTCTCAAGTCATGAAGAATCCATCTGCATACTTTCTTATGCCTGTATGTTTCCCAAAACTTACTTTTTGGCACGTTTCCTAGTTTAAAATTTCCAAGTGCTTGTTTTCAAAAATTTTCCAAACTCTTCTTGTTATTTCTCATAACCCCTAATTATGGATTATTACCCTTTGAATGGCAAAGAACCTACACCCTGGTTTTTAGAACACCAAGTGATCAATAGACCAATTTATAATGCCGAACGCAAGCCCAGTTTATGTTTTTTAAGATTGTTTGCCTGCAGGATAGTTGAAGTATGGATGTTTGGAAATTAAAATATTTTGACTGGGAATTCATCATGGGCTAAGAATTTGTAGTATGGTAGAGTGTGTAGGATTGAAAAATCATGCCAATTTTTGTGGTCTGGTTACTTGATTGAATCAATTTTTACGGCCAGCTAGCAGGCCTCGAGACAAAAATTCACCAATTGTAGAATTGATTAAAAGTGAGTTTTAAATAATGAATCAATGATCAAATTTGAATCCTATCAATATGATATGTCCAAATGGATCAATTTGATGGATCAGTTGTTTAAAACAAAAAAGGAGGGGGGGGAACATGCAGTTGATTGAGAAGTTTAGACAACTACAGAGATTTTTGCTACTATAATGTTTATGTTGGATGTCGATTACTGTAGTCAAAAAGCATAGAACTAGAGGCCAGATTTGTAGATGAAAGACAAAATTGTATGCATGGTGGTAACTATTCTGGTGAAAGTATGGCTGTGGTTGATGGATTTCTTTGCCCAAGCTTATAGGTTTATATTGTTTTATCATGTATTGTTAAGTGACTAAAAAAAATTAGAAAGTATATGACCACAATTAAATTTTAATGGTACTTGGATGGTTTAAGTTTGCCAATATATGTGGGCAGTTTTTATAGCTAATAATGTATTACATGCAATAAATAATCAAATTGTGTTTGATTTAGTATGGGAGTTTGGTGTGTATTATTTTAAAAGCATAAGTGTTTAGAAAGTAGTAGGAAGAAAAACTCGTATGGTTGCAGCCTTCCTTCAGTAAATAAAAGTACCATTTTTAGCACAGAAGAAATTGTAGAGGATGATCTCAATTGCATAAGTGATTTGATTCAAGTGACCTGTGACTGTAATTTTTTCACATGAAAATTTGAAACCCACAGTACGAATTTTTTTCCAGAGATTAGAAAAAGCTTCAATGGAGATTCATAGACAATGAGGTCAATGACCTAGTTCATGATTGGTAGAATGCCCACATTGAAGAAAGAAGCTAGAGGGGCAGTGAAGAAACAATTTTAAAGAATTAGCCCATATTGCCCATGTAAGGGGTATTTTAGTTATTTAAATACAAAAGCACTCCACACTCATAATGTCTATAAGATAGTGGGTTTTTGGAAGCTGTGGTGTGTGAGTGGGGTCCATGGTTGGCTAGAAGGAAAGAAATTTTAGAAAAAGGTGCACACCTGATGATGTAGCAATGACACACAAGATTGCGCCATTTGGTGCATCCTGTGCTTGGTGCATTCTTGTAATAATAAGTTCCACAATGAATAAGGAATGTGGGTAAGTGCCTTGGCACCACATGGCATTAGGCCTAGGCGAGTGGTGCAGTGGTGGATGATGTCATTCAAATGAGATGGATTTCTAAACGAATAGAATGATGACATGTGGGATTGCTAAAGTGGCCAATAGAGACATAAAGGGAAAGTTAAAGTTTATAAAATGTCATTTTTTAATTTTAATTTTCAAAATATTTTTTTAAAATGGGTGCACATACAAAGTCTTTTAAATCAAAAGGGCATTTATTCTTAAGTCAAACTTTAGAGATTTAAAAAAAAAACAAATTTCTAAAAGGTTGCAAGTCACAGAGCTTTGGCAAAGGGATGATTTTCAAAATGGCTTTTTGGAGGTTCCTGGTAAGCAAATATAGTGATGTTATGTATCGCCAGAACTAGGAGAAACTAAATTTTATGAATATGCAGTTAGTATTGCACAAAATACAACTGATACATATTATAGGAGGTTTTATCTCTTAGATTGATTTACATATTTTATCAAGTGATTTAAGTCATCAATTGTAGAATTTAGTGGAAAAACATCTTAAAGCATTCAATGAATCTTGTATCAAGTTATTTTGAATATTTGTGGTGTTTTGGCTAAATTTGGTTACTTGACACATATCTGAGTTTAATTAGAAGATCCTTGTCTTTTGGTGAGATATTTTGCATTTGGAAAGGCAAAATAGAATAGATATGACTACCAGTTCATGGGAGAAGGTAGAGAGAGGTTACTCAATTGCAAGGAATGGAATTCCAAGTGGACGGATGTTAGTTGCATAATAGATCTAGGAATTCACTTCTTCCTATATCACCCTTTCTTTCATTCATTGTAAGGGTTGGAAATTTTCTCTATGATACCAACAAGGTTCTAGTGTTGTACTATGAAACCAAGATTGTTGATAGTTTTGCTTCCTATCTATTGAGCTGTGCTCTAGTATTGAAAACCACACATCCGCTCTTGTGCAGATTTTCAATTCATTTCATGTATTGTTACTCTGAGATAATGGGAATTGATGCTAGATCATGTGAATTATCTAGAGATTCATTTAGTTTTACTAGTCTATGTATTCAGTCTTTCAGAGGATGAATATAAAACTGGATTTACAATAATTATTTGGGTTTTCTTATTCTGTCTCCTAATTCTTCATATGTTATTGACTTTGTGATTGAATGAATAAGGTTTCTTCAATTTCAGGTAGCTTGAATGAGTTTTGTGTCAAATCTATTGTTGCTTTTGACTCAAGGAGTTAAGTAAATGATTGAGTGTCCTAATAGGGTTTTTGGGTGTATGAAGGGGATATTTCGTAAGAATGGGATTTGGGGTTTTCAGTTGACAAACTTAATTTTAACGCAAATAAGTTAGGTCATCCTACTAGTAATGACTCTATGTTTCAATGGATAAGGCACTGATCACTAAATCAGATGCAAGTTTATATGGAATTCATTTGCACAAATCATTTAATCAAAAATCAATTTAGTTTTCATGTTTTGTAATTGGCTGAAAGGAATTAACCCTCGCTCAGCTTATGAATTTCATAGATTTGTATTTAGCTACTATAGATCTATGTTATTGCATGAGTTATTAGGAGATAAAATGGGTTTACATTTGCAGTAAATACATTCAAATTTATGTTTAAATTTCACTAGTATGATAAATCAGAACCTCAAGGTTAACACACCTAGGTCTTGTAGAACCTGAAGTGAAGAAGGGTCAAGCCTTATGTAGACACCTAAAATTGTCCAAATCACATGTTTTGACCAATTAAATAAATATTTATTATTTATCTAATTCCCTTATCTTTAATTGAATAAATTTTACATTTATATAATTATGTTCACATTTTCTTGATTTAAACAAACTAAGGTTTATTTAAATCCTAACCCATCCCCTTTACTTAAGTACTTTGTTTACTTAATTAATCCTTTCCTAATCCCTCTTGGAATTAAATATGAAATTTAATCCTATTTGAGCACATGGCTCCTAACTTTAACCCTCACCTAACCTAACTTTCCTAACCTAACCCATCCTTCTAACCTAGGTCAATCTACTTATCCACTAATTAATCTTAGTTCCTCATCTCATCACATCACTAATCATTTGCACAACAGTAATCAAAGGATTAGCATTTCCCTAGTCACATGTGACATGTGACTCTTACACACTTACTTCCTTGTCCCCTTTCACATGTAAACCAAGGTGTCTCACACATGTGTGAGAAACCTTGAGCCTCCAACCCTCTTACACATGTCATTGACCCATCACTTTCAAAGGTGTCTCACACATGTGTGAGGAAACATGATCTTACACACCTCTTACACCTATCATTGGCATGTCACATCAAAAGTTTCTCACACATGTGTGAGCATCTTTCCCCCTTTGAATGGTCAAAACCCTAATCCACATGGAGTCTACTTGGCCTCCACCTCATGGACACCTCATTGATCTTGAGAGATCCTAGCCATCCATCTTGCATTCAATCTTAGCCGTCCATTGCATCCATTTTTCTATAAAAGAAGAGCCATCTCCTCATTTCAAAAAAGCACTATATACTTTATTGTTATGTTTCTAGACTTGTGAGCAACCACATCCCACAACAATGTGAAATCATCAATCACTTGATGGTTTCATGAGGTTTGCATAGTGCTATTTTGTTGTTCATTTACATGTCTTCTTTCATATTTTGAGGTTTTGCATGATAATGTAGGAATGTGCATTAGTTGCTAAGTATTATTTCCTTAGTTACATTTTTATGCAACACATTTTGGCACGTCTGGTGGGACCCACTTCATGGGTTTAAACTAATCATTTAATGTGTTTTTGAGTATTTTGTGAGGTTGAGGAAGCACTTGGACATCAAATCTTATGAAGAGCCTCTAATCGAGTCAAGAAGCCCATCATTGCATTTAGAGGACCTAAGGGAAGTTTTTTGACATAAAACACTTTATATTTTGCTTATTTGTTTGTTTTCAAGTTTTAGGGTACATATACATTGAATATCCTCTTCGTTATTAGGAAAATTTAAAAAAAAAATACTCCTCTTTTTGTTAATACATAAATTGTTTGAAAAAAAAAAAGGGGGATCATTTTATTTTAATGCATTTGTGCGTTTTTTATTTTCAAAAACCATTTAAAGTCATTTGTATTTTAAAATAATAATAATAATAATAATAAATATTATATATATATATATATATATATATATATATATATATAAATATGGGATGAGTTATAATTTAAATTTTCATTTATATATGTAAAAAGTTTTTTTTTTTCAGTTTCTTTTTAATATAAATCAAAAATAAAAATTAAAAACATAAACTAAAAAAAAAATTTAAAAAAAAAAATTTAAAATTAAAAAAAAATAAATTTAAACCCTTTGGTAGGGTCGGCCACCCGCGGTGCCACCAGCGGCGGTGCCAGCGAGCGCCGCCCCTGCACCCCACTTCCTCATGGTGGTGCCTGCGAGCGGTGCAGCCACTACTGCGGCCCCCTTACTCCCCCTTCTCCCATCACTCCCACCTCCCCAATGCCTACTACGACCCCTGCAACCTCCCCGTGGTGGCTGCTTTGTCCTCACCGCCACCCATCTCCCGAGGCCCCGCCACTTCTCTCCTCCGCTTGCGTTCACCCTCTCGCTAGTGACTCATTCTCCGACTCTGCTAACAACCTCCTATCTCCATGATCGTCTTCCCCCTCTGCCGTTGGCTGACGCGATCACCTGGTTCCTCTGCAGCAACTACTGGCTCACAGTCTCCCGTCTATCACAACCATCACGACCCGCTCCTCCTTGCACTCCCCGTAGCACTGCCACCTGTTCCTACCCGTGGTGGCCCCTCTAACCATGCTGCCCTCATTGCTCTGCCCCCCTTTTGCCTCGGCCTGCTACCTCCTATTCAGCCTGTTGCATTCACTCCCTACCATCGTTTTCCCCACCGCTGCTCCGCTATGCAAAGAACCGCAACCAACACCTCCTCCCCACTCTAGTGAAACCCTGCACTCCCCACTCCTCTACACCTCCCACTCCTCCTCCACCCAACCTCTAAAACCCTTTCGGCCCCCTTCCATTTTATTTTTAATTTTTTTTAATTTTTTTTTAATTTTATTTTTTATTTTTTTATTTATATATATTATTATTATTATCTTTAAAAATATACTTAGATTAAAATTTTAAGTAGTATTATTGTATTTTATTTTTTTTACAAACCTTTATTTAAATAAAATAAAATAAAATTTCCTCTTTCATGTACAATGTAAATTTCTATGTATCCTTGTGGTCTCAAAAATGTTGAAAAAACAAAAAAAAATTTGCTCGACGTGCACCTAACTGTCAAATTTTTCTTCGCAGGTCGCTGACATCAGCGCTGCATCAGCAGTCCACATACACTTTTAGACCATAAGGAGCAACCTTCATAGTTTTACTCATAACTTGAGCATACCAGCTCTATTTCTGGAAAATGAAATATCACCAAAAAGCTGATTCCGAGCCTGTTCCATTGATATCAGTTTCATGAAATTTTGATGCTATTTAGATCTCTATTTTTTCTATCAAAGACAAAACTTTGTGCTAACTCTTTCATTGCAGGGTTGTTTGACATTTTTCCCACATTTTTGATGCACTAACTTATGTTTTTGCAAAGATATCTTATCACTAATCATATTTCTTGCAGATTTTGCCTTAATTTATTTTTTGGAATGAACTTGTATGCATAGAAATTCCTCTTTGAATGCATGGTTAAATGCTAAAACAATCAAATTCAATCTTGAATGCCTTAAGGGAATGGACATGTATGCTTAGACTAGCAAACATTTTGAATTGGTGCTTAAAATGAACTCACACAATATTGAATGCCTTAAGGGAAATTGATTTCATTTTCAGCAATCTTGCTTCTGTACATGCTTGATTTCCTTTCTTGTTGATGAATTCGCATTTTAATTTACGCTGGCACTATTTCAAATTAGAAAGAACATTGTATGCTTTAAACATGTGTGTTTTCAAATAGATTACATAACCTAAAGTTTCAAGCCCCAAAGAACTTTATACCTTTGGGAAGTGAAGGAGGAGATTTGGGTTACCATCTCCCCTGGACTATGTTGCAGTATCTTCTTTCATCTACAGATTTGGGCCTCGCGTACCTTGCGTATATCGAGGACACCCTCTAGTTGATCCTTGTACAGCCTAGTTGCAACCTTATAGGTTTGTTGGTGTGTTTGACGTTCTTGAGTTTTTGAAACACACTTGCCTTGTACATATTTCATTGTATATATTTTGCATCTTAAAACATAAAAATCCAAAAAAATCATAAAACATAAAAACCCATAAATATCATAAAACTTCAAAAATCCAAAATATCATAAAAGTTCAAAAAATCAAAAACAATTTTAAAAACAACAAAAACAAGTCTTGGTTCAAATCCCCTTAGTCAAGTTGTCCACATCACTTCCACGTCACATCTTCTCTCCATCAAATTCATCACCCTCACACATCTTGTCTTCATCATTCAAATCATTCTTTGATCATCGCTCTTCGTCCACATCATTTCCTTATCTTCCTCATCATTCAATCTACTTCCTAACCTTCATCCTAGTCATGTTTCATCATCATCTAGATACCATTTCTTACGCCAATCTCGTTATGCATTTCAATCCTCCACATCATCATTCTTCTATTCCAATCCCTTGTCAAATTCATTCCTTTCTAATCAATTTCTAATTCAATCCATTTACATATTCCTCCACACTCAATCTTCCTAATTTCATTCAAATCTTCTTCTAATTCAACTTTGCATCACATCTTCCACTTTGGACATAGGAGCATTGTCATCAACATTGGACATTAATTCAAATCTCACATTCACTTGTTCACAATCTGATAGGGTTTTTATCAAATCAAATCAAACCCTCATCCAATCCAATCAATATCAAATCAACATCAAATCAATATCAATATCAAATCAAATTCAATCAAATCAATATCAAGTCAAGTCTAATCCAATTCGAATCAACACAAAGTCCAACATTCGCTCCTAGTCCCAAGTTCATATTTCCTCCATCATCAAATCTTTCATCATTCTTCATCTAACATCTATGGATCTGAGTTCGCTTAATCAAATGGTCGACAATCTTCAAAGACAGTATGAATTTCTACCTCCTGTTCAACCTACATATCAAATCCATCCTCCACACTTCATATCCAACTCTAATCCATCTCATGTTCATTATTCTTCTACCTTTGACAAGAGAAATCCACCTCATCATCCTTCAACTCCATCCACTTCCATTCCTACCTCACACAATTCCTCAAACACAAATGACCTTGCCATGGAAATGGAACAATTGAAGAATTATCTTTTGGCAAGCCAATAGGAAGAGGCCTCCTTCCATGCTATGTGTCCTCTTCACCCATGTTTCAAAGATCCTAGTCCTCATGTCTGATCCATCACCAACCCTTCATGTAATCCCCTCCCCATAGTTCAATCGTCACATGATCGTCATCCTCCAAAATCCACATCATCCCCACCTCATAAGGGGTATTTCTCATCATTCTTGGCTAAGTGTAAAATACAAAATGAAGAGAGCCAATCACCCACAGTGATAACCCCCAGTTCCATCTCATGACCTTCCTCCAAAGCATGATATTATAGATGCCTCTTCTCCTCTAGATCTGAGCATTTCTCCATCCCATCCTTCCCCTATCCCTCAAGATCCATTTATCCCCCCTAGTCCATCTCATGATTCCCTTCCTAACCAAGATCAAGACATTCCATGTACCATGCACATTCCTCCCTCCATTTCATCTCATGAGTTAGCCTCTGTCAATCCTCCACTTCATGCAGATTGTCCTTCCACTCCATCCACTCATATCCCTCCATGTCAAGATCAAATCACCACATCTCGTGGTTCCATTCCCTCCACTCCATTCAATGGTCCTATTCCATCTCATGATCCACTCATTCCACTACCTAAGCCTCTTCTAAGTCAAGATCAAAGCACCTTTGCATTCTCCTTTCATGATCCCACCCCATCCCAAGATCCTATTATCCCTTGTGATCCCCCTTGTGATCCTAATCCTCCACATGACCCTATCATACGTATCCAGTCCAGTCATGTATCCCATATACCTGGACTCGCATCTTGTGTTTCAAATGATAACTATCGCATTGAAGAAATAATGTCTCAAGATGTTGGTACACCTTCCACTTCTTCCAACCCCACAATTCCTCCATCCAAACCTATAGCTTCCCATCATTCATGTTCCAAGTCCATTATAGCTCATTATCTTCCATCCATTCTAGGTCCTTATGTTCCATCATCAAATGCTTCCTCCCTTCCTTCCATTTTGGGTCCCTATGTACATCCATCCACCGTATTCATGTCTTCCACTTTATCCCCTCATGGTTCTAGTCAAGATCAACAAAGGAAAACATCCTTGAATTCTTTCCAATGTTCACAATCCATACGCTCTCCTTCATGCACCCCTCTCATAGCCAATGGGAGCAAAATGGATGCCAAAGAAAAAGTGAATACAGCTAAAATCCCACAAAAACCAAAGGATAAACATGTCCCCTCTAAACGACATGTCCAAGAAAAGAAAAATTTGATCCAAAACAAAATCAAAAGGCTAAAAACCAAAAATGCAAAAATTTTGTGGATACCAAAGCTACTTAATGTAGCAATGAATCTCAAAGAAAGATTCAAAATGGCATCTAATTCTACTAATCCAAAGGCTTCAACATCCATTTTGGGTCCTTATATACCCAAATCCACCATCCCAAACCCATCATCTCCTTCATCTTTTTTGGGTCCCTATATCCCAAAATCTACACTTTCTCCTACATATCCTCCACAATTTCCTCCTTTCCATCACCCTTCAAGGTGTGTGCCAATGATGATCTTTTCGCCTCCTCCATCCCTTCTCTCACAAGTCTTCCAACCTAGCATCCATCAACCATATCTTCCTCCCACCCACTCCAATCCCTTAATCCAAACTTTTTCATAAGCCATTTTCCTCTGTTCACTACCCTATCAACATCTATGAGCAAATAATCAAAATTCCTTGAAAATAAAAAAGAAAAAAGGAATAATAAAAATTCAAGGGATACCATCCATATATCTAGATTCTTGAGTCCTCCCTTCATTTTCCTATCATGTATCCATTGCCTTCCCCTTCCATTTATCCATCCCTTCACTTTTCTTCTTCCACTTGCACTCTACACTGGGGGCAAGCTCCATCCATACCATTTTCCCTTACATACCTTCCATGCTTCCATCCACCATTCATTATCCTTTTCCATCTTTGATCTTGACTTTTATTTTCCTTTCATCCATCCATATGCACTTTCCATGTCCCTTTCTCCTTCTCCACATATTTTCTTACATCTTTCCATCCACTTTCATATATTTGATCTTGACATGATATCCCTCTCTTGCATCCCATAGTCCTTGCCATGTTCATTTCATCCATTTTCCATCCATACTCATACGTACTTCCATCCTTCTTTCATATATCCTTGATCTTGGTTATCCCCTCCATTTCATCCACTTCATATCGTACATTTCATCCATACTCTTCATATCATTATCCCTTTTTCATACCATCCCTCACATTTTCGTTATTCATTGCACTTTCATGTCCATGCTCATGCTCAATACTAGAGGCACAATATCAAAATGTTCATACATGCTTTGGAAGAGCACAGGCCTTCTCTTCCTCCATACGCTAAGCCTTTGCACCATTTTCACATTTTCATGCCTCCTTTCCCACCATATCTCCTTCCATTTTCATGCATCCTTTCCCACCATATTTTCATCCATTTTCCTATCCTTGGTATGGGGCATTTGGACTCCTTTGAAGCATGGTCCTTGGTTTTGCACTTTCCAACACCATATCATTTGGCCCCTCATAGCCTTTCACTATTCCTTTCATCCACCACCTCACATGGCTTTTCGCCCATTCACCATACCTTGACCCTCCCTTGTCATTGGTTTCATTCTATTCATTCTATCTCACATTCATTCGATCAATTCATTTCTATCCATTCTATCTCACATTCAGTTCTAATTCTTCCACTTCAATCAAATTCATTTATCTTCTAATTCAATCAATTTTCAATTCTTCTAATTCTTTCAAATCAAATCTATTCTACTCTCATCACTCTTCATCTCATCAATATCTATTCTTCCAATCTCATCCACGTTCATTCTTCTATCCACCATAAAATAAAAAAATAAAAAAAATATATCAACTATGCAATCAATACTAATTCAATCAATCTAATCTTGCAATCTTGAACATCAATCCCTAATCGATTCATCAATTTGATCCGATTAGCTGATAATCCATTTATTATATTCAAACATCATTATCATGGGATGAATCCTTCCCAATCTTTGGATGTGCATTGTGTTTAGCATTAGCCTTGCCATCCTTAATCAATCATCATCAATTAGTCCATTCATGGGTTTTCAGCTTGACTAGGGGCAAAATGGTGGTTTTCTTTTGTTCTTTTGTGCATGGTTACTTGTTACTTGTCTGCATTAGTATTTTTGCATGTATCATGGTCTTTGCATCCTACTGTCCCAGGAATCATGATCTTCCAGATCATGGTTTCATAAGGCATATGGTTGTATTAGACCCCTTTTTATCATGTACTAGACATATTGTCATCTTGGTTCCTCATACCTTGGTGCATAGTGTTAAGAACAATATCAAACCTAGGTTGTTCACACCATTGCAGCATAACTTCCTTCCATCTTCCTTGCATTTCAAGAGAACATTCATGTTCTCCTAACCTGCATGTCCTCTCGAGGTGGCATACCCTTCCATCCTCGTCATCCTTCCTCATCCTTCCATGACTGGGGCATCATGCTACTAGTGTTATCCTTCCAGCCACTATATTTTATTCTTCTTTGATATAACATTACTAACGCTATATCAAAGAGGGGCAAAATTTAGACACCTAAAATCGTCCAAATCACATGTCTTGACCAATTAAATAAATATTTATTATTTATTTAATTCCCTTACCTTTAATTAAATAAATTTTACATTTATTTAATTATGTTCACATTTTCTTGATTTAAACAAACTAAGGTTTATTTAATTCCTAACCCATCCCCTTTAATTAAGTACTTTGTTTACTTAATTAATCCTTGCCTAATCCCTTTTGGAATTAAATATTAAATTTAATTCTATTTGAGCACATGGCTCCTAACTTTATCCCTCGCCTAACCTCACTTTCCTAACCTAACCCATCCTTCTAACCTAGGTCAATCTACTTATCCACTAATTAATCTTAGTTCCTCATCTCATCACATCACTAATCATTTGCACAATCCTAATCAAAGGATTAGCAAACCCTAGTCACATGTGACATGTGACTCTTACACACTTACAACCTTGTCCCCCTTCACATGTGAACCAAGGTGTCTCACACGTGTGAGAAACCTTGAGCCTCCAACCCTCTTACACATGTCATTGACCCATCACTTTCAAAGTTGTCTCACACATGTGTGAGGAAACATGATCTTACACACCTCTTACACCTGTCATTGACATGTCACATCAAAGGTTGCTCACACATGTGTGAGCATATTTCCCCCTTTCAATGTTCAAAACCCTAATCCACATGGAGTCTACATGGCCTCCACCTCATGGACACCTCATTGATCCTGAGAGATCCTAGCCATCCATCTTGCATTCAATCTTAGCCGTCCATTGCATCCATTTTTCTATAAAAGAAGAGCCATATCCTCATTTCAAAAAAGCACTATCTACCTTATTATTATGCTGCTGGACTTGTGAGCAACCACATCCCACAACAATGTAAAATCATCAATTACTTGATGGTTTCATGAGGTTTGCATAGTGCTATTTTGTTGTTCATTTACATGTCTTCTTTCATATTTTGAGGTTTTGCATGATAATGTAGGAATGTGCATTAGTTGCTTCGTGTTATTTCCTTAGTTACATTTTTATGCAACACACCTTATAGTTGGCATGATGTTTGAAATGATGTGTTGAAGATGGGAATTAGCTACCCCTATATGTGTCATATTCTCATCGAGGTAATTGAGAACCTTCAATGTTTTCAAACACCAGCAAAATGATGACTATGCTATGGAACTTTTTTGAATCTGTTTGATAGAAAAACCTTCAGAATTTAAAGACAATTGAATACATTAGAAAAATTTTGCTATAGAAATGGGGTTTTGAGGTGTTTTTCATAGCCTTCCTGAATTTCATGTTCCCTAGTCAAGTTTTATTTGTTTGCAGCAACGACTTTGAAGTTGAATACAAATTATATTGCTAAAAGGTGTTTATCTTCAGTCATTTCAGCTGGTTGTTGTTTTCAAAGTCCTGCTATGATTTCAAAGTCAAGAAAGTTATGTTTCAACTTTGTGGAGAAGTTTCAAATTCAAGATAAATTCGAAGAGTGGTCTTCTATAAGTTGTTGCTTCAAATCAGTCTATGGTATCTTCAAGACTAATGCAATTCATGTCTCACTTAATGTGAGTGGCAAATCAAAATTAACATTTGTACCAGTGCAATTCTATACATGAAATGTGATTAGTTGTTGCAGGAGAAGAATAGATTCAAAGATATTGAAACATTCAAAAGGTTGGTAAGATTTGTGGTGTGTTGATTCAAAAGGTTTAGTAAGGATTTGATAAGATTTTGGGTCTGCTGTTGTAAATGGTAGGTAGAGAACATTTAGCCATCCATATCTTGAGGTATTCTCATTTTTCTTTATTTTCTTTTCATGAAAATTAATTGTGAAAAGTGTATTCTCCATCAAGTGAGTTTCAACACTAAGAGGAGGAGAATAGTGTGATGGGTTTTATACACTTCATGAGAATAAGTTTCAATTTCTTGTATAAAATTTTGAAGTGTGTTTGAAGAGATATATTTGGTAGAAGGTTGTATAGATCTACTACAAATTAGTGATCTGCAAGTTTTTCCATTTTAAAAGTTTAGTTCAGAATGTACAAGTGGTAAATTGTTTCAAATCTTTTCTCACTAAGTGTGAGTGGCGACTCTGATCTAAATCTTGATACTAATGCACAAGTTATTGTAATATCAGAGGCTTTCAGTATTTGTGGGTAGATCTAGTTTGTTGGGAAAGAGAAATTATAAGTTTTTTGAATGATAGTTTATGTGGTTGTTTGTATCTACTAATGTAATTGATTTCATAAGGTGAATCACTGCTATTATTTCATTCTCCTCTTCAAGGAGGTGGTGACTCTATAAGGATCCTATTAGTGGTGTGAAGGATTTCATATTTACACCTATGCCAATCACCAAATCAGAGGTTTCATATTGAAACACATAAAAGGTATTTTAATTTTCATGTATTTTCCTTTCATGAAAGTTGAATGAACAAAATGGTTTCCTCCATCTAGTAGTTTCAGCACTAAGAAAATAGAGGTAGGAGTTTTAAAATTTCAAGAGATGGATTCTGAGTCTAGGGCTGAAAATGATGTACCAGCTCTTGAAAGTATTCATTGAAATATTGCCTAGCTGAAAAGAGAAATTCATAATAAGAACATCATTGGCATAAGAAATACAATTGGTAATATTAAGGGTCTTAATGGATTTCAAAATTAAATGAAGCTTAAATCAATGGTTATGAGTCTTGATGAGTCCTTAAGACCTGAGAAGTCTTCATGGCCAATGGTACTCTCACAATTTTTTATGCCACATTCAGTTGATTGTTCAGCCAAATCAAGTTCAGAGAAGATTATTGAATTCCAAGATTTTATCATAGAAATTGAAAGTAATTTGAATGCTAATGAGTCTAATGATAGTAAAAATGAATATGGTGCAAATGATAATGAATGCAATAAGTTTGTTGAAAGTGGTATTGAATATGAAGAGTCTCAACTTTATGAATCAAAGGATAGTAATCAGCAGTTTGATAACATGCATAATGTGGATTCATATTTTTATGATGATGAGTATAAGGAAGAGGAAAAGTGTAACAACAATATTATTATTTGTTCTAGTGATGAATGTGAATGTGTTACGATACGAGATGTTGAGTTATTGTCTAGAGAAGAAGATGTATGGAATGACCAGAGTTCTAATTCTTCATGATGTATTACTAATGAGCCTACTATTATAAATGTGTCAAGCTATCCAAATAATAATCACAGCCAAGGAAAAGAAACTAGTAATGAAGTTTTGTTAAGTTATGATGAGATTTTAGATTTTTTGGCTCATGATTTTGAAAGGTATGCTAATTTATCCAAGGATGCTTGTGATTTGCCACATTTTTCCTTTTCATATGGTGAATTCATTTCCCCTAAATTTGATGTTGAAGAAGATATAGTTTCAGAATATGCTCTGTCAAGTTTTGGAGGTGTATGTGATGGTAATCTGTATATCAATACACATGATGACTTCTATGTTGAGAATGAAAATCTAGAGATAAAGTCTATTATTGGTTCATTGTTCTCTTGCTTTCAAAAGGCCAAGATACATTCAGATTGCTCATGTGATAAGGAAAGTAATACTAATGAAGCGGTTTATTCTAGTGAGTTATTTGAGGAAAAAATTGATATGGATTAGCATATTGTGACAAGGCAATTTCATGATGATTCTTGTGATTTGGTATATAATCATTTGTTGGAATGTGAAAAAAATACAACATATATTTAGTCTGATTTATGGAGTACTAATTTTGCAAATGAGGAGAAATCATATTTTACGTTCCCTTTATATTAGGATGCACAAGGTGAGTTACAATTTTATTCGTATGACTCGTTAAATGAAGTAGAATACCAAACTTTTGTGTTTTTGGTTGAAGGTGTTCATGAGTCAATTAGTGATGATCAGTTTCTCTTTGATATCAATTGTGGTGATCACACTGATTCATATTTCCGTAGTGAACAAGATGAAGAAAGTAATTCAAGTTTTTATATGCACTATGAGAATGATTTTGTTTCACCTAATCTATTGATGAGAGGATTTCATGTATGTGGTGAAATTGATGTATATGAAAGTTTTCATTTTCCTAAAGAAAATGATAATGAGAATTAGGTATTTGACAAATGTAAAAGTTTGTGAGAAATTTCGGTGGCCCGAGGCCATTGTTTGTACATAGGAGTAGTTTTCTTGCTTTCAATAAAGTTGTTCAAGAGGAGTTTTTGAAGTTCAGGTGTGTGGTCTGCTTCTTCTAGAGATCAAAATCCTTGCCATGCCCACAAGGGACATGCATCCCCTGATAGAGCCACAATTGGCACTCACAATTGCAGCCTCAATTTTGAGTACGATTAGCAAATTAAGCCTTATAAACACTTTTTATGCACATGTAGGCAATTGTTAGTTTGAGGCCTAGATGGTGTTTGCATGGCTTAACACCTTTCATTTGACATATGCATGTGATCCACAATGTTATTTTTTCATCCTAACTCATTCGGTGAAGTCCCATTTTGAGCTAGTGTCAAAATTCGCAATTCTGCCCATGTCAAAATGCGTATAGTAGCCCAGTTTATCTTTGAATAAATTTTGCCCTGGAATGTCTCATGACCTGCCACTTTGCAGATGTTTAGTATGCATATCAAAGCACTTTTTTTATAATTTTTAGTACATTTTGAATCCATTTGACTAGGTTTCGAACCCCTCAAAGTTGGTCATTTACTATTTTGTGCATTTGTGTAGTTATTCACAATTATGGGAAGCCCTATTCAACCAATTATATCTTTGATCTAGTTGACCCAAATGAAGAAATTCTTTTTGCATTGTGTTCCAAGGGTCAGAAGCTTCATATTTTCCAATTTTGAGATCATTTCAAATCCATTTGATCAGTTTGCTAACATGATTAAAAACCCAATTTACATTCTTTTGTTACGACCAAGGTATCCTAATTGATCTGTACCCCTATTCAGAACGTTATAACTTTGATCTTGTGATTGGTTAGCCTAAAAGGGTCATACCATCATGTTGTGTCCTAAAAATCCTTGAAGTATGCCAATTCTCAAGTCATGATGAATCCATTTCCATACTGTCTTGTGCCCGTCTGTTTCCCAAAAAATTACTTTTTGGGACATTTCCCAATTTAGAATTTCCAAGTGCTTGTTTTCAGAAATTCACCAAATTCATCCTATTAGTTTTCATAACCCCTAATTATCGATTCTTATCCTTTGAATGGAAAAGAACCTACACCCTAGTTTTCAAAATCCCAAGTGATCAATAACCAAGTTTATAATGCCGAACTCGAGCCTAGTTTATGTTTTTAAACATTGTTTGCTTGCAAGATAGTAAAAGTATGGATGTTCAAAAATTAAAGTCTTTTGACTGGGAATTCATCATGGGCTGAAAATTTGCAATATGGTAGATCATGTAGGATTGAAAGCTCGTGTCGATTTTCATGGTCCGATTACTTAATTGAATCAATTTTTAACTATAGCTGATAGGCCTACAGACACAAATTCACACATTGTAGAATTGATTAAAAGTGAGTTTTAAATAATGAATTGATGATCAAATTTGAATCCTATCAGTCTGAGATGTCCAAATGGATCAATTTGATGGATCAATTGTTTAAAACAAATTTTTTTTTTTAGATGGACCCACTTTGGGGCCTGACTAATTCTGCTAGATTGATAAGCTATTGGGAACTAAAATAGCTCTAAAGATGTTTTAATGACTATGATCATTAAATTATTGTGATAAGAAGAAGAATAAAAAAGATAAATACATTAAAGAAATGGGTGATGATGTTGAATCTGGCTCAATGACAACTGTTATGTTTTTGGGAGGTGGTAGATTAATAGTTTCCCTTATGATTTCTTCCTCCAAAGTGAGTAAATGATATGAAAGGAAATTCTATATTTTTACTAGAATAAAGAAATCATATCTTTGTGTAGAGAGAAGAGAAGATAGACAAGCATGGATGGGTGCATTGTGTGCCACAAAAGAGTCATTCCATAGTAGTTGGGCTAACTCATTTAGTTTTCCAATCTTAGGAAATAGCAATTTCAACAAGAACATTGAGAAAATGGCTAACATAAGAGGGCCTTTCTGAAGAGGTGATTAGAGACTATGAAAGCATTATGAATTTTGAATTTTCAGTCTTACAATAGTAGTTGAGATTGCTTCAAAAATAGAGGGAAAACATGTAGTTGATTGAGAAGTTAAGACAACTACAAAGATTTTTGCTGCTATAATGCTTATGTTGGATGTCTATTAATGTAGCCAAAAAGATGGAACTAGAGGCCAAATTTGTAGATGAAATAGAAAATTGTATGCATGGTGGTCATTGTTTTGGTGAAAGTATGGTCATGGTCAGTGGATTTCTTTGCCCAAGCTGTCAGGTTTATATCATTTTGTCATGTGTTGTTAAGTGACTAAAACAAATCTGCAAGTATATGACCACAAATAAATTTTAATGGTACTTGGATGGTTTAAGTTTTCCAATATTTGTGGGTAGTTTTTATAGCTAATAATGTATTGCATGCAGTAAATAATCAAATTGTATTTGATTTAGTATGGGATTTTCATTTGTATTGTTTTAAAAGAGTAAGTGTTTAGAAAGCAGTGGGAAGAGAAGCTCATATCATTGCAGCCTTCCTCCAGGAAATAAAAATACCATTTTTAGTGTTGAAGTAATTGGAGAGGATGATTTTAGTTGCATAAATGATTTGATTCAAGTGACCGGTGACTATAATTTTTTCAAATGGGAATCTGAGACCCACATTATGGATTTTTTGCTAGAGATTAGAAAAAGCTTCAAGTGAGATTCAAAGACAATGGAATTAGTGGCCTGGTTCATTATTGGCATAATGCCCATGTTGAAGAACGAAGCTGCAGGGGTAGTGAAGAAATTATTTAAAAGAATTATCCCATATTTCTCGGGTAAGGGGTATTCTAGTTATTTAAATACAAAAGTACTCCACACTCATAGTGTTTATAAGACAATGGGTTTTTGGAAGTCATGGCATGTGAGTGGGGCCCATGGTTGGTTAGAAGGATAGAAATTTTAGAAAAAGGTGTGCACGTGATGATGTGGCAGTGACACATAGGATTGCACCATGTGGTGCATCTTGTTGTTGGTGCATTCCAACAATACCAAGTTGCACAATGGCTAAGGAATGCGAGAAAATGCCTAAGCACCACATGGAAGTGGGCCCAAGCCAGTGGTGAAGTTACGAATGTTGTCATCAGCATGAGGTGGACCTCCAAACAAATAGAATGATGATATGTGGCATTGTTGAAGTGGCCAATAGAGACATAAAGGGATAATTAGAGTTTTTAAAATGTCATTTTTTAATTTTAATTTTCAAAATGGGTGCACATACAAAGGCTTTTAAATCGAAAGGGTACTTATTCTAAAGTCAAACTTTATTTTTTTTTAAAGGTTGCAAGCCACAGAGCTTTGGTAGAGGGATGACTTTCAAAATGGCTTTTTAGAGGTTCCTGGTAAGCAAATATAGTGATGTTATTTATTTCTAGAATTGAAAGAAACTAATTTTTTTGAATATGAAGTTGTTTTTGCATAGAATTCTACTAGTACATGGTATATAAGGTTTTATTTGCCAGATTGATTTATGTATTTTATCAGTTATTTTGAGGCGTAAATTATAGAATTCAGTAGGAAAAATGTCTTAAAAGAATTCAATGACTCCTATATCAAGTTATTTTGAGTATTTGTGGTG
This sequence comes from Cupressus sempervirens, assembly GCA_028749045.1. NCBI lineage: Eukaryota > Viridiplantae > Streptophyta > Pinopsida > Cupressales > Cupressaceae > Cupressus > Cupressus sempervirens. Next base: position 63,385,401 of record CM053791.1, read on the forward strand.
TTTTGGCTAAAATTGATCAGTTGACACATATTTGAGTTTTGTTAGCAGATCTTTGTCTTTTGCTGAGATATTTCGCATTCAAAAAGGAAAAATAGAAAGGATATGATTGGCATTTGATGGGAGAAGGTAGAGAGAGGTTATTCAATTGCAGGGGATGGAATTCCAAGTGGATAGATGTTAGTTGCATAACAGATTCAGGAATTCACTTGTTCCTATATCTTTCTTTCTTTCATCCATTGTAGAGGTTGGCATTTTTTTGTCATACTAGCAGTCTACTAGTATTCTACTATGAAACCAATATTGTTGATGGTTTTACTTCTTGTCTATTATGGTGTGCTCTACTAGTGAAGACCACATATACACTCTTGTGCAGTTTTTGAGTTCATTTCATGTATTGTTACTCTAAGATAATGGGAATTGATGCTAGATCATGTGAATTATCTAAAGATTCATTTAGTTTTACTAGTTTATCTATTCAGTCTTTCCAAGGACGAATATAAAAGAGGATTTACACTAATTGTCTAGGTTTTCTTATTTTGTCTCTTGATTCTTCATATGCTATTAACTTTGTGATTGAATGAATAAGGTTTATCAAATTTAAGGAAACTTGGATGAGTTGTATGTTAGATCTATTGTTGCTTTTGACTCAACGAGTTAAGTAAATGCTTGAGTTTTTTGATAGGGTTTTTGGGTGTATGAAGGGGATATTTTGTAAGAATGGGATTTGGGGATTTCAGTTGACAAACTTAATTGTAAGGCAAATAAGTTAGGTCATCCTGTTGGTAATGACTCTATGTTTCAATGAATAAGGCACTGATCACTAAATCAGATGCAAGCTGATATGGAGTTCATTTGCACAAATCATTTAATCAAAAATCAATTCAATTTTCATGTTTTGTAGTGGCCTAAAAGGAACTAACCCTCACTCAGTTATTAATTTCATATATTTTCATTTAGCTACTATAGATCTATGTTATTGCATGAGTTATTAGGAGATAAAATGGGTTTTCATCTATAGTAAATAGGTTCAAATTTATGTTTAAATTGCATTTGTACCATACATCAGAACCTCAAGGTTAACCCACCTAGGTCTTGCAGAGCCTAAAGTGAACAAGGGTCTAGCCTTATAGTTGGCCTAGTGTCTGAAATGATGTGTTGAAGATGGGAATTAGCTACCCCTAGATGTGTCATATTCTCATTGAGGTAATTGGAAACCTTTAATGTATTCAAACACCAACACATTATATGGTACTTCTACTATTGCTAATGCTTCTACTACAATTACTACTAGAATGAGTGTAACTACTTTTGGTCCGACACTCTTCATGTCTTCCTCTACCTTCTTCCTCTCTTCTTCCAGTCTCCCAACTTCTTTCTTTAAATTTTCTTCTACTTTCTTCCTTTCCTCTTCCTCTTGTTTCTTCTTTATTTCCTTTTATTCTTTCTCTTTCTTTTCCTCTTCTATCCTCTTTTCCTTTTTAAACCTCTTTTTATCTTTCTTCTTCTCTTGCATTCTATTTTCTTCTTGTCTCCTCTTTTCCTCTTCTTTTCTCTTCTCCTAAGTTTGTTTCTTCTTTTCCATTTTTTCATTATAATCTTCAAAGTTGTTGTATATTGTGATAATACCAACAATGGATTAGCAAATTCTAGAAAAGGATTCTCCTTTGCATTGATAGTTATGTGAGTACTATCCACTTGTATCAATTCAGTACCCATAGTAATGTGCAGAAGTGAGAGTGCTTGATGTGTCTCTTCTACTTCTTCCTCATCACTAGAAAGTGTACTTTCTTGTACATAAGTTAGGCTCTAAGGTTTGGACTATGCACTCACCTCAGTTGCTTTATGAACTAAGGTCATGTATTTCATATTGGCTTCCTCTATTTCCTTTTTCACATTCTCATAGTTGCCTCGCATTAGAAGAATTTTTCATCCTTTTTTCCTTAGCAAGGGCTCAATACCATTCAAAATTTTGTCTAAGTCATCCTTAGAGTTAACTTCACATAACTTATTGACCATAGTCTCTCTTAACTTACTATCCTCTTTACTTTCTCTTTTCTTTCTATTTAATAACCTATCATATAGGTCCTTTGGAATCTTATTCTGAATGCTATCAAATAACTTATTTTACAAAATCATATTCCTCATTATGGAATTTTCTAGTTACCATCTATCCATATTATTGTATAAAATATAATACTTATTTAATTGTATGAAATTTTCATCATTAATGATTTTCATGTTAAGGTTTTCTACATTTGGCTTCCATTCTTTCTTTCCTACTGGTGACATGCCCTTTTGCACAACTTTCTCTATTGGTCTATCCTCGGCTTCATCCCTAGAATCCTTAGAATCACTGAATTGCAATTTCTTCCTTCTCTTTCCTAGTCTATTAGTGGTTTTCTTGACCCTTTTCTTGGTTGATGGTGTTGGTTCTTGCTTAACCTTCACCAATATTTATGTCTTTCTCTACAAAATAGGTGTTTCCACCTCTAACTGCCTCCTTTCTTGATTACTTATTGTTCTTACCTTTTGCACTTGTGCAACTACTACATATGGTACATGCACACTCTATTTGGTAATGGTTTCGCCTACTAAAGGTATTTTCCTTCATCACTAGTGCTATGCCTTTAACTTCATTCAATTCTTCTCAAGTCATGCCTGCATCATTAAGGATGGATTCAAAACACTTTTTTCTTTAACTTTTGTGAAGTTTAGAATGAACTTCTCTTACTTTCTCATCTTAGGTACCTCATCTAGGGAACTCAGTATCACTTTCTAACTATAGTATCATCTGTGCATACACTTCAATAAGTTTTGTACTCATCTCATAAGCCATGGGCTCTATGAACTATACCCTTGGTTCTATAGCTTCCATGTAGGTGTTATCAGTTTCCACCATGAAACATATATCATCCTTATACTTCTTCAACATGGAGGGAGGTATTTTGTACCTACATTTCATTTTTGTTATGAAATTATTTATCATTCCATCAATGTCATTATCTCTGATAGTCTTCAACTCTGATCTAGAGCATCAAGTTACTAACTTTATTGTGTACTCATTGCTCTCCCAACTTTTCATCCTTGGGAAATTCTTTGTTGCATAGATAAACAAACAAGTCAATAAGGACTGAAATATGAATACTACTTTCTTGGTCTTCTTTGATTTTTTAATATCATCTAGCACCTATCATCTGACTATCTCATTGAGATTCACTTTCCTTTCCTCAACAACCATTACATATGTGGCATGCAAGAACCTAGCTAGTGCTAAGTTAACCCTTGGACCATGGTTAAACTTTTATCCTAACATCTTACTAAATTAATTTACTCCTTTATCCTAAATTGTATCAATCTTTATGCTTCTTCCATCAAGTCTAGTTGTTAGGTTTGTTTCAACTATATTCCTTACATTCTTTTCATTTATAGGATTGCAACCCATATTAGTTATTATTGTGACCTTTTGAATTAGGTCATTATCAATTGCAACATGATCATCTCCTAACCAAAACATTTTATCATGTACCCTATCAAGAAAGATTCAAGTGCAATCATAATTATCGAACTAAATATAACATATATACTTCACTAGGTTCAACTCGTTTTAGGTGTGCATACTTAGAGTTCGAGGTTAGCATTATTAAACTTGACTCTTAATTCCTTGTGTATACCCTCATCTCATATAATCTCAATATTATAGTGGATGTAACTTTCAATATCTTCTACATGAAGCACATTCCTCGGGACTTGAAAAAATGTGCCTAACTCATCATCCACAAGAGAAGAAAATGGATGATTCTTGAATACATATCTTGGCCTTTTCATTAATAGCATAAACTGACTATCTATCCATTGTATCTCTAACTATATGCACTAAGAACATCATTTGAGTTCCATAAAATACATTAAAAGTCACATTTAGGGCTTTTGTAACTTCATGCTACAATAAATTCTTTTCCCACTCCAAATTAATGTCATATCACTCTTCAATTCTCTCTAGACACTTCACATGATAAAATGGTACTCACAATCTTGTTTGCTATCCTTAAATCATTTCAAATTGCACTTCACATTAAATGTATAGCTACCGCAAATTTGGAACCTATCTTTGTTTACTAGTAACTTTATTTTCTTTCTCAAATATTCCTCAGATCATATTCTAATCCTTTCACTACAATTGGTTCTACCAACTGATGCTTTGTTACATCTATAATTGCTCAATTCAGATAGGATAAGTCACAAATGATTGTTGACTTCAATTTTTCATCCGGTGCATCATAATATTGTTCCTCCAAAACTATATAATATTCTTCCTTAAATTCATCATGTTCCTTTATTGCTACATTTTAACTATTATCACTACCATTTCCATTCCTTCTATCATTTTTGTTTTACTTCCTTCTATTATTAGGATTCTTATTGAATTTTCTTTTGTCCATTCTAAAATATCTTATTTTGTATCCAAAGTTATTACATAACTGACACACAGGTGCATTTCTTCTCTAATTGGTACCATTCTGACAATCATGTACTCTACAGTTCCTTACAATGCATCAAGGATTGTTACTCAACTAACATAGAAAATTTTTCTCTTCTCCATAAGATCTCTCTCCATCATTAGATCTACTTTATTCTATGTACATAACCCTGCTAATTATAACAATATAAATTAGTAATAGGTTTAAAAGACTTACCTAAGCAATCTCTTTTCATATGACCAACATCATTACATATGAAACATCTACCTCTAAAATATTGTCTCACTTCCTTGGGTGGTTCATATTTCTTAGGTTTATCACTTTGCACTATTTTCTTATATTCATCATGTTTTACTAACAAATCAACTAATTCAATCTCTTTTCACACTTTATTAGTTGTGCTTGATTCTACCTTACTCAAATCAAATTCTTTAGAGGATTCAACAACTAGATCTAGTTATTTTCTAATTTCAAATTTCTTGTTTGATTTCTTGCCAATAAGATATCAAAGTCCTATCTTATCATAAGAATGTCTTTGGTGAAATATTTGTTCATCAATCGTCTCACTAATGGATTAAAGATTCTCTAACTATTGCTTATCATGTGTAAATTCTCCTTTCACAATGACATTTTACTTTCCTAATTTATCATGCTCAATCTTAATAGAAGCTAATTTAGATGTTCCTTGACTCAACTAGGATCTAAGGTGTGCATTGTCATATTTCAAGTCAGGTTCACTCATACTACCATCTTTCTTAAGACTCAACTTAAGTTCAACAATTTTCAATTCATACTCCAAGATCTCATTCTCTTACTTGAGATTTCCTACTTCATCGTTTTCAATAGTGTACACAATTGATTCCATAACATATTTCAGATCATCAATCTTATCTTTTAGTTTACAAGTGTAAACATTTTCATCTTCATACCTATCTGTTAGGTTATATCTTTCCTCTGTAATAAGGTCAATCTATTCAAGAGCTTCCTCAAGGTTTCTCTTTATCTATCCCATATCAGTAAGGACCTTACTCATGTTGTTAAACTTCTTTAGAGTAACTATGCTCTATTACCAATTGTTAGAAATATAAAGAATGGCAAGGGGTGTGAATCAATATTCTACAAACTTTTGTGTACAACTAAATATTGTTAATTACTTTATAACTTGTATATGAAAGTAATCAAATAATGTTGAATAGTAAATATAACCATAAACATAGAGAACTCATAACACCATTATTTTTTAACTAGGGAAACCTTGGCCAAGGGATAATCCTAGTGGAGATGATACCCACAAGATGATTCACTAAACAAAATGATCTTATCCAAGATATTGACCTGGTTACGAGTTAATAAAGTACACATAGTAACTTGAGTCCTTTTTAGATGGTTAGGCCTTCTTAGAAGCCTTAGCCCTATTAGTAGTTACTTCAACCCTATCAGGAGTTGGTAGATCAAATACAATGTATACAAGAAGAACTCACTGCCCTAATATGCATTTATACAATAAAGTTCTTTGCAAGAGTAGATCTACATATGATAACTTCTAACAGTGGTAATTCACACTTTCCCTAATCATACATCCAATCTCGTATCACATAAGGCTCATATATGTTTTAGGCTATGTGTATAAATAGTTCACATATCATATCACTTCCACATTCTTTGCACAATATAAGATTTCTACTAATACTTAGCAAATTAGTAATTCTCTTCCCAGTTGGCCTTCATGTCTTCACACACTTGACATAATATAAAATAAATTATGGATTAATATCTAACATGTCATCTCATCATGAATTAATTATTATTTTTTCACCAAAATAATTCCTTAAGTTGTATAACTCAATTCTCTACTATTCTTTGTTTTGCTCTATCAAATACCCATAATGGTATTTCAACTATAATCTATGTCATATTGTCATTAAGCTATCATCAAATGCGCACAAGATAATTCAAAGTCTATGTACATTATATTTGTCTCTGTATTTTTGCAAAATATCAAACACTTAGCTAATATTCAAACTCTAAATGAAGAAATGAAATGTTGAATATATTTTTCCATAGATGACAACACTCAAGATATCTTACTCACCACATTACTAAGAAGTTAACCTAAGTTCATTATGTAACTTAGTTAACAAAGTGGTCTTATGAATATAAATATATTTTAACCTTTAGTAACTTATTTCTAGAAATATAAATCATAAAGAAAATAACATGAACATGAATGGTACCAATATATAACAGGGAAACCGAGTTTGGAAAAACCACCACCAAACTAGTTATAATATTTTTCACTATTCTGAAGTGAGCCTTGTTAGGAGCTAATCCTGTTAAAATTTACAATACATACTATTAAGTATGACCCTAATATAGTATTTAGTTCACCTTGTTAGGAGTGGCTTGTTAGAGGTCTTCAAACACTTCAATCTAAAAATATCACCTTGCTAGAGGATTTACAATCTAACACTTAAGTCAACTCTATTAGGGGATTTCACTATTACAATAGTTATAAGGTAATAGTATTGGACTAGATTTAGGAAGAAACTTCTCTTTCTAATATAGATATCTATTTGGCTTGACATTTTGATCCTAGATGATCAAAGTAATCTTTTTTTCTTATCTTCCACACTTCATTGCACTTCATTTTTCTTTGATCACATATCCATCTCATTCAACATCATTCACACTTACACTTCTTGATCACTCTTATATATCATAAGCTTTACCAAGTTGGCTTGAATGCCTTTCCAAATAGTCATTAAACATCCAACTAGTCAACTTCAATTAGTCAAATGATTAAAAAGAGTAATCTACTGATACTCACTTAATACTGGGATCAACCACTCAGTTAACATTATGATTCCTTTGATGCCCTACCACTTGATTAGCACTATGATTTTATTTTTTTATCAACCACTTGATAAAACTATGTTTCCTTTGACACCCAACAACTTAGTTAATACTGTCATTTCTTTGATGTCTGACAACTTGGTTAACATTATAATGTTCTTGGGTAATACTGACGTTTGTGTAACATAAATGACAACATATAATTTAAAGAATTGTATCCAACAATATCCCTCTTTGACATTGATGGAAATAAAAAATGTTAATCATACAATTATAAAATAATGAGTAATTAGATAATATGCTTGGTTCTATTATGATTCTTATCCATATGAACTCCCTCTATGATTCACCCTGGATTTATCTTAGCAACATCCCGATAAATTCTCTATCTTACATCTATTATTACTTTGCTTTATACTTTTTTCATTATTCTCCCTCTTTTCTGTATATTCTAATTATACATACTTTCCCTCTTGAGATAAAAACAATCTCCCTCTTTGACATCAAATTCTAAAGGATTCATACTTTGAATTTACTATGTACCTTTTGTATTGATTCATATGCAATATGTTCTAAATTTCACACCTGAAGTGTGACAATCTAAATCCTTTTGATAGATCTTCAATGAAACTTGGTTGATGTGTCACCATCTTATGTATTAGTGAGAATCAAATAGGGGAATAACCCATATTTTACCTCTTAGATACATAAATACATCCTTAGGTAATGCCTTAGTGAATATGTCTTCTATTCTCTCCTTAATGTTCACATATTAAGGAATATGACCTATTTGTCTTGAATTAATTCTCTTAGGCTATGATACTTGATTGCATTGCATTTTTTCTTTGTGTGCATCTTAGAGATTTTGGATATATTTATTGCACTGGTTTTATCAGAATAGATAACCACCAGTTCATTTATTTCCCCTCTCATTTCGGACAACAATTTGTTGATCCATATTATGTTATAATAGTTAACTATCAAACAAACATATTCTTCCTCTGTTATTTACTGAGATATACAATTTTACTTCTTTCTTGTCTAAGATATTAATCTCTTTCCAATAAAGAATTTCCCTCTACTAGTGCTTTACCTATCATCAATGCCTCCTACCCAATCTATATTAGTAAAGGTTCTTAACTCAAGGTTTCCTCCATTCTTATAATGTAAACCATATTCTTTAGTCCCTTTCAGGTACCTTAGACTCTATTTTACTTCTATCATGTGATTTTCTTTAGGATTTGATGAAATCCTTGCAACTATGTTGACTACTAATGTAATATAAGGTCTAGTTCATACTAGATATTGAATTTTCCCAATAATTGATCTATAGGTAGGCTGATTTACCTCATTTGACCCATCATTCTTTAACATTTTATGTCTAGTAGACATAGGTATTGTAACTAGTTTTGAATCTTCCATTCAAAATTCTTTCAACATTTCATTGATATACTTTGACTGATTGAGGTATATGTCATCCTTTATCTGATGAACTTGTAGGCCAACAAATAATTTTATCTCTTGAACCATAGATATTTCAAATTCTTTCCTCACTTATTCAACAAATGATTTCCATAACATCTCCTATTCTCCAAATATGATTTCATCCATAGATACTTCTACTAGAAATATCTAGTATTGTGATCCTTCCTTTATACACAAATTGCTATTATCATTTTTTCTTTCAAAAGAAATTCTTATGAGATATACATGCAACCTTTCATATTCTATTGTTGGAGCTTGTTTCAATCCATAAAGTGCTTTGTGTATTTTGCATACCATGTCTCTTTTTTTTGGATCAATGAAATCATTAGATTATTCAATGTATACTTTTTCCTCCTAGATTCCATTTAAGAAAGTTTATTTTACATCCATCTGATATATTTTGAATCCTCTATGTGCAACATATGCTAGTAGTATTTGCAAGCATTAATTTTGATGGTAATAATTTGGGTAGTATATTGAGCATTCCAGAGTATTGATATATTGTATTCATCACTATATTTTTCATTAATGTCAACATACCTGTTGGGACTAAAAATTGCATGGTCAATTGAGTCACATATTGAAAATTTTGAAGAATCAATGCCCTAAAGTGCCTTTTATGCATATGTAGTTGGTTGTCAGTTTGAGGCTTAGATGGTGTTTGGGTGACTCAGCACCTTTCATTTGATATATGCATGTGATCCAAAATTTTATTTTTCCATCCCGAATCATTTTGTGAAGTCCCATTTTGAGCTAGTGTGAAAATTTGCAATTATGCCTAAGCATCAAATAACGATCAGAGACCCAACTTGCATTTGAATATCTTTTACACAGTAATGTTTCATGACCTACCACTTTGGGGATGGTTATTATGCATATCAAAGAACCTATGTTCCAAGTTTCAAGTCATTTCAAATCCATTTAACTATGTTTTGAACCCCTTAAAGTTGATCATTTATTGTTTTGTGCATTTGTGTAGTTGTTCACAGATCTGGGAAGCCTTGTTCGACCAATGATATCTTTCACCCAGTTGATGCAAATAAATAAATTATTTTTACATTGTGTTCCAAGGTCAGACACTTCATATGTTCCAATTTTGAGATCATGATGAATCCATTTGGTCAATTTGCTAACATGATAAAAGACCTAGTTTACATTGTTTTGTTATGGTTTTGTTATGGCTAAGGTATCCAGATTGATCTGTACCCCTGTTCAACACATTATAACTTTGATCTTGTGATTTGTAAGCCTAAATAGATTATACCATCATGTTGTGTCCTAAAAATCCTTGAAGTATGCCAGTTCTTAAGTCATGAAAAATCCATCTGCATACTTTCTTATGTCTTTCGTTTGCCAAAAATTACTTTTTGACACATTTCCCAGTTGAAATTTTCGACTGCATGTTTTTGAAAATTTACCAAATGCTTCATGTGATTCATCATGAGCCCAAACCAAAGAATTATATTCTCTTCATGGAAAAGAACCTATATCCTAGTTTCCAGAACCCCAAGTGATCAATAACCCAATTTTATAATGCCGAAACTGAGCCTAGTTTATGTTTTCTAATATTGTTTGCCTGTAGGATAATTGAAGTATGGATGTTTGGCAATTAAAATCTTTTGACTGGGAATTCATCATGGGTTGAGAATTTTTAGTATGGTAGAGCATGTAGGATTGAACACTCATGCTGATTTTTATGGCCTAGTTACTTGTTTGAGTCAATTTTTAAGGCTAGCTGGTAGGCGTCCAGACACAAATTCACAATTTTCAGAATTGATTAAAATCAAGTGGCTACATTGGTTGTTAATAAATTAAGAGTGGTAATTACATTGTTGCTATTAAATTACCAAGCTCAAGGGAGTCTAAATGCCTATTCTTCAGATGATGCAGAGTGTAATATGAATGAAGATGATAACATCAGCAAAGGTGAAGTTAATAGCAGGGCACATGATCTTCATAGATTTTAAAAAGAGAAACACAAAACAAAGATGCAGCGATAATATTTACACATGTATATATCCTCTATGGTTAAATGATAAAATTAAATATATCATCATGTGTAAAAGGATTATGGCAATATTGAAAGTTTGATTCAAAAGAGACAACTAGCCGCAAACAAATAATGATGGACTATTTGGAAAATAAACAAATTGTTTGGGAGAAGCAGTAAAAAACAAAGAAATCTACCAGCATAAAAAAAGAACAAGGTTTTACATCCATGCCAAAGGCAAAGGATAGTTCCATGGCATTGGAAGAAGCAGCACATGTTGAGACAAAGTTGCAGGTTAAAAGGAATCTTAGACAAAGAGAAGTGATGCCAAATAAATCTTGGAAGAAGCCACTGGGCGGCAATATGAAAGGATCCCTGAACTTGTAGAGAGTCTCACTCATAAAAGAAGTCACCATGATTAAGACAAAGAAGATGCCTTCAAAGAAAAGGAGTAGGAACAGTAGGAACATTATCCCACATTGTCTATGCATAGTAAACTTTTAATGTTTAAATACTATCTTAGACGAAAGGCATTGTGTATCAAGTAAAAGGCTTTTGAAAGGCAAGCAAGTGCAAGGTGGGGCCATGATCGGCCAGCTAGCAGTTTGCAATCAAATTTTAGACAAACCAATGACCACGCTAATGTGGCAAGTTTAGACCTAGGTGCATTGAGATCACGTCAAGTGTCATGATCTAGAGGTGGGCGCATATCTGCAAAACCAAAATGCCCGAGAGATAAATATTGTAGGAATGCACAATTTTGACATGTGGCAAGAAGGTCATGCATGCCATAAGGTGGTGCCAAAGGGGTAGTTTCAAATGGATTCATAGGATTTTTCCATGTGGAGAATCCAATGATGTGTGCATCCCCGCAAGATTGAAGTGCTCGATGGTTAGGCAAAGTGGGTAAGCAGGATGTTGACACATGTCAGTAGACCCCACTTAGATGATGATGAAGCATATGAATGTTCTAATCCAATCAAAAAATGACAAGTAGCACTTGTGGTAGCAGTCAACCAATCATGGAATGACAAGTGGTGCTTTGTCAACAAAGGTTTGACCCTAAATTCAAAGGATAGGGAAAAATTTGGAAATCATAAAAAATAATATTTTATTATTTTTTCAAATGAATGCATATCAGGTTTTTTAAATACAATAAGGAGTTTTAACCTAAAGTTAAAACTTTAGATTTATTTAAATTTTTCAAATTTTAAAATTTAAAGGTATGCAAACTAGAGTTTCATACCAGGGGAGTGGTTTTTAGATAGACTTTAAGGGGTTCCCAAGAGGCTAATATAGAGATGTTATATATCGTCAAAACCAGGAAGAGATGAACTATTTGAATATGAAATTTATTTTAGCATAGAATGCCATCGGTTCATGCTATAGTAGGGTTTCTCTCAAAAATTGATCTAAATGTTTTATCAGGTGTTTTAAGTCACCAGTTGCAGAATTCAGTGGAAAAATATCATAAAAGTATTTAGTAACTCTTGTATCAAGTTATCTTGAGTATTTGTGATGTTTTGGGTTCAATTTGATAAATTGACACATCCATAATCAATTAGAAAATTTTGTCTTTTGTTGAGGTTTTTTTCTTTTTGAAAGGAAAAACAAATTGGGATATGATCAGTAGTTGAGGAGAGAGATTAGAAAAAGCCTTTTCATGGCAAAGAGAGGGAATTTCATGTAGACATATGCCATTGTAAATTCAATTCGAGAATCACCCTCTTCATATATATTCTTTCTTTTCCTCTGAGAAAGGTTGTTGGTCAGTTTTCAATTTCTAGTTCTAGGAGCTCTGCTCAGGCTGTGAAAGCCACACACCCAACATTTCTCTTGTGTTGAACAACAATTTATGTTTTATGAAGATAGTTCTTATCTGTTAGGTGATTTGTGAGTTATTTATGTACATCTTTCATGTATTTGGTTTCAAGGAAAACAAATAACGAGTAGTAAAGGGATTTAAATTCAGTTTGAATCATGTCTCCTGCTTGTGGATCTGTAATCTTTTCTAGTTTGTGATCAAAGACCATAAATTGGGTTGCATTTCATTTAGAAATGTATGTGATTGAAATATCTTGCTGGTGGAACAAAGAGCCATTTATTTGCTTGATGTTTGTCATAGGGTTTGCAGATTTCATGAAAGGATTGTTTGAGTATGAGATTCATTATGTAGTAGATTTATGTTCACAAGGTGAAAGATAGATTAGGGATCTTGATGTATAACTTATGTCAAAGATTTCCAGAAGGTGTATGGTTGTAATTCATTTAATTGCCTAATAGATAAGGCACTGATTAGAGATAGGATCATTAGGTTTTGTTTCTCATACCTGGGTCTTGCTATTATCAACATATTAAATCAATTTTCCCTTTTATGTTGAAAGCTATTCAAATTTTAACCCACATTTAGCTTTCCATTTTCATGAGTTATGTTCATAGCTATTTCATGCTTTTGATTTCTTGGTTAAGTATAGAAGAATTAGGGTTTTTGTCTACTATTCTAGATTCTAATTATGCTCATTGCACTATTCACATAATTGGATCCTAAGAGGTTCACCCGCCTAGGTTTTGTAGAGCCTGAAGTGTAGGAGTGTAGCCTTATAGTTGGCCCAAGTTCTTGGTAAATTGTGTCCATTATTGGAGATAGCTTCCCATAAATTCATTCTTGCCTTGCATACTTGGTTGTTTAAAATCTGTTAAATTAGGAGCCAACAAAATGGCAACTTTGCTGGGCAATTGCATACAGAAAAAATCAAAATCTCTGGCATGAAATAGATTGGATGCAAAAAATATATAGTAAGAGGTGTTCCTTATTTTCCTTGCTGAAGTTTAATGTTCCCCAATGTTCTTATTCATTGACAATAGTAGTTGATTGAATTGGATAATTTGTAGTATCAAAGTCACCTGAAATTTTGATATGTTGCTATCAGAATTTAGAGTTTTTGTCAAGGTTCTTTCACGTTGCCAAGAGTATGAAATTCCTAAGTGTTGTTGAATAAAGTTTTTGAATACTAGTTCTAAATTTTGGACTAACTTGTTTTGTTTTGCAAGTTGGTAAATCTTTTCTCACTAAGTGAGTGGCGACTCAAAGTTAAATCTCTGCACCAGTGCTTCATGAATGTGAAGGTATTTTTAAGGAAACAATAGTTGGGAAGCAAATATCAAGAATTCATTTCAAGTTCTTAACAGTGGGTGAAAGAATTAGATGAGATGTAGTGTACAAGTTACTAAATCTTGATAAGATTTGAATCTGCTATTATTTGCAGCATTGAAGTAGTTGCAGGTGTCTGTGTTGAAAGGCATTTCCATTTTCATGTGTTTTCATTTACATGAAAGTAAGATTTCCAAAGTTTCTCCATCAAATGGTTTATAGCATTAAATAGGCGAATTGGTTTAGTATAGTTCAACATACTCTATGAGAGGTAGATCCATAAAGAGTTTTATATTTCAAAGTATGCTTGAAGCTAAAATGGGTAGAAGGTATTTCCAAATCTGTTACAAGTTGTGAATCAAAGCTTTTATTGGTGAATGAGTTTTAAGTTTGAAGAAATGTCAAATTTCCCTTCACCTAGGATGCATCCAGTTAGTCAAAATTATAGATCTATGAATATCAAAGGATATGTGCCATTTTTTTATGAAGGCATACCTAGTTTCCCAAATAAAATCCCTGATGAAAATAGAAGGTCCTTGTCAAAGTTTGATAGAAACCAATCCCAATCAGCAAAGAAGCATGTCCAATTTTTTTGGACTTGATGTATGACTATGACGTGTGTCATTAAGATCTATGGATGAGGTTGTTTGTGCAAATTCTGAAAGTAGATGAAAGAGATTGGTTCTCATGCCTGCTTGTAACCTCAATTTCTTCAGGGGATGAGTTAAGTTCATCCTTCATTGAACAATTTGATGGGTGGGTAGATGTAAAATTAATGTTGGATTGATTGATGGAAATTCAAATTGAACAAGATGAATTGATCTGAAGATTTAATAGTAGATTTTATAAGACATTAATGGATATCCCTGAAAATTGTAGGACCCATGATCAAATTTGTTTGGTTATTTATTTGGGTGCTTTGAGCAAGAAGATGGGTTTCTTACTAAGGGATAAACAACCACAAAGTCTATATCAGGCCTGTGAAATTGCAATGGATATTGAATGCAATCTAAAGTATGGATTTACAAGAAGGCATACCCCTATTATTGTAAAAGATCTTGTTGAATTTTTAGAATTAAAAACATGTGTAGATGGGGTTTCTTCATTTCAAGGAAGAGATAAGTTTTTTCTTGTTGAATGTAATCCACATGTTTCTAGTATTACAATAGTAGATGATAGAATTGATTCATTTGACAAATTATAATTGCAAGATATAAATTCAATGGTCTCTTCTCCTAATGTTGAATTGCTTCATGTTGAAAACATAACTAGTCATAAAGTTGAAAATAATTCATCTTAGCATAAGACTGAAGAGGCTAGAACTGATGTGTCAAATGAGGGTGAAGTTATTGATCCAATGCATAATCAAGAGGCATGATATGAAGCTGATGATGAGATTTTTTGCTCAAGTCAAGAAGAGGATCATGAAAGCATATGTTCATCTTCATGTCAATCAGATACAGACTGGGAAGAAGAGAGCAATAATGAAAGTGATTGTTCTCATGCAAGTAATGGTTTTAAGGTGTTTGATAATGCTTTATATGATGAAAATCCTGATGATGATCAACCTGTGTTTTTTCAAGATGTTCAACAAGGATCACTACATGGAGTTATTAACCCCTTGTTCGAAGAAGACATGGATGGTTCAGATTCAGTTAAGGAGGATCTTAAAGATGAAAATTTATTGTACTACTATAAGGAATCAAATTGTTCTTTTGAGTGTGATGGTGAAAGTGTTTATGAGATTGTATCTCATGAGATTGAGAACGAGGTATTTGACAAGGTTGTTAATGAAAATCAGCATGCACCTTGTAATGATTTTTATGATGAACTTTCTAATGAGAAAACTAATCTTTTTGTTAACTGTGAAGAATCATTTGAAGATTATGGATTAGATTCAAATTCTAATATGGATGACATGTGTGAATATAAGTCTAATTGCTCATCTAAATACTATCTTGTTATGCATAAGGATATAGAATTTGAAGGTATGTATGATCCTTTTCCTCAATTTGAGTATGAAGCCTTCATATTCAAGAATGATAGCATGAATGATTTTTCTAATAAAAAAGAGTTATAATTTCAGTCTTATATGTTTGAGCATGTTGATCAGTACTTTCATAATGAGTGAACAACTGAGAATGAAGCAAGTTTTTATATGCATTATGGAAGTAAGAATGAAGATTCAATTTTACTAAGTGTTGAGTTTCATGATGCTTATCTAATTGGTGAAACTAATAGGAAAAGTATTTTCAGTTTACCTCATGCATGTTCAGATGAAAATCAGATTTATTATAGATGTAAAGGTTGTGAGAAAGTTTGGTGGCTCTACGTCATTTTTTGTACATCATAGTTGTAGTTGTTTCCTTGCTTTCAATAAAGCTGTTCGAGAGAAGTTTTGAAGTTTTTGGGAATGGTTTGCTTCTACCAGAAATCTGAATCCTTGCCATGCTAGCAAGGGACATGCATCCCCAAACAAAGCCACTGTTGGGACTAAAAATTGCATGGTCAATTTTGAGTCACATATTGAAAATTTTCAAGAATCAATGCCCTAAAGTGCCTTTTATGCATATGTAGTTGGTTATCGGTTTGAGGCCTAGATGGTGTTTGAGTGAATTAACACCTTTCATTTGATATATGCATGTGATCCACAATGTTATTTTGCCATCCCGAATCATTCTGCGAAGTCCCATTTTGATGTAGTGTCAAAATTTGCAATTCTGCCCATGTCAAATAGCGATTAGAGACCCAGTTTTCATTTGAATATCTTTTACCCAGGAATGTTTCATGACCTCCTACTTTTGGGATATTTAGTATGCATATTAGAGAGCCTATTTTACAAGTTTCAAGTCATTTTGAATCCATTTGACTAGGTTTTGAGCCCCTTAAAGTTGGTCATTTACTATTTTGAGCATGTGTAGTTGTTCACAATTCTGGGAAGCCCTATTCGACCAATGATATCTTTGAACCAGTTGACCCAAATAAAGAAATTATTTTTTCATTGTCTTCCAGGGGATAGACTCTTCATATGTTCCAATTTTGAGATCATGATAAATCCATTTGGTCAATTTGCTAACATGATTAAAAACCCTATTTATATTGTTTTGTTATGACTAAGGTATCCAAATTGATCCGTACCCCTGTTCGGCACATTATAACTTTGATTTTGTGATTGGTAAGACTAAATGGATTATACCATCATGTTGTGTCCTAGAAATCCTTGAAGTGTGCCAGTTCTTAAGTCATGACGAATCCATCTACATACTTTCTTATGTCTTTCTGGTTGCCAAAAATTTCTTTTTGACACATTTCCCAGTTGAAATTTCCAAGTGCATGTTTTTGAAAATTCTTAAGATTTGAAACTACTGAGCAACAAAATGCTCAATATCATAGTGACATTACTCAAACAATCTAAGGATTAGCCAATTCCTAGTAGCAATTACATGAATAAACCACTTTGACCCAACTTCAACAAAACCAATAATTGTTTTGTACTCTTTAGGCTCTACTAAACCAAGGTGAGTATACCTAGGGATAATTCTAATGCAAACTGTGGTATTAGATTATCTTAGTTTTATTCTGATTCTCTTCTTCTATCCTCAGGCACATATACAGTTTATCAATTTTTTCTGAAAGCTCTCAAATGTATATGCATCTCCTATAAGAAGATCTGGTTATAAATCTCCTATTAGTTTACAAGTATTCCTGGAATTAGCGGCTATCTAAGACTCAGAAAATAATATGCAAACAAGTGGTAACCAACATTTGTAACTTAAAATAAAATGGAATGAAATGTTTTTAAATTTTTTTAAATTGATTTTGATATGTAGCAGTAAAATTCACCCTTGCTCACTTCTGACTTACGTGACCAGTGTCTTATCCATTTGGCAGAAAATTAACTATTGGCAGGAGATCTAATTCAAATAACTTGTAAATGAATTAATCAATTGTAATCACCCATTTCCATTCTTATGAAGTATCCTTTTTGTAAACTCATAACCTTGTTGATTCATTGAAGCATTTATATAATTCCTTGAATTAAAAGCAATAGTGAAATCAACATACAAACCATCCAGACTGCATTCAGCCAAGTTAAACCTTATTTAAATGACTTCAAAGTAGACAAACCCATAAAATTGAGACAAAAATTGATGACACAAATATAGTGTAAATACCCCTTTGTATTATCCTTTCAAATGACTAATACAATGACCAATATAAATTGAAAGCCCAGAACAATTTGCTTTTTTTGTCATTTCAATATGTTATTAGAGAGTACAATTGGAAACAAACTCAAAACAACTACATATTATTGGACTGAGTATCTATACTTTTCTTGAGACAAACAAAATATACAAAATTTTAGGACCATCACATTGCCTTGAAAACTCATTTATATAGACATGAGTTGCAACAAGAAAAGGGCAAATGTGATTGATAGGTATCCCTCAAAAGGATATTTACATCCACTTGTAACAAAAAGACAAAACGCAAATAACAAAAAGGCTAATACATTAAACATTCCTTTGTGGGTCCCTTTTCTATTATTCTACTTGAACAAATAAAAGTGTTACCATCTAAATCTTTGGTTATTCTAATTCCTCAAAATAAGTGGCCATCAAGTTTGAAAGCAATGAGTCATCTCTAATTACCTGCATACTTACTTTAATCTGAGGATTTTCCTTGTCTTTGTCATTTATTGTAAGGGTAACTTTTACTTTGGCACCTTCTTCCTCCTCCTCATCTTCTATTTCATCATCTTGTAGCATCTGCTCTTCTGACATAAATTTATCTTTCCACTCATTATAGGCAATATCATCAGGCCAATCAAAATTGAGGACATCTCTTTGTACTATTATCAAAAAATTTCCGATTGCTTTTATATCAACCAATTCTTT
Organism: Cupressus sempervirens; assembly: GCA_028749045.1. Lineage (NCBI taxonomy): Eukaryota > Viridiplantae > Streptophyta > Pinopsida > Cupressales > Cupressaceae > Cupressus > Cupressus sempervirens. The sequence goes on from CM053791.1 coordinate 63,404,256, forward strand.
TCTAATGGAGTTATCGAATATTTACACATTAACCAACTCCTAATTTGTAATAGTCCATAACAAGTGTCCAATTTCATTTATAACTTTATTTATCCTTTCACAAAAAGTCTCATCCAACTCCCTCTTCCATTCCTCTTTTTCCTTCACTTTATCAATAGTCTTTAATGCACAAGGGAATAAATCAAACTTTTCTGCAATATACTTGGAAAAACAAATAATTAATCTTTTTTGAAAAGAAATTTTCTTATCATCAAATCCTTGCAATTTATTCAACAAGTCAAAGATTTTTTCTATTTGATGATATGGTAGCTGGATGATAGATATACACATAGTAGTGATATCTTCATTTCTTTCTATCCACTTTTGTACAATGGGTTTGAATACAACTTCATTTCTTTTCAACTCATCCCTAATAGCTGAAATCCTTGCTGATTGATCAAAAAATGTGGGCCATTCTTTTGTATCTACTAGATACATTATACCCTGCCTCATTTTCTCTTCAAATTGATTATTTAGTTCCACATTTAGTGGACACAATTTATTCTTTACTTCCTCAAAATCCTCTACAGTATAGAACTATAGCCTTTTTGGGGTGTCTAGTACCTCAACAATTGGAGTTGATTTAAAAAGTTCAACAAGTGGCCTTGGGGGATATGCAATTCTAGATATACTAAATTCTTGTACTTTTCTCTTCCCAAGTACCTTTTCCATTTGAGATAATTTGCTCTCCAATGACTGTATTTGCATACCCCTCTCCTCATATGCTTTCAAAACTTCTTCAAACCTAGCATTGAGTTGGGAAAATATTTCTTCTTCCTGACCAGATACAACACTACCAAATTTCAACATTTCTGAGGCCTTTCCAATTATCTGTTTACTACCATCCTCACTAGCCCTGAATACTATCAATGCACTAGTATGCTCTATAGTAGAAATTTTGTACATCCTGGTCTTATCCCTTTTCTCAATAGACCAAATTACAAGAACTTGATGGTCATCACTAAACTTGACTCCTCTATGAACTTGTAGTACCTCTTCCTCGATTTTAAATTGGACATCCTTTTTCTTCCTTATCGAATCAAAAACCATGAAATTTACTATATCCCATTCTAGTAAAATAAGGACTCTAGATTGTCTAATTATTTTCCTTCTAGCTTAAGGGGTAAATTGAGCAAAATCATTGAAAAATTTAGACTTTACCTCCTCCTTAATAGTAGAATCAAATTTACCAGGTTGTTTTTCCTTTATTTTTTCACAACCTTTCTCAAAATTGCCTATTTTTAGCCTCCACAAAAATTGTGCAAATGCTCTAGACTTCACACAAAATTTTCATCATTGATAAACCTCTTAGTGGCTTGAGCAACTATAGGATCAATTTCCTTACCTTGGTAATCAACAATGGTCAACTCCAAGGAAGGTGTAGGAGGTTCTTGTGGCTCTCCAATCTCCAAGTCTATAGAAGTAACAATTGCATCCCCTTCTCCACCCATTTTTCTAAGATGCTCCCTTAAAGATGCTTCATCATCAATCTGGATTAGGGATTGGCTTGGGGAGTATTGTTCTACTTGAGAAGAAGAAGATCCCTGCTCTAATTTTATCCTTTTTGGAGCACTAGCTGCAAATGGACTTTCTGGTCTTGGCCTCTGATGAAGGGGTGCATGTTGCACACTTTGAACCATCACATAACCTGCCCTTCTCTGCAAAGTATACTAGCCAAGAGCCACCACATTTCTAATCTTATCCTTCTTTGTACCTCTGTAGCCTTGTTTGGATATGCCTCAACATATGTGCCTTTCTTCTCATTCATGGTTTGGATTATTATAGAAAAATTATTCATTAATACTTTCATTTTGGCTCCCCAATATTTCTTATCTTTCAAGGAGTCATAGTTGGAGTCAAAAGCATTAATGAATTCTAAAGTCTTACTGAATACTATCCATTTTTATTTTCTCAATTCCTGTTCTTGTACAGAGAAAATATTCCTAATAACATCCTTAGGATAGTTGTTGCCCCACTTTTAACCATGTACCAATTTTGCAAAGTGGAGATTAACTTGTATTGTGTTTAATTTAGTCAAGTCAGTTGATCCTTTCTTCCTCAAGTGATAAGTATCTCCAATGGGTTTTCATCTTTTCCCTTCTCTCGCATTCTATGGTCGAGTGGGTTTTATTTATCATCATGAGTCTTTGGGGTAGTTTAGGACCTTGCTCAATGGAGATTCTTAAATTATGTTACTTCAGATGAACTTACTTACAACTCATTTTTTTTTGAACATATAGAAAGCTGAGCTAGCAAAAAATCCAATTTTGTCTTCTCCTTGGCGAGTTTTCGCACCCTGAAGGTGAAACTCCACCAAGATTCACAAATGTGATTTGAGAGTTTAAATGAAGAGAAGAAAATTATGTTATGGATAGATCATTCAAGTATTGCCATGATTTCACTATGAGAACCCTTCAAAACTCACTAAGATGATAAAAAAGGGCATCGATGAAAAACTCAAAAAACAACTTTTGCTCGTTGGGTTTCGAACCAAGAAGTCAATTTTTTGGAAAGGCATTTGTGAAAAAGTAAACCAGGTTAGTGGGTCCCATCTTTCACTTGCAAAGCTAGTTTTATATTTTTTGAAGGCTTAAAGTAAAGTGGTTAGGGTAGAGAAGGTAAAACAAGGGCAAAAGTGGAAAAGTGGAAATCATCTTCTCCTTTGTGGGGTTTGTACCCTTGAAGGCAGTTTTCCACATCCAATAGAAAATCACTCTTGCAAGCATGGTTATTTGACAAATCAATTACAAGAGGATAAAAAAGATAAGGGAAGCATGTTGATCAAATCGAGGAAGGTATTCTATTCAAAATCTGGCTAAGCGGATTTTTATTCACGAAGTACTCCATTTTCAATTCTCCACAGCTTGGTGAAAAATGGGAAAGTAAAACTATAATAAAAGAAAATAATTTTTGGGCCAATAATAATAGCCATTGTAACCTCCACATTTACTAATCTAACAAATTTATCATTTAATTCATTTGTGCAGTGTGGATTTTAAAGATTAACAGGTTGATTGAAGTTTCTATATAGAGATGAACATGATGGATTTTGAAACTACTACTTACTCATCTGAACTATTATTCTATTGAGTTGACTATTAATTCAAAAATTCCCACAGTTACAAAGTTGTACTCCCTATCCTATTTTGAGTTTTAAGATTTCAAATTTATCTCTACATTAGTCGAGATGGCAACAAGATTTGCTGGATTTGATGGATTGGATGGAATCAAGTCTACATGGCAGAATATCACAAACACTTCACTCCATTTCTTTGACATGAAATATTTCCAAAGAAGATTGAGGATGGAACCAATCCATCCCATAATGGAGAAACTATGAAGAAGTGGGCTGGTAGAAGCAACAAGATTTCTCGTAGTAGTACAAGCCCCAGAGCTAATTATTGAATGTATCAATCACTATAACCTAGATATGAAGCAAATCTTACTACCTGATCAAAAGGTGTTAATCTCAATGGTCAATTGTCTATGGATTCTAGAAAGAGAGGAGTTCTCCAAATTAACAATTGGAGGAGCTATCTCTGAATTCTCTCTGAAGAAAATGGTGTGGTGAAAAAAATCATGAGTTATTGGTTCCAAAAGTCAAGCAGAGCTAAAAGTAAAGTTCCTAAAACCCTTTTTGGCACTAATCTCAATCTTGAGATCATGGACATTCTAGTTCTTTTGTATCGATTGAAAGGTGAGGTCGAAGCCCTTAATTTTGTAGAACAATATTTCTTTTTGGTACAAGTCATTTTCTCGGATACACAATATGTTGACTAGGTGTATGAGGTAAGTGAACATTTGTCTAGGGCTCTCAGTGCAGCTAAGTTCTACAATTCATTCTATATGTCTTCTTTCTTGATATATATGTTGGCTTCCCTACAATTATGGTTGGGCCTTCCTAGAATAGAGAATTTTCTAGATGATGTAAAGAGTTATGAGTTTTACCCATGCTTGCAATTACAATATAGTTATGCAGAGTATATTAGAGTTAATGAGGCATTTACAATGAGGCTTTTTAGGGAACTCCAAGGGTGTCTGAAGAGGAGATTCAGCCCAGAAGCAATGGTGGTCATCAATTATTTTGGTAGTTATTTCATTCAATTCTCATCCTTTTCATATTTACATCTTGTAGCTTTTGATGGATTTCCCCTGAACCTACCTAGATATCTAGATGACATGATCATGCTCATTGAGATCATGAGACAAGAAATCTAGGTGAATATGCTAAGTGCTAGTTTGACAAAAAAGGGATACAAATTTCCCATAAAAGTTGGGGCCTATAGTTGTGAGCCCCAACTAGATGTCAAAAACATGCTCAAGGCATTTGAGAACAAGTTCAAATTAGAAGAATATGAAGTGGCGAGGCCTATGTTTGACCCAAATGGGTATGCTAGAGGTGCTTCAAATTGGAAGCATGATCAAGCATGTCACTACTATGGAAGATTATTGGGCAGATTGTAAAGATGAGTTAGAAAGTCAAGATTGAGCTTTTGCTAGATTGATAGTAGATCAAATAAAGACATATGACATTAACTTAGATGTGGAAGGGCTAGAGGATGATGGAAAAAATATGTATAGTAATAAATATTTGACCAAATTGAGAAATACTCCAATTAGTTCTAAGTCATATGTTGATATGAAAGAAGACCTTGATGTTATGATGGCCCACATTGTCAAAAGAATTGAAAAATGAGTCAAGTGGACAGCAAGAAATTGGAAAAAGTAGGAGCAAGACTACTCAACCTTCTCTAGCTGCTTCTACTCCCACTTCTTTTCAAAGTTCCACACCTAGTGTTACAACTACGGTTGCTCAAAGACCTGCTCAATTTGCAAGAGGAGGTGACCAACCCCTGGAGAAGAACATTTCAATAGCTCCAACTTGCCAAGGCTATCCTCTACCAGTTATTGCAGCCCAAGCTAGCACCGAAGAAAAGTGGACTGGAGTGCCAAAAGATGGTGTTACTACTCCAGTTTCACCTCCTTATGTTATTGCTCTAGTCTCATCTTCTCATGTTATTGCTCCAATCTCATCTCCTCATGTTACTCCAACTCCATCTCCTCATCATAGCCCTAGTCTATCTGCAAGTGCTCTCCTTTTGAAGCCTACAGGTTCCCCCATTCAGATAGTAGAGATTAGGGATGAACAAAGCAGTAGCAGTGAGTCCATTCAATCTGACAAAGCTGCAAAGAAAACTCAAGAGGAAGAGAAAGCCCCGAGTTCATCTAAGCTTTTGTTTCAAGATCCTAAGAATCTTTTTTCTGCAACTACAGTGGTAGTGATTCTAGTGAAGAAGAAAATGTTCAGTATAGAGTCACTTGGGGCTGCTTCTAATGTGATTAGTACAGAGTCCTAGCTAGAAGATACCTTATAAAGGAAGAGAAAGAGGAAAGAGGAGAGTATCCCTGCAAAGGATACTATGTCGCAAGAAGTTCACTCTGAATCTACAATAGTGAAAGCTAAGAAGCATAAGACTTTATCAATACTTGGGCAAGATCCAAAAACAAGACACTTAACAATGGAGGTAGAAATGCCAAACAAATTAGGGAGAATTGAGGACATGACACCTGATGATTTCACTCTACATTCAATTGATCTTGGAGAGGCTAGACATGATACAAAGGTGGGCTTATGGAGATCAAGTAATGAAGTGATAGAAGAACAACTAGAGAGCCTCAAATTGTAAAAACTCAAGATGAAGGCTGAGATTGAAGAATTGAAAAGATTTATTTGGCAATTAGTTGTTCCATTGGCAACCATTACTAGTGTGCCTACTACTAAGAACCCCATAGTAGAAGAAGTGCAAACTTTCATCTCATCGCTTCAGAAAGATAGGCATTTTGGCCACATCAGAAGAGAATGGATTGAGAAACTCAATACATATGGAATTTCTCTAATTGATCAAATTGGAAATGTTATCCTTCGATTGGAAACTGAGAAGGATAATATCATATCTAATCACAACACTTTGGCCACAAACAAAGCAAGATGTGATGAATGTATTTCTTTCCTAAAAATTCTAAATGAAGGCAAAAGAGGCAGTTGAAGCAAATATTTTGAAGAAAGGGATTGAGCCTTTGTTCGAATGGCTTCAAAGTATGCAATTTAAGCTGGAGATGGTTCGAGAGGCTAAAGAGGAACTCAAAGAAATAGGGGAAAAAGTGAGTAAGACTCAAGACAAAGCATTCAAACTCATGCGAGGATTACACACTAACCCACAAACTAGTGTTCAAGGGAAAGCTCTAATTGGGGTAGAAGTAATGAAAACCAACTTCTCCACATACTTGAGTAATCTATTTGGAATGACTTCAAGTAGTCAAAAGAAGTGGTAGAGTTGTAGACACTTGGTAGATACATATACATGGCTGCTAGAGAATTTTCAAGTCAGCTAAATGCAATGAAGGACCTAGCTTGAGAGCACTCTAAGTGGCTCTTAAGATTCACTAATGTACATGTGCCTAACCATGAAGAAATGATTTCAATTATAGTAATTGCTAAATAATATAGAGAAAAAACTAAAAAGGGAAAGAAGCTCAAGTGATTTAGTTGACACTCCCTTTTCATTTTCTAATGTAAATTTTGCAAATTTTAGAAATTTTGTAATATGAAAAATTGGCATGTTGTCATTTGTCATCCTCAGAAGACGTACTGATTAAAATTCCTATTGTAACAGTCATATCTCAACTCTATGTGTATGAAGTTGAATGATAAATGAAAGGTCAGCAAATTTTGGTGTAGGATACTTGATGTTGCAGAGTCAATTGAAAAGTATTTTATGCCAATTATTTCCTATTCCAGTAAGGCGATAATTGTTAATTAGTTGATCATTTCTCTTAAACTAAGTTATAGTAGGAAGGAAAGGATTGTTTCATTCCTTTGTTTTGAGGTTGTGAATAAACCTAGTAGGATGTATTGTGAAATATTAAAAGAAGGACTCATTAGACCTTTTTTATTATTATTCCATTTACATTTCTGTTAATAGTTGTTGTAGATTAGTTGAATGCTGAGTGTATGAATTCAGAAGATGTGTGAGTTTTATCATTTGGTTCATAGACTAGAAAGTTTTCCCTACTTGGATTAAGTTTACCCTCTTCTGCTCTTGGGTTAAGAGCATACCCTATGTTAGTTTTAGGATCAAACATAATTCATTTCATATTTATTCCATAAGGGAGTTGTACCTACCAATTCAAAGAAAATTCAATAATTAAAGAACGAATTTTCAACTTTTGTAACTAGATATTGTTCATGATTTGAGCATTAACAGTCATATTCTTAAGAAAAAAGGAAGGAAAAATTTATTTACCAACACTAGTATACCTAGTGTACCATACCAGCAACCTTTATCCTCTCTCTTAAGAGATCATAGAAACCTTTGAGATCAATAAATTTGGCATGGGACTCTGCCATGTTGTATCTATATAGTAATAAGTTGAGATGCTTCCATCCTTTCTTCACAAAAACAAAATCATGCACTACAGTAACAATTGGAAAGAATGTAGCCCTCTTTTGTAGATCTCATTCATCAATAGTGCCTATCTGCCATAACAATTGTACTATCCCTATTTTCAAAGGCACATGTAAAGTTAGAACATGAGGCTTTCCCAAGAAGCCATATACTTTTATTACTATTGAAACATTGTAACAGATTATATCCCCACAGTTATGACTAACAAGTAGCCCTTCTGCATGGTCCTTGGGTCTAACCAATTCTAGTAGTGCTTGTGGAATCCTAGGGTTGTTTCCTCTCAAGAGTAACCTAAGCTTTGATGCAAAGTATTTTTCAAACCTGACATAACTAGCATCTATAGCTTTTGAGGTCATATCCACACTTTACAACTGAACTAGATTCCTTTCTCCATCCCTATTTATTTCCAATTCCATTTCCTTAGAGAAAAAGGTAAATGCCTTATACAAACATACATACATGAGTAATGAATACCAACATAAAGGTTTATCCACTTTTCCCCATGCTATCCCCATCAAACCATTGTGAATCTCTTGTGCAAGGAAAATAGAAAAATCTAGAATAGTGCTCATCCCAAATTGAAGAGTTTGAGCCATTATGAGAAAAGTTGAGCTTGGGATTTTCTCAACTTCATCCATTCCAAAAATCTTGCAAATACAAAAATACAATGCCTGAGCCCTAAGGTTAAAATGCCTCCTTAGTAATTGTTTGCCAGTCCTAGTTGTAATTATAGGCAAAATACCAATTTTAGCAGCATGTTCCTACAGTGGCCCTATTCTTATGTAAACCCTTTGTGCATCGTACCTCGCTTGAAAATCATCCATATCAATAGTTTCATGCACAACTTGGTTAGGGTTAAGATTGAAAAACTCTCTAATTAATTCATGACAAACCCTAGAAAGATTTACTCCAGCATGGTTCTTTACCCACCCCATAATTGGATCATATTTCTTGGCCAAATCCATCAACAAATCACTATCAAAGAAAATTGTAGGGATTGTTAGTTTACCAATGTCAAATTCTCACACATTGCTCATAGGAGTGTCCAATTTTTGCTCTAAGAACCATTTTCTAAACAACTCTAGACCTCTCATGGATACTTGGGAATCTTGTACCTAGTTAGCCTTGTCATAGAAACCCTCTACTATGGCTACCCTAGGGTGTTTAGGAATCAAATCCCTCCCCTTTGTTATTTCATGTACAGATAAAGGAAATTGTTCCAGAAAGTCATCATGCACAGAGCACTTCAAATAATCAGTTTGTCCAGTAAATTCTTTACGTGGAGGCATTTTGAGATTATTAAAAATCTATCTCACCAAATTCTTACTACTTAGGAAATTTGAAAGTACTTACCCACAAAATTCTCCTTTTCTCTATGAAATTTTGTACTACAATTCATTGGATTTCTCTATGAAATTTTGTGCCCTAGCTTCAAAAAATTTATATATTTTGATAGCCTTTCGCAATTTGGCGGTTCAATAAATGGTGAGATCATGAATTATATTCAAGCATTGAAATCACACAAATGAGCTCTCAACCAAATATCCTCAAGTTGCATCAGAATTTCAAATCTCATCCGTCAATTTCACCGGATCAGACAACTTTAATTCAAAAAAGTAATAATCTTGATGTTCTTAGGAGCAAGATCACATGTCGCATTACCACTTAACTACATTCATTAAATTTCTTGCATCTTAAAATAGTGGGTAAGTGACAACCGTTGATCAAGAAAAGATCAATGACTACACAAATTTATAGTTGACTAAGGCCTATTCAACCGTTCTAACCAATAAGAAGTATCCATGTGAGTCTGTGCCTTTTGACAACCTCTACACAAGCATGTCACATATCACCTTCTGAGTGAATGAGTACTTGATGTCATTCTTTCCACATGTCAAGCTGGTGCATTGCCACTTTCCTTATTGAACAAGCATCTCCATACTGCGGGATTGCACCAGCCATTGATCTTTGAAAGATCAATAGTGAAACTACTTATATCCTTTAATCCTTTCGAGCTAGGAATAATGACATCACCATGGACACGTGTCTGCATGGTGCATACCCACTTTATTTAAACTTCATTCAAGTTCTCAATGCGGGCAAGTGCCCTTTGTTGATCAAGACAAGATCAACGGTGTAAGAAAATTTCTACACTTTACGATCACTTCATCTACTTGGGCCAATGAAATGATTGCTTTAAACTCTCATGCTTTGAACTATCTAACTACTGCATTAACTTCTAAAAATTTTCATGCTCGTAAAAAAAGTACTTCTAGCTAAGCACATGTAGCATACAGCATGGCATGACTCAATTTTCTTTCCCAATCCTAGCCCCACTATGACACATGGCACAAAGGCACATTCCTACATTCCTTGTTTATCGAGTAGTTCTTTATTATAGGCTTGTGCTAGGCCTTGATCTTTGAAGGATCTATGGTTGATAAAACTTTGATCATTTCTAGTAGAGAAAGCTCCTTGACAGCACAACTAGCAATATATGTCAGCAATCAGTTTACAACTTGGCATACCGTAGCATATACTAGGGCTTCTCGATCCCATGTTACTACTTGTCTAAAAACCACTTGCCCACTTTAGTTAAAAGCCTTTCATCTCAACATTGTGGGAATGTAGGACCCATTGATTTGAATGAGATCAATGGTTACACAAAATTTGTATCCCATTAGGATTTTTTGAATAAAATATTCAAGTCAAAAAAGAATATGGTCAATAAATTTTTAAACGAGCTTTTAATAAAACCATGCTCGAATAAGCCGGACCTTAGGGTAGAATGATATATCTTAATTTTTTTTTTTTGAAAAGTATTTCGAGGGTTTTCAAAACTAGGGTAAAATAAGACATGGGACTAGGGTTTTTGAGAAATTCTCTGAAGACAAACCTTGAGAATTTAATAGAATTTCAAAGACACTGAGACCAAGCTATGAACTAGGGCAGTCTAAGGGTTTGAAAAATACAAGGAACAAAACCCTAATTTGCAAGACACAAAGAATCAAATGATTTTTCACTAAAAATTTCCCAAAATTTTTGCATTGTGAAAAATCAGACCAACACACCAATTGTGAGATAGTTTGCACCAAGACCATGGTTTGGGTTGAGCATGCACAATGATCATTGGTTGTGAGGTAGTTTGCACTAGGGTTTTAGCAGAAGTGCAAAAATGCCTCCACGAAGAGAGTGTGGTAGAAAAGCTGTAGGTGTTACACTTGAGGGTTTTTGAGCCCTCCAAAGGAAAATGCAAGAAATGGAAGAAAAAATTTAAAGAGGAATAAATCTTCCTATAAGAGATGAAAGTGAGGAAGAGGAAAAAGTAGAAGAAAATGCTAAAGTAGAGTCAATTCTAAATCCAAAGGAAGAGAGGCTTTTTAAGGCCATCTCCAAGATTGGAAAAAGACCTAAGTCCGAGGTTCCCAAATTTTCTTGAAATCTTAGATCAAAAGAGCTAATTGATTGGATCAATGAACTAGAGGAGTACATTGAGTTTGAAGATATTGGGGATCCAAATAGGGTCAAGTTTGCGAAGGCAAAACTTAAGGGACATGCAAATATTTGGTGGTAAGAGGTTCAGTTGGAGCAAAATAGAAAGAGGAAGGACAAAATCACTAGATGGGATCTAATGATAGCTAAAATGAAGTGACAATTCATTCCTATATATTATGAGCTTTATCTATTAAAGAGGATGCAAGGAATGAAGCAAGCCAAAAAATCTATTCAAGAGTATAGTGAAGAGTTCTATTGAGTTCTCATTAGAACTAGCCATGTAGAAGTTGATAAGGAGAAAGTCTCCTATTATCCTAATTGGTTAAGGCCAAGCATTTAGGATGAGCTAAGTTTGGTTTGAATGAGTAGTATTGAGGAGGCATACTAATTTACCCTAAGAGTTAAGGAGAAACTAAGAAAGAAGTTTGACAATAAGAATAGTGGAAAAGGTCATGGTGTAAGATCTAACAGATGATCTTATGGAGGCCATAATGATGACTAGAAGAACAAGGATGAGGCTAGAAGTAGCAACCAGGACCAAAGGGGAAACAATTCCAATAATTTCCATGATTACAACAATAGAGATCAAAGATGAAGATATAAAGGACAAGGATTTGGAAGAGGAGGATTACATGGAAAATGTTTTCACTATGGAGAAGAATGGCATAGAGCATTTGAATGTACCTAGTACCAAGGAAGGATAAATTGAAGAATAAAAGGTTAGGTGAGAGTTGTAGATGTTGATGAAGATGCCAAATCCTTACATTCTAAAGATGTTGAAAGAGGTGAATCCCTAGTTAACAGAAGAGTCCTACTAAGTGGTGAGAATGAACTTGATCAAAGGAGTTTTTTTCAAACAATGTGCAAATGTGAAGATAAGAGTTGTGATGTGATCATTGATGGTGGAGGTACTAGCAATCTAGTGTCAGAAACAATGGTCACCAAGTTGAAGCTGAAGAGACATAAACACCTGCATCCATATCGTATTGCTTGGGTGCAAGATGACCACAAGGTTATTGTCAATGATCAGTACTTAATGAAGTTCACGATTGGAAGCTACCAAGATGAGGTACTATCTGATATCATACCTATGGACATATGTCATATGTTGTTGGGTAGACCATAATAGTTTGATAGGCATGTTGTACATGATGGGCGAGAAAATACATACACTCTAACTATGGATGGAGTGAAACATAAGTTGAAGCCATTGAAGGAGAAAGAAGAAAAGGTATGTAGTGCTATAAGAATATGTTTTGTTGATGGAAAATAGTTTCTTAAAGGTATGAAACATGAGCATATATATTTTTCTATAATTCTTAAAGATAGTAAAGAAGAAGTAGAGGAGGTACCTACAAAAGTTGTAGATATGTTGGAAGAGTTTTTTAATATTGTATCAGATAATGTACTTGATGGATTGCCCCCAATGAGGAATATTAGTCCCCAGATGGATTTCATTCTAGGAAAAACAAGGAAGTGCACATAATGACATCAATAGAAAATGAAGAGATGAATAAGCAAGTTCATGAGTTATTTCAGAAGGGGTTGATTTGAGAGAGGCTATGTCCATGTGCTATACTAGCAGTGTTAGAACTAAAGAAGAATAGAGAATGGAGGATGTACATAGATTCTCATGCCTTCAACAAGATCACCATCAAGTATAGATTTCCTTTGTTGAAGATGGATAATATTATGCACTATTTGAGTGGAGCTCAGTATTTCACAAAGATAGATCTGAAGAGTGGGCACCATCAGATATGTATTAGTTAAGGTGATGAGTGGAAGAATACTTTCAAGACAAGGGAAGGACTATATGAGTGGTCAGTCATGCCTTTTGGGCTAAACAATGCATCGAGCACTTTCATGAGGCTCACAAATGAGACATTGAAGGAGTTTCTAGGTAAGTTTGTCATTGTTTACCTAGAGGATATATTGATCTTTAGTAAGACATTGGAGGAAAATTTGATTCATATTCACAAGGTGTTTGAAAAGTTGAGGGAAGAAAAGTTGTTGATAAACTTGAAGAAGTGTAGTTTTGTAAAGAAGGAGTTGGTGTACTTGGGATTTGTAGTCTCAGGAGAAGGTCTAAAAATGGACCTAGAGAAAGTGAAGGCTATCCTTGAATGGCCTACTCCAAGGAGTGCAGTAGAGGTAAGATTTTCTTGGACTGGCTTCATTTTACAAAAATTTCATAAGAAGTTTTAGCAGTATTTGTGGACCCTTGAATGAAACAATGAGAGGAGATAGGAAAGAGTTTAAGTGGACTATAGGAGAAAATAAGAGTTTCAATCTATTGAAATAGAAAGTTATTGAGCATCCTATTTTAGCACTTCATGATTTTAACAATGGGTTTCAAGTAGACTGTGATGCTAGTGGTATTGCAATAGGAGCTATTTTGAGCTAGGAAGGTAGACAAGTTCCTTATTTCAATGAGAAGCTGAATGATGCAAAAAGAAAATATTATGTTTATGATCAAGAAATTTATGCTATAGTTCAAGAATTCAAGAAATGGAGACATTATCTTCTTCCCAAGGAGTTGTTTTGTATACTGATCATCAAGATTTGCAATATTTGAATGGTCAAGGAAAATTGAACCAAAGGCATTTATAGTGGATTGAGTTTTTTGCAGAGTTATACATTTTTTTTGAAACATAGAAGTGGGAAGTCTAACAAAGTTTTAGATGCTCTTAGTAGAAGACAACTTTTGCTAAGAAAAATGCAGATTTAGGTGGTTGGGTTCAAGGAACTTAGTACATTGTATCCTAATGATCCTTATTTTGGTGAAGCATGGAAGGCTTGTATAGAAAATGTTACACTTGATAGGAAAAAGTGGTTGGATTTTATGATCCAAGATAATATGTTGTTCAAAGGAAGGCAATTGTGCATTCCAAGAAGTTCAATGAGGTAGAACCTCATCAAGGAGAAGAATAGTGGAGGATTGGCTGGACATTTTGGTAGAGATAAAACTATAGCTTTGGTTGCTGAAAGTAATTACTCACGACGGTTACAGCAAGATGTTACAAAGTTTGTACAAAGTTGCCAAGTATGTTAGATAGTGAAAGGAGTGAAGAAAAACATAGGGTTGTATTAGCCATTACCTATACCAGAGAAGCTGTGTGATGATGTCAGCATGGATTTTGTTCTTAGATTACGATGGACAGAGCACAGGCATGATTCTATTTTTGTGATGGTTGACAAGTTTTCAAAGATGGCACATTCTATCCCTTGCAAGAAGACTAGTGATTTTGTTCATGTAGCAAAGTTGTTTCTTAGAGAAGTGGTGAGATTACATGGTTTTCCAAAGAGTATAGTTTCAGATTGAGATACCAAATTTGTTGGGTATTTATGGCATACATTATGGAAGAAGTTGAAGATAGATTTGAAATTCAATTCATCACATCATCTATAGACTGATGGATGGATAGAAGTTGTGAATTGCAGTTTGGGAAACTTGTTGAGATGCTTGGTTGGAGATAAACCAAAAGGATGGGATATGATTTTACCACAGGGGGAATTTGTGTATAATAATTATATCAATAGGAGTACTAGTAAATCACCATTCCATATTACATATGGGAGTAGTGCCAAAAATGTTTTTGAATTAAGAAATTTGGATAAGGGAGAGATAAGTAGTGTTGAAGCAGTATATTTTACTAAACATTTGAAGAACATCCATGAGGAGGTGAGGGAGCACATAATAAAGATGAATACATAGTATAAGGCTAAGGTAGATGTGAAAAGGAGAAAGGAGCATTTTATAGTAGGTACATATAATAAGCTGAAGATGAAGAAGTTTGGAGCATGCAAGATAGTGAAAAGGCATGAATCTGGAAATGCGTATGAAGTGGAGTTGCCTGCTAAATTGAATACATCACTAGTATTTAATATTTTAGATTTGATAGAGTATTATGAAGGAGGTGATGGAGATGAAGTTGTAGAAGCATAGTGGAGCATTCCACTAGCTAGTTCGGCTACCCAGGAGATTGAGGAGATACTAGATAGTTGTATTGGAAAAAGAACCAAAAACATAACTTATGAGGAATATCTGGTCAAATGGAAAGGGAGACTAGTTGAGGATTCATCATGTCTAGCAAAGGAGGAGGTCAACCTTCTTGGTTTTCCTCTAAACACATCAAATGTGATGAGGTCACTTCCAAAATTACCTTAGGTGTCTGATGCATGAGCATCCTATGTGTAAGGACAATCTTGCATCACCCAAAAATATTTTATTTTCAACCTTTTCTATTTTAATAAGGACTAGTAGACTGGGTGGTTACTATTTATGGGAACTTGCTATTTTTATTAAATTTTTCATACGAGCTCAAAATGTTCTCATTTTCTATTGGAAGGTTCATTTTAGAGATATAATCCTACCGTAAAAATCTCATTGCTCTAGCTTAAGGATCAGAGAAGTTATTTCATATTTTTGGTGGAAAAAACATTTGCAGAAAAATCTGGAGGCTCACTATTGGAGGCCTTAGAGTTCTTAGATGAGGTCCAAAAACATGATAGAAGGGAACTTGCATAGTTTCGAGCCTATAGATCAGGAGCTGGCATTTTTGAAAAGTGGTTATAGTAGCCAATCAGAGCAACAATTAGTGAGTTATGGCATTCAAAAGTTGGGCTAACAAAATTTGTAAAATAATTTGTCAAAGATGTATTTGGCTGACTCTATGTGTATTTTTAGGGTCTGTCATCCCTAGGTATTAAGTTTGAGCATCTAGAACTTTCCTAGGTGGCATAAAACTACTTATTTAAGAAATATCTAAACATTATCTAGGACAACTTTGGGTGATAGTTCATAGCATTGTCTTGTAGATTACTGTAACAAAGCACCCATTTGGGTTAGGATATTATAATTGAGAATTCTGTAGTTCCACATTTGTGGTGATAATAAGAAGTCCATAGTTTGTTTCTCACTTTTGTTGTTGTTTCTTTTTTTTTGTTATGATTTTATGGTATTAAGGGGAGTCCCCTACATCACCCAAGTTTTCTTTTAGCATTGTAGTTTCCTTGCTCTTACTACATTTTTGCTCATCTTAAGGGGGGGTATTACAGAAAAAGGATAATTTAATTTAATTTATTAAATTACCTTTTCTCCCTTCTTAAAATTTCATTTTATGCATTTTTTAGCTTTCTCTATTTAATAATTATTTAATAATTATTAAATAGCTTTCACTATTAGGTTACCTTTAGTAGCTTATTAGGTTACTCTTTTCAAGTTTCAATCTCCTTTTATAAGGATTGATCTCTTTGTATTTGATAATCTCTTCAATCTCTTCTTCATTTGAATATACATTTTTCACGTTTTCAAATCAAACCCTTACATCTTCTTGTCTTTTTTCTTCTTCGTGACATGTTTTCTACATGCAAGAATTCTTGGGTTTCATAGATTTGATTTGCATATTTGCTCAAATCCTACAGTTGTGACCATGCAAATAGGATTACTTTTTTAATGTTTCACAACCTTGCATCTTTTCTCTTTAACTATTGATTCTACCTTGGGATGATTTGATTTCCTTTATTCACTTCTTCACAACTTCATTTTAGTTTACCTTTCTGACTATTGTGATTTGGTAATGAGCTCTTTATCTAAATTTTGTACTTTCACTATCATTTTTCCTTAACATCTTTCATGCTTTTGATGCCACAATGCTTCACATTTTATTACAATCACTTCTTCACAACTATGATACAAGATTTTCATT
The DNA here is from genome assembly GCA_028749045.1 of Cupressus sempervirens. Lineage (NCBI taxonomy): Eukaryota > Viridiplantae > Streptophyta > Pinopsida > Cupressales > Cupressaceae > Cupressus > Cupressus sempervirens. Next base: position 63,420,964 of record CM053791.1, read on the forward strand.
CTAATCATACAATTTTGGACCAAGCATTTCCCTTTAAATTTTTCTTCATCTTGCAACCTCGCAACTTAATTCTCTAACTATATATGGAACATTGTGATAGTGCAATAAGCACATTTAACTACAACAATTCCTTTTTTTGCATGTTCACATCATTATTTGTTTACCTTAACTCTGACATGCCAAGATGTGATCTCTATTTTTTTCGACCATTATCTCTTTCCACAACTTTACACATTTGATCATAACTTTTATGTAATAAACCTTTGTGATCTTGAGCTAGTCTTTAACCTTAATTACTCTAAACTTATTTTTGTAATTTCACAGCATCAATTTTCTAACTATAGTTAAACCTTGTGATGATGCAATCCATAGCATTCACCACTTGACAACCTTTACTCTGAGTCATTCAATAACTCAATAAAAATTGTGATAGTATAAAAACTTAGCTGCATGATCACTTGATCACTCCATCACAGCTTAATTTATCACTTTTCTTTAGACCTTTGTAATCTAGTGATAAGTAGTTCTTCTAACTACTAGGCATCTTTCATGGTTTCGCAACCTAGAAGTATCCTTCATGACTTAACCATGCAATCATGCGAGTAGGGCTTTGACTTGACTATCTTCTTTTCATCAATTTTTTGCAGCCTAAATCTTCTACTTAGAAAGTGACCCTATGAAGGCATAATTACAAGGTTTCACAACCTCACTCATTAACCTGACATTTCCTTAACTCACATGTACTTGATGTTAACTCTTAACCATTACTACCTTTTCGCATCTCACAACTTAATCTTCACATTTTATCTGATCCCTTGTGATGTTGTGCTATTTTACATGGTTACAACTTAAGATATCCTTAATGCTTTCTAACTTATGATCTTGCAATGACTATTTAAAATTAACCTTTTCTATTTATCATAGCATCGCCACTTGAATTTCCTTAAGTCAAAAATGACTTGTAGGTGAAAAGACAAACCTGTGTCACCCTTTTGTAAAGGAAAAGGCTCACAAAAGTATAACTATTCACCTTCAATGACATAAAATTGGTATTATGGTTTTGAATTTGAAAATAAAGAAAACTAATAAAATGTGTCGAAATGGATAAAATTTAGGATTATAATATTTAATAATTATTCAGAATAAGAATTGATATATTTTCCTAATTTTTAAAGATAAATATTTAGCTGCTAAAAAACACTAAAATTTGGGGGTCAAGTTCCCACCATGAAACTATAAGGAGATAAATTTATTTCCTTTTGATTTCACTCTATGTTATAGATAACATATATAGCTAGAAAAATCAAAAATAAAAAATAGCTTTAGACCTATATTTTCTCTTTTATAATGATTCAAATTTCAACTCACTTGAAATCGATAGTTTTCATCTCCCACCACATTTTTCAAAACAAATCTATTCTAACCAAGAGAAAAATTATACATTCTAGAAAAGGACTCTCTCCTCTAGAATGTCATTTAATTTTTTTATTGTTTTTCATATGATTTAATATCTTTTTCTTTCTCAAAACTGACATATTTTTTAGTGTTAAAATATGTGCTTATAGAATTTTACAATATAATATATCTAATTAAAAACACTATAAGCTCTATATCAGAATATTCTTTAGTGTAAGCTCTATAAAATGCTGTTTATATGTTATTAAAAAAATATCATAAAAATGGTAAGAGTTATTGAAATTCCACTTTTCTGAAATAATTTTATTTCTTTAGTAATTGGATACAAACTAGTATAAAACATGCATTTAATAGCCATCTCCAATTGGAAAAGTGTGAGACCATATATAAATTAGCTAGAATAAATTTATTTAGATAATATGTTTTAACAAAATTGATTTTTATATAGAAATACTCAAATTTAATCATTCTAATAAGTCAACCTAAAAGGTGACACAACTTTGTACTTTTACCCTTACAATGTTGCACTCTTCATTGTTTCTCTCAATCACACCTCAAACACTAAGGTTATCATTAACCACTATGAAGTTGTGCTAATTTGAAAGATAGATTACTTTTCCTCTTTGAAACCTCAAAAAAGGTTAGTGATAAAAATGGAGAGATGTTGCGATCATAGACTATACAACATCGCAACTTGAAATACATAAGAGATCATGAAATATATATTTAGTATTAGCTCAAAACTTAGGGATATAAAGATATAACATAAAGAAATTTCCACTTATCTCTTTTTGAATTGAAAATTGATTCTTAAAGAACCCAGTCACCCTTAAAAGACAATATTTTTCCCTTACGGTTTTTGTTATAACAGTCACATGAACTTCAGAAACCCTAGAGAAGGATAAACATAATGTTTTTCTAGATTTTCATATATTTTAAAAAAAATTTAGGCAAGTGAAAATTTAGACCATCAGGTACCATCTGTAAAGGGGTTTTACCTTTGATAAAGGGTTTCCTTGGTGTATGGATCTCGTGTTATTTTGTATGAATATCTTCTTGTGGTTTTAGTTTATATTACTCATATGGTTAAGATTGTTTAAAGTTTTTAATTGTGATATTAGTTTGATAATTGATTCACACCCCCCACCCCCCCCAAGTTATATTAGTGGACTATATATTCTAGAAATTGGTATTAGAGCATCAGGTCCTTGAAGAATAAGCATAACAACTTTCAATTATCTAGTTAACATATTTATCAACCTTAATTAATATTAACCATGCAACCAAAGTAAATAGAAACTAGAAAAAGATGCACATACACAATTACACCAGATCTGTTAACTAGAGAAACCCTTGATCAGAGGGAAAACCCCAAGTGGGAATGATGCCCACAAAGGTTTACTTATATATATATATATATATATATATATATATATATATATATATATATATATATATATATATATATATATATATATATATATATATATATATATATATATATATATAGCTTGTTAGAGGATGGACCTTGTTAAGAGTCCCTATTAGGAGATTCCAACCATATTAGGAGTTGGAGAAGGTAGAAGGACCAATTGTCCAAATAACTTATGGGGCAAGACTACTAAACTTCACTGTCCAACTAATCTCTCAACTATTCTTTTTAGAATAATTGTTCATACTATTCTTTAACATATATCCTTTTTCTTGTCACCCAAATCAAACACTATCAAACCTTGTAGACTAGGTCTTGAACCTTAGATCCAAATATCAAACCTTAGATCTTAGAATAAAACCTCAATAAGGAAGTTCTCTCCAACTTTGCTCTGCTCCGCTTATCCTCCAATATTAACTTACTTCTATTCCAGTTTTCTCTTCATGCTTCATGCAATCATTAATTCATTCATACATAAAAAATACAATTTTTCTCCTTTATACCAAATCCATAAAACAAATCCCCGAGTCATCTATTACACCTTCTCAATTAATTATTATAGGACCCCATTAAGAATACTTTATACTTAGCAATAACATTAATTAGTTTCCTTGTAACTTGAATTACTTTCTATACATGTAATATTATGATGAGCAAGCTTAGACATGTCATTTCCAACATGACTTATATATGCCTTTAACCTTGATTTTCAGAGCAATAGCTCTGCTAAGAGATATAATAAGTCTACCAAAACATACTATTCTGAACTCTATGCTAGAATAGTCTTCACCAAAACTTGCATAACTTTTTCTTGACTTAATATCTTATGCTTCTATGGTCAGCTACATATACTAGAAACTTAGTACTATCTCCCCTTAATCTTTCTTAGTGAGAATGTTCAATGATCTATTCATACCAACTTGATCTTTTTGGATACAATTGATTAATTGTGAACTATCTTTGATGTTACACAAAATGTCATATCATTACTAATCAGTAGGTGTCGAGATCACTTGAGCATTGAATAAATTCATTTGTGTCTATCAAGCATTCCTAAGTTAACCAAGCTCAGAAGGGACTATCTACCAAGTTAACTTGGGCATCCAAGGAAAGTTTGTAGAATATGAGTGTTAACCAAGCCCACTTGGTTACCAAAGAAACTTTGCAAGTATGTAGTGTTGATTGAGTTTTAGCTAGTTAATAGGAAAATTATTTTTGAGTTAGTGTCTACCAAGCAAGGTCAACTAACAAAGGATTTTCTTGGTTTGGCATATTGAGTTCAATTGATTTGTTTGTTGGTTGTAGCTAACTAAAAAGATGAATATTAATTATTCTAAGTTGTATTCTAGCTAACTTGAAAATACATAAGATATGAGTATAAGGTCAAGTTGATATTTAGAAGTGTGTGAGAGTATGGAAGATTTGATGATGTTATGAATAAGAGAATCTAAAGGACAAGTAAAATATCCCTATGGAGTAGAAATGGTATATTCCATCAAGAAGGATGAAGTATAAGACAAAATTGAGATCTGTAATCAGCAATTTAGTTACATCTAATCAAATCATGTCATTGTTACTCTCTAATCATTGTAGCAGTGATCTAAATCTCTTAACAGAGTTGGCTGAACAATTATTTGTAAATCCTCTAACAAGGTGGCATTTATATTGAATTGTCTAAAGACCTCTAAAAAGGTCACTCCTAACAATCTAATTAAATCCTCTAATAGGGTCACATCTAATTGTGCTTTTTGTAACCTTTAACAAGGTTGGCTCCTAACAGGGCTCACTTTAGAAGAGTGAAAAAATAGTAACTAGAATCAATTGGTGGTTTTTCCCAAATTGGGTTTCCACATTAAATCTTGGTTTCAAATGTGTTCATGCTATTTCCTTTATATGTCTGCAACTAAGTTAAAGTAATGATAATAATAGATTACATCTAAATTTTTTCATGCTAAGATTTTGTCGAGCAATTATAGTGTTTACCAAGTTATAACAATTACAGTGTTTATCAAGTTACAACATTTCCTCTTATATTTCTAGCAATTGGTATTAGAGTTGTTTTGGTGCTTGCAGAGAAGGTTTTAAGGACCTAAGCTAAAGATCAAGATGTCTTATAGGAGAGAGATTCCTAAGCTGAACAAAGACAACTCTAAAACATGGAAAAGACTTATAAGCTTATATCTGGCAACCATCAATGATTTAGGTTGTAAGAATCTTGATATTGAATAAAAGACTCCCACCAGAACATTATCAGTTGAAGATATTGCTAAAAAGAAGAATCGTAACATCATGATGATTGATATTGCATCTACTCCTAGTTATGCTAAATTTGGTGAAGTAAAGGACTATAAAATACCTAATGAAATGTGGACCAAATGGAAAGACATTTATGGAGGAGATGAAAATTTAAGAAGAGCTAAACTTGAAAGTCTTGAAGGCCAATTTGATCAAATGAAAATAAGAGCAGATAAAAACATTGCAAAATGTGTGGAAAGAATCAAATCAAGTGTGAGTGCAATCAAAGCATTTGGAGGAGACATTGATGAAAAATAGTTGAAAGCATGGTACTCAGGACTCTTCTTCCTATTTATGTAATTGGAGTGTTTGAAATTCAAGAGATGAGATGTGATCCAAATTAAGAAATAACTTTGGATGTTGTAGTTGGAAGATTGATAGCTTTTGAGTTGGATAACTATGATAATTATTTTCCTAGTCCCAAAAATATTTACTCTACATTTGAAGCCAGACTCTTACTCACAGAAAAGGTTGAGAAATTAAAGACTAATCAATCAAGAAGTGAAGAAGAGATCAAAGAAAGTTCTAAAAATGATCTTGAAATTGTGGAAGCCCTACTTGTAAGAAAATATTCCAAAGGTAGAGGAAAGTACAAAGGTAACATTCCTCTAATCAATTTTTCTTGTGAAGAAGTTGGTCACATTGTTGCTAGGTTCCCAAAAAGAGAATATAAAGATGAAAAGTAAAGTAAAGAGTACGAAGGCAAGAAGGAATCCAAGAACTAAAAGGACTACAAGGAAAAAGGTAAGAAATATTGTTTTATGGCTAAGGATTCTGACAAGAGAGAAGATGAAATGGTATATATTGTTGTAAAATATGAATCAGATGATGAAGGAGATAAGATGGCACTTACCTCTCATGTTAAAGATGAAATGATACATGGATTATTGATAGTAGCTACTCATATCATATGACTGGAGATAAATCAAAGTTTGAAGAAATGGAAAATTATGATGGTGGTAGTGTAAGTTTTGGGAACAATGAACCTTGTAACATAAAAGGAAGAGGACATATCTTTTTAACTAATGAACTTGTTTATGATATTGCTTATTAGGTGGAAGGAATAAAGTGTAATCTACTAAGTATCACACAGTTGAATAACATTGGATTTAAGGTAGAGTTTATGAATGGGAAGGCCAAACTACTTGATGGAAAAGGAGATCTAGTTAGATTTGGAAAACAAATAAAAGGTAACCTATTCTATGTTGATCTCGATGAAAATTCATGTTTTATTGCTCAAGTAGATGAAATTTTATTGTGGCACAAAAGACTAGGTCATGTAAACATTTATAGTTTGGTTAAGATAAGAAACCATAGAAGGGTAAGAGGTATTCCTAGTTTGATGAAACCTAATATGGGTTTATGCAAAAATTGCCAAATTGGTAAGATGGGAAAGACTAGTTTCAAAAAGAAAAAGCTATGTTTCTGAAAAAGTATTAGAGCTTGTTCACACTAACTTATGTGGACCTATTGGAATAGAGAGTTACAATGGTTAAAAGTTTTTCATTCTTTTTGGTGATTTTTATTCTAGAATGATGATTGCAATGTATCTAAAAGAAAAATTAGAAGCCTTTTAAAAATTCAAGGGTACTTGGCAAGAGTAGAACAAGAAACTAGAAAAAGATTAAAATGTTTAAGATTAGATAGAGGTGGTGAAATCATCTTCAATGAATTCAATACATTGAAAAAGGAATTAAAAGACAAGTATCAACCCTTGGTACAACTTAGCAGAATGGAATAGTTGAATGAAGGAACATATCCATGATGGATTGTGCAAGGACATTGATGATAGAAAAGAATGTTGCAATCAAATACTAGAAGAAAGCAATCAACATTTTAGTTCATACCTTAAATAGAGTAAAACTAAAGAAAGATTCAAATCAATCTCCTTATGAACTATAGTATAGCTACAAACCTAATGTAAGTTACTTTAAAATATTTGGTAGCAAATGTTATATCTTGAAAGAATCTACAAAAGAAAAATATTGATGTCAAAGGCAATGAAGGTATATTTCTAGGATACTGTTGTATAAGTAAAGCTTATAAATGTTTGAATTTATCTACTCATAAAATCATAGAAAGTGTACATGTGAGAATTGATGAGTTTGCAAAAAAGTGTGAAGAAGAAAACAACAAAGAGCCAAAGCATTACAAAAGATTTGTTAACTATGAACTTGATACCCTACGAAACCTATCTAAAAGAAATGAGGCTTCACCTCCCAAGTCCCCACAATCTCCAACAGCTACTGAGTTACAAATAGTGCAACCCAAGTCACAGTCTGAAGGACTCAAGTCACAGTTAGAGGCTATTAAGCTAGAGCAAACTGATTCTAATGGATCTGAATCATAGATAGTGAGACCTGAGCTTGATAGTGAAATTCATAATGAAATTAGTGAAACTCATTCCAAATCCAAAGAACCTATGTTAGAAAGATATAAGGGATGATGGAACTAATTAGATCATAGAGACAAATCAGATGGAATGATTACATGAAATAAATTGAAAGCTACATGTTTACTTGCTCAATTTGAACCTAGAAATGTCAAAGATGCATTGGATAATGAAAATTGGATTGAAGTAATGAATGAAGAAATGGAAAAAATAGAGAAGAGAAAAACTTGGACTCTTGTTCCTAGACCCAAGGATAAAAATGTAATTGGCATAAAGTGGGTATTCAGAAACAAGCTGAATTAAGATGGAAAAGTTTCCAAAAAAAAGCAAGTTTAGTATGTAAACGCTACTACCAAGAAGAATGTATTGATTATGGTGAATTTTTTTCCTCTATTGCAAGATTAGAAGGTGTTAGAACATTACTACAATATGCAACCCACAAGGGATTTAAATTTTATCAAATGGATGTAAAATCTACATTGTTGAATGAAATTCTTGATGAGGAAATCTACATTGAACAAGTAGAAGTTTTTGTAGATCCTAGCAAAAAAGAAATGGATTGCAAATTACACAAGGCATTATATGGTCTCAAGCAAGCTCATAGAGCTTGGTATGAAAGACTACATAAATACTTGGTATAGATTGGTTCTCAAATAAGAAATGATAATAGTATCCTATATATCAAAGATGAACCAGACAAGAAGATTGTGCTAGAAATTTTTTTTCTTGATAATACTTTATTCACAAAAAATGATGACTTGTCCAAGGAATTTTTAGAAGAGATTAGTAAAGAATTTGAAATGTCTATGTTTGGTGAGATTAAAAAAAATTATTGGACCACAGATTCAGTAGAACAAAAATGGTATCTACATTACTCAATCTAAGTACATCAAGGAAATACTAAAGAAATTTGGAATAGAGGATTCAAGACCAATTGCAACCCCTATGTCTACTGGACACAAGCTTTCCAATAATGATGATTCCAAAGAGTTAGATTAGACCACATATAGATTAGTGATTGAAAAATTACAGTATGTAGTGTAGAGAAGGTCTTATATTGCATTAGTTGTTAGTATGGTGGCAAGATTCTTAGCAAATTATAAAGAATATCACTTAATGAAAGTCAAAGAATCATGAGATATCTTAAATTTATTGAAGACCATGATTTATGGTACAAACAAGGAGGCAATTTGGACTTAAAAGTATTTATAGATGCTAACTAGAAAAGAAGCATTGATGAAAAGAAGAGCACTATTGGTTGAGCATTCTTTCTTAGTAAAAGACTAGTGTCTTGGACATGAAGAAAGAAATTTTTATTTTTCAATTCATAACAAAGGAAAAATATGTGGCAATAGCAGTTATTGTTCTAACATTATTTAGTTCAAACAACTAATGTTAGGAATGAAGATAAAGATCAAGGATCTAGTAATGATATATTGTGATAACACCAATGGAATCAATATATCAAATAATATAGTGATGCATACCAAAAAAAAGCACATTGCTATAAAATATCATTTCTTGAGAGAATTAGTGCAAGATAAAGAAGTCAGATTTGAATATGTAAATACAATAGAGAAAACTACACACATATTCAACAAGCCATTACCTATGGATGCATTTTTGTATCTAAGAGGTAAGTTAGGGGTCATTCACATATCTGAAGCTCACTAAATAAAGTTTAGTGATCCATCAACTAGAGCATGTTGAAGACCATCTAGTTGGTGTAATATTCACTAGATTTTATTACAAATGAATCAGTACCTAAGGTACATTAATATTAACAAAGGTATTATCTTTGGCATTTTTTGTCAAAGAGGGAGAAGTATACTATCATATCTCTAAGAAATTTTAGTTGTAAATAGGGAGAAGTTTGTTGTCATAGTGAAGAGGGCGATTGGAAGAGAAGAATTTTCTCAGACAGAGAATAAACTTGGTAGAAGATTTTGTAGACATAATTTTTTTGATAAAGGGGGAAATTGAAAACAAAATGAGTTCACATTGATAGAGAGAGTTCTCATGAATGAGAAATAGAATGAAACCAAGGATATGTTGTTAGATATGCTTTAGAATAATTGATAGGGGGGCGTGTTGACTAAGTTATTCAAGGTCCAAATGTCCAATTCAAACTTTTTATTAAACAAAGTGTGCTCATCAAACTATTCATTTATCCAAGCTTTAAACTTTTTTACTTAGAAACTTACTGTAAATCATCATCCAAGCATAACACATGAAAGGTCAACACATAACACAATGATTTACATGGAAACCCAATTTGGGAAAAACCACCAGTAAGATGCTACTCAATTCTCACTCTTTTGAAGTGATGTCCTATGAAAAGCCTACCCTATTAAAGGCTACAACACACTGCTAGATGTGACTTGGTTAAAGGATTTAACCACCCTGTTAGAAGTGGACCTGGTTAGAGGACTTTAGAACATTCAGTTGGAGTGTCACCCTATTAAAGGATTTACAAATGGTTTTTAAAACAACCTAAGTCCATAAGATTTAACCCTAACTAATACAATTGCTAGAGAGTAACAATAAGGGGTTTGGATCTGGTTACAATTCACAACTTCTCTTGTTGATCTCAGATCACTCTTGAGCTCATAACAATTTACCACACTTTTAGTCTCTGTAGCTCTAATACCTTATCCTCTCAAGCTTTTTCTCCTTCAGTTTTCATGCTCAATGTACCACTTCAATCATCTCCCTCTGACCTCTTACCAAAGTAGAGTCTCAGTGTTCTATTCTTCCTTCTCCTTGATGTCTTCTCCTTGACACCTTTTAACCACTTCATAATTTGGCACACTAGCAACTCTTGCTTCTTGGTTTATGACTCCTTAAATATAAGTTTGGAATTACTTTTCCCACTCGATTCTTCCATCCTTTAATTTTAGTTTGAATGGATAAGGTAGGATTCATTGAATCTAACCCACATTTTGTTTCTTCTACAAGCATCATGATGAATCCTCTTGAATTATCTCAGAAATGGTTTACATAGAATTTTGTGTCTCCAACTCATTATCCTTATCCTCCAACTAGTTCAAAAAATTTAGTGTAACAACTTTGTCAGCTTAGATTAGGTGAATCTTTGACTTTTCCAAAAATGTGGTAGCTCGACACTATTGAAATTCTAGTGCTTAGCACATACTGTGTTAGTTGGCATCAATTGTGTTTTACTAATGGTTGGCACCTACTATGAATTTACTCAACATCCACTAAGTTTTTTATTTACTTGACACCTTTTCTATCACTCAACACCTGAACTTCATTCAGTACTTGAAGTTTAGTCGACACACACTAGATTTTTCATTTGCTCAGCTCTAACTGAAAAATATGCTTGGCACCAACTAGCTTGCTTGGCACTCACTAATGAACTTAGATAAGGTTTGAAATCAACCTTATTACAACTTATTCCTCCAGTGTTTCTAAGTATGACCAACCTCTATATCTTCAAATATATCATCTTATCATTATCTTAACTGATCCTTGCACTTCATTACAAAACCATAACTCAATCTTTTCCTTAGGTGCTTTTGTTACATCATGATGATTAAATCCTCTTCATCAATCAACTAAGTGATAATACTTGGATCTTATAAGAAATTGTCATTCCAACAAATAGGAGGATTGACATCAATGACAAAATAATGATTGAAAATATTCTTTATCAACCAACTTCCTCTTTTACAAAAATCTCCCTCGTTTATCTTCAACAATGATCTTTTCAATCAGATTTACAACAATCTCCATCTTTGGCATTGATGGAAAACCAAATTGATCAACCATTAGACCAAACTATTCAACCAAGTTATCAATCATGCTAACTAGGTTAAAACAGTAAGTCAAATACCAAAAAGAAAAATATGTTACCATAAGTTTTCTCATCTCCTTCTCTGATCTATTATCTTGATTACTTTACTTCTGCTTCTCCCTCTTAGCTATTGTTTCCTTCTCTTTTTCTATTCACTTCCTCTTATATTCTTTCTCCCTCTATCCATTTGATCCTATAGATTTCATCAGTTTCTTCCTACTTCTCCCGCTATCCAATTCAATGCTATTGATTAGTTTCTTCTCTTAATCTCTTTATCCTCAAATGATGTTTATAAGCTCTTTCTCCCTTTTTTTTAATCCTAGTTACTTTACTCAAATATGTTACCATAAGTTTTCTCATCTCCTTCTGTTATCTATTATCCTAATTACTTTACTTCTGCTTCTCCCTCTTAGCTATTGTTTTCTTCTCTTTTTCTATTCTCTTTTCTCTTCACTTCCTCTTACATTGTTTCTACCTCTATCTATTTGATCCTATAGATTTGATTAGTTTCTTCTATATCTCCCTCTTTGAAAATAATGCCAAAGACACATTATTTCAGCATCTTATCATGTGAGTATAGCATCTTCTAGAACTTCCACTTTCTCCCTCTATCACCTTACTTGTAACTGATTTGGAACTTTAACACTTTGCTTACTTTAGGCAAAAATCCTAAAGTAAATTTTTTTGCATCAATTTACAACATTTCAACAATCAACTCAATTGATGTAAGGAAATATTTCTATGAATTAAGCAACCTTAGCTAGGTGTATCACCCCTAACTTACCCTTAAGATACTCAAAAGCATGTTTAGGTAATTCTTTAGTGAAGATGTCAGCAATCTGTTCCTTTGAGCTAACATATTCCATCCTCACTTGCTTGTCTTCGACCAATTTTCTTACATAGTGATACTTAATTGCAATATGCTTTATTTTGGCATGCATCATAGGATTCTTTAATATGTTGATGGCACTTCTGTTATCAGAATAGAGTATCACAGGTTCAATTACCTCTTCCTTCATACCTTGCAATAGATGTTTGATCAATACAATATTGGTGCAATTGATAGTAGGTTCAACATATTCAACTTCTAATGTGGATTGTGAGGTGCAACTTTTCTTTTTGCTGGTCCAAGTAATCAATATTTTTCCTAAGAAAAGTGCTCCTCCACTAGCGCTCTTTTTGTCATCAATATTACCTCCCTAGTCTACATCAGTGTAGGCTGTCAACTCAAACTTTTCACTCCTTTTATAATACAAGCCAAACTCATCTATTCCTTTTAAGTATCTTAGTATTCTTTTTACTGCCATAAGATGGTTTTCTCTTGGATTTGCAAAAAATCTTGCCACTATTTCAACTGCTAATGCAATGTTTAGTCTACTATGTACATCATACTACAACTTTCCAATCATTGATCTATACATTTCCTTATTCACTTTAGTAAACTCATCATGCTTGGATAGCTTATGTGTTGTTACCATTGGTGTACTAACTAGTTTTCAGTCTTCTAATCCAAATATCTTGAGTATCTCCTTGATGTATTTTGATTGGGTCACAAATATGCCATGCTTCAATTAATGTACTTGCAATCCAACAAAGAAATTGATTTCTCCACACATTGACATCTCAAACTCATGATTCATTTTATCAGCAAAATATTTGCATAGAACATCTTTACCTCCAAATATTATATCATCAACAAAAATTTCAAATATCAAAATATTTTTACCTTTTTATGCCTTAATAAATACATTGTTTTTGTCATTTTCTCTCTCATACCATGCTCTAGGTGCTTGCTTCAAACCATAGAATGCCTTGGGCAATTTGTAGACCATATCATTGTTGTTGTCATCAACAAATCCCACTAGTTGTTCTATGTAAACTTCTTCTTCTAGTATACCATTCAGAAAAGTACACTTTACATCCATCTGATAGAATTTGAAACCTTTGTAAGAAGCATATGCAAGTAGTGTTCTTACTCCTTCCATTCTTGCAATACGAGAAAATGTTTCCCCATAATCCAATAATTCTTCTTGTTCATAACCTTTGTAGACTAGTCTAGCTTTGTTCCTTGTGATCTCTTCATTCTCATCAAGTTTGTTCCTAAACACCCACTTTGTACCAATTACATTCTTATTAGTTGGTCTAGGAACTAGGGTCCAAGTTTTGTTTTTCTCAATCTAATCTATCTAATCTTTCCTAGCTTTATACTAGTCATCATCTTGTAGTCATCTTTCACTATTTTAGGTTCAATCTTGCTCGTCAGACATGATTCACTCCTTAGTCTATTCCTTGTCATTGGTCTAGCATCCTTGTCACCAATGATTTGTTCTATAGGGTAATGTCTTCTCACACACTTGGCTAGTCTTGGTTCTATCCTTCTTTCCATGTTTGGTTCTTCAGGTTTAGAGTCATTATGCAAATCACTATTTGGTATTTCATTATCTCTTCCACATGTACTATTTTCAGAGTCAAAATGTGCATTGTTTTCATTCTGGAACTTGGCTTCTAAATGCAACTCAACATTCACTAGTTGTGAGTCAACTGATATTGAGATTTTTTTTTAATTCCCAACTTGAGTGGTAGCATCATCTTCAATTGGTATTCCTTCATAGAAGTATACAAATGATCTATAATCTTCTAATTTCCTTAATTCATCAACTTGGACTTTTGCATGCTCATCAAAATTTACATTTATACTCTCTACAATCTTGTTAGTGTTAGTAGTTAAACACTTGTATGCCTTACTTCTAGTAGAGTATCCAAGGAATATGCCTTCATCACTCTTTGCATCAAACTTTTCATTTCTATTATCTTTAAGAATATAACATTTACAACCAAATACTTTGAAATGTTTTACATTGGATGAGTGACCATACCATAGTTTAAAAGGTGTTGCATTTGTACCTTTCTTGACTTGGACTTGATTTAGGGTGTAAACAACAGTGCTTATAGCTTCTCTCTAGTATTTGAGTGCAACATTCTTCTCCATCATTAATGTTCTAGCACAATCTATCATTGATCTATTCCTTCTCTCAGCAATACCATTTAGAGGTGGAATTCTTGGTGTTGATGTTTTTCTCTTGACTCCTTTATCATTGCAAAATGTCTCAAATTCTATTGATGTAAACTCTCCTCCTTTGTTTGACCTTAGGCACTTTAGACTCTTTCCTATTTCCTTCTCTACTCTGGCCAAATATCAATTGAACATTGGAAATGCATCAAAAAAATTCTTTAGAAATATGACAATCATCATCCTAGAGTTGTCATCCACAAATAGCATTATATACCTATCTCCTTGATAGCTTTGTACTTCTATTGGACCACATAAGTCTATATGGACTAGCTCTAATACTTCTTTGGAAGTGTAAGTTTTCCTTTTGAAGCTTGACTTGGTCATCTTTCTTAGTTGACATTGTTTGTACATTGTGTTTTCAGGCTTCTTGAGTTTTGTAAATCCCCTAACTTTCTTCTTATTTCTTATACTAATCAGATCGTCAAAGTTAACATGAAACAACCTTTTATTCCATAACCAAACATCATCAAGTCTAACAACAAGATAGGTTGCATCTTCCATATCTGGGTAAAACAAATTACTCCTCATTTTTTCAGCTTTTCCTATCATATTTCCATCAGTGTCATAGATTTTGGTAGTTTTGTTTCGAAACTCTACTTTGCAACCTACATTGCCTAACTATAACACACTCAGCAAATTATAGTTCAATCCTTCAACATAGTATGCATCATCACATGAGATTTTTTTTGTAAGTTTAATAGAACCTTTTCCTTTCATTTGACATGGAGCATCATTTCCAAATCTAACACTATTTCCATCATATTGAGTAAACATAATAAGCTTACTTTTGTCTCCTATCATGTGTTGTGAGTATCCACTATTTATGATCCATTTATCATTCTTGTTCACACAAGTTACCAATGTTGCTGCCTCATCTTCATATGATTCATCCTTCATGGCCACATAGACTACTTCATCATCATTCTAATCAAAATCTTCTTCAACAATGTAGCATCTTTTTCCTTTGTCCTTGTAATCTTTGCTATCATCTTCTCTTTTGTTCTTGTACTTGTTTCCTTCTTTTATAGTTCTTCTTCCATGTACACCTTGCAACAATATGTCCTACTTCATTTCAATTAAAACAAATGAAAGGCATCTTACCTTTAAATTTACCTCTGCCTCTGTGAAATCTTCTGGCCAATAATGCTTCCAATTGTTCGACATCTTCCTCATCTGTGCTACTTTCACTGGATGCATGTTTTCCTTTTCTACTCTTCTTCTTTGATTTCACCTCCCTAGTGTCAGCTTGGACTTGAATGTAGATTCAAGATTTTTAGGTTTGTAATTGTCAAAATTGGACAACTCAAATACAATGAGTCTTCCTACTATCCCTTCAAAGGTCAGTGCATTTCTTGGTATACATCTTAACTCATCAAAGGCTAAAATTCTAATAGCATAGATAGGGAGTAGAGTTCTTAAGTATTTTCTATTGATAGTATCATCTTGCAATTTACCACCCAAACTCATTATTGCACTTACCACTTCTTTCATTTTAGCAGCATATTGAGCAGCATTCTCACCTTCCTCCATTTTCATTTCATCAAACTTTCCTCTAAGGCTTTCTCTTTTTTCTCTTTGAACATTTTGATATCCTCCATCGATATCTGATAGGGCTTTCCACATCTTGAATGTAGAATTACATCCGTTGATATCATCAAATTCAACATAATTGAGTGCAGATGCAATCTCCAGCATTTCCTGATTGTGTTGTTTCCTTTTGTTCAAATCATCTGTGGAAAGGGGTCTAGCTAGATCTACATGTTAAACTCTAGTTGTGGTTTTTTCATAATCACCTATTGATCTAAGGTGCAACTTCATTAAGCTTTTCCATGTAGCAAAGGTGTCTTTGTTAAGCTTGGGAGCTTCTCTCTTAGACATCGTAATCTTCCTACTTCTAGGACCTTTAAACTAAATTAGTAGATAGCTCTTATACCAGTTGTTAGATATGATTTAGAATAATTGAGAGGGGGGGTGAATTGGATATTCAAGGTCCAAATGTCCAATTCAAACTTTTCATCAAACAAAGTGTTCCCATCAACGTATTCATTCATCCAAGCTTTAAACTTTTCTACTTAGCAAGTTACTGAGAATCATCATGCAAGAATAACACATGAAAGATCAACACATAACATACTAATCTATGTGGAAACTCAATTTGGTAAAAACCACTAGTAAAATGCTACTCAATTCTCACTCTTTTGAAATAATTCCCTATGAAAGGTCTACCCTATTGAAGGCTACAACACACTATTAAATGTGAGTTGGTAAAAGGATTTAACCACCCTGTTACAAGTGGGCCTAGTTAGATGACTTTAGATCATTCACTTGTAATATCACCCTATTAAAGTATTTATAAATGGTTTTTAAAGTAACCTAAGTCCATAGGATTTAACCCTAACTGATACAATTGCTAGAGAGTAATAATAAGGGGCTTTGATCTAATTACAATTCACAACTTATTTTTCTGATCTCAGATCACTCTTCAGCTCATAACACTTTGCCTAGCTTTTAGTCTCTATAGCTTTGACAACTTTTTCTCCTCTCAAGCTTTGTCTCCTGGTGTCTTCATGCTCAATGTACTAGTGTAATCATCTCTCTCTGTGCTATGTTCTTCCTTCTCCTTGATGTCTTCTCCTTGACACCTTTCAGCCACTTCACAATTTAGCACACCAACAACTCTTGATTCTTGGTCTATGACTCCTTAAATAGAAGTTTGTAATTTCTTTTCCCACTCTATTCTTCAATCCTTTAATTTTAGTTTGAATGGATTAGGTATGATTCATTGAGTCTAACCAACATTTTGTTTCTTCTAGAAACATCATGAAGAATCCTCCTGAATTCACTCAAAAATAGTTTACATAGAATTCTATTCCTCTAGCTTATCATCCTTATCCTCCAATTGGTTCACAAAATTTAATGGAACAAATTTTTTAGATCAGGTTTGGTGATTCTTTGGCTTTTCTAATAATATTGCAGCTCGGCACTATTAAAATTCTAGGGCTTTGCACATATTGTGTTACTTAGCATCGACTATGTTTTACTGATGCTCGGCACCCACTATGAATTTACTCGACATCCACTAAATTTTTCATTTACTTGGCACCTTTTATATCACTCGACACTTGAACTTCACTTGATACCTGAAGTTCATTTGGCACATACTAGAGTTTTCATTTGGTTGACTCTAACTGAAAAATCTACTCAGCTTCAACTAGCTTGCTCCACACTCACTGATGAACATAGTTAAGCTTTGAGGTCAACCTTGTTACAACTTATTCCTCTAGAATTTCTAACTATGGCCAACCTCTGTATCTTAAAATACACCATCTTATCATTGTCTTAACTAATCCTTGCACTTCATTACAAAATCATAACTCAACCTTTTCCTTAGGTGTTTTTGTTACATCTTGCTAATTAAATCCTCTTCATCAATGAACTAAATTATAGTACTTGGATCTTATAATAAATTTTCATTCTAGCAAATAGTAGGTTAGACATCAATGACAAAACAATGATTGAAAACATTCTATATCAACCAACTTCCTTCTTTACAACAATCTCCCTCATTGATCTTCAACAACGATCTTTTCAATCAGATTTCCAAGATACGTTTCTAGTTCAAAAATTTCATTGTGTTAGGACATGTTGTGTTACCATCAATGCCAAAGAGGGAGATTTTTAGATACAATGGGTTAACTGTATATTATCTTCAATGTTACACAAAATGTCATATCATTACCGATTAGTGGGTTTCAAGCTCACTTGAGTATTGAAGATAATTTTCTATGTCTACCAAGATTTCCTAAGTTTTCCAAGCTTAGAAGGTAGTATCTTCCAAGTTAACTTAGGTGTTAAAGGAAAGTTTGGAGAAGATGAGTGTTAACAAAGCTCACTAGGTTAATAAAGGAAATTTTTGCTGGAACCATTGTTAATCGAGCTCACTTGGCTACCAAAGGAACTTTTCTAGTACGTAGTGTTGACAAAAATTTAGTTGGTTAACATAGGAAAAATTTTCCTAAGTTAGTGTCTACCAAGCAAGGTTGACTAACAAAGGATTTTCTAGTTTTAGCATATTGAGGTCAATTAATTTTTTTATTAGTTCTAGCCAGCTAAGAAGATGAGTATTCTAGCCAACTTGACAATGTGAAATACATTAGTATAAGGTCAAGTTAAGATTTAGAAGCGTTTGAGAGTATGGAAGACTTGATGATGTTAAGAAGAAGAGAAATAGAAGGATAAGAAGAATATCCTTGTGGAGAAGAAAAGATATATTTAATAAAAAAAGATCAAGTATAAGCTAGAATTGAGATCTATAATAGCCAATTTAGTTGCATCTAGTCAAATCATGTCATTTTTACTCTCTAATTATTATAGCAATGATCGAAATCTCTTAACAGAGTTGGCTTAAGAGCTATTTGTAAATCCTCTAACAAGGTGGCATTGCTATTGAATTATCTAAAGATCTCTAACAAGTTCACTCCTAATAGGGTGATTAAATCCTGAAATAGGGTCATGCCTAATAGTGTGTTTTGTAACCTTTAATAGGGTTAGCTACTAATAGGGATGACATTAGAAGAGTGAAAAATAGTAACTAGTTGCAATTGATTTTTTTTCCCAAATTGGGTTTCAACATTAAATCTTAGTGTCAAATGTGTTCATGATATTTCCTTTATATGTTTGGAACTAAGCTAAAGTAATGATAATAATAGATTACATCTAATATTTTTCATGTTAATTGTTTGCTGAGCAATTGTAGTGTTTACCAAGTTGTAACATTTTCTTGTTTACTAAACATCAACTAAATTATGTTTTCATAGAATTATTCTATATTGACATCTAAGAGATTTGGGATTTATTTTGGAGTAGCTAATTCACTAATCCCCTCTTTTTTACTCCTCTTATATTTCCAACAGATCTTTACAATCATTCTTAATTCATATACCATAGAAAACTACTACATTGACATCAATGAAAAACATAGTCATGAATGTAACATATCATCATGATAATAATCTCATCATGTTTCTACAATACTCCTCCATAGAAGTATCATTAGAATTCATACTTCCAAAAATCTCCCCCTTTCGCATTCATGGCAACATAGATGAAAAACATCTAGTTCTGAGAATACCAACATGTTAAAGATTGTTATCCTTTCTCTTCAAATCCTCTTCATTAATCATTCTCCCCCATTTTTATTCCTCAATGTACTCCATGTCAAACTATTTTCATCTCTAATCCCTCCCCCATTGACATCATTGTCAAATGTTTTAGAAACCTTCAATCTCTGCAACAACTATCTCTAACCTTCTCAAGTGTACAAAGACAATGTTCAAATCATCATTCATTAAATGCCCTTGATGACTCTATCCATATCAAATAGTCCCCCATATAGGAAGTATCAACATTTAGTCTAGATAAGCAATAGTGCTCTATATCTCTAGACTAATGTACTCTTGCATTATGTACTATGATGAAGGTAGGGGCATAACCCCTAGCATACATCACAAATACTCAAAAGTCTATTTGGGAAGAGGCTTGGTCAAAATATCTCCAATATTCCCTTTGGTGCTTACATGATCCAATTTGATTTCCTTTTTTGCAACTTTTTGTCTCAACATGTGATATTTGATAGACATGTGCTTAATCTTAGAATGCACCATTGAACTCCTAGACATATTCACTATTCTTGTGTTATCACAATGTATTGCAATAGGTACATTAAATTCTATCCTTATACCCTTCAACATCTGCTTCATCCAAACAACTTGATAACAATTATTTGCTGCTACAACATATAATGTCACTACTATACTTTGTCAGATACAATCTTGCTTCTTTGTTAAACAACAAACCAATCTTACTCCAAAAATGAATTCTCCACCACTGGTGCTCATTCTATCATCCATAGTCCTTGCCCAATCATCATTAGTATAAGAATATAAATTGAAATAATTAGATCTATCATATCACAATCTAAACTCTGGTGATCCCCTCAGATATCTAAATATCCTTTTAACTGTTGCATAATGTACTTCTCTAGGATCAATTTGAAATCTTGCAACAATTCTATCTGCATTATTTTATATATGACCTTGTTTGAGTCAAATATTGCAATCCTCAAATCATAGATCTATACTTCTTCTACTCAAGAGTATGTGTCTCATCCTTTGTAGATAACTTGTACGTGGGTAAAGGAACAAAGTTGTCTCAACTTTTAGGCTGACTTATTAGAACAACTAAATTTGAGTATTTCTATCTAAAAAGTAATTTTGTTCAAACATATGATCTTGATAAATTTATTCTAGCTAAGTTATATATGATCTGATAATTTTCTAATTGGAAATGTCTATTAAATGCATTTTTTATACTTGTTAGTATCCAATTACTAAAGAAATAGAATTATTTTAGAAAACTGACATTTTTATAACTCATACTATTTGTTATGATATTTTTTTAGTAACATATAAACACTAATTTATAGATCTCAAACTCAAGAATATTCTCATATAGAGTTCATAGTGTTTTAAATAGATATAGTATATTATAATATAAAAATTCTACAAGTACATATTTTAACACTTGAGAAGATGTCAATTTTGAGAAAGAAAAAATACGAAATCATATTTAATTTTTAAAAAAATTATATGACATTCTAAAGGAGAGAGTCCTCTTCTAGAAACCATAATTTTTATTTTGGTTGGAATAGATTTTTTTCAAAAAAATGTGGTGGGAGATGAAAACTATCAATTTGAATAACTATCAATTTGAATCATTATAAAAGAGAAAATATAGGTCTAAAGCTAATTTTTAGTTATGATTATTCTAGCTACATATGTTATCTATGACATAATCTAAGATCAAATGGAAATACATTTATTTCCATGTAGTTTTGTGGTGGAAACTAGACCCCTAATTTCTAGCATTTTTCAGCAACTACAAGTTATCTTTAAAAATAAGAAAATAGATAATTTCTTATTCTAAATAATTATTAAAAAATATTGTCCAAAACTTCATCCATTTCTACACATTTCATTAGTTTACTTCATTTTCAAATTCTAAATAATAATACCAATTTTTTGTCATTGAAGGTGAACAACTATACTTTTATTAGCCATTTCCTTTGTAAAAGGGTGACATAGGTTTGTGCTTTCACCAATGCAGTTATCATAGGTGTTCCAACTAGTATACATGTTTCCAAAATAAACCATTTCAATAGATCTTTCAAATACTTATTCTAAGAAATAAAGATTCCTTCTTTATCCTTCATAATTTATAATCCTAGGAAGTACTTCATCGCTCCTATCATACTCATTTAAAATTCCTTCTATATTTCTCCTTTGGTAATTCCAAGTTTTTTCAAATTCTTGTCTAACCTTTCATACCAAGTTATGGGTGCTTGTTTTAAGCCATACAATGCTTTCTTCAATCTACATACCATGTCTATGTCAGTTGTGAAAGGAAAAACTTTAGGATATTCTATGTAAACCTCTTCTTCATGTTCTCCATTAAAAAATTTCACTTGACATCCATCTAATACACTTTCAATTATTATGTACTGCATAGGCTAGGAATAAGCTTACCACTTTAATTCCTTCTAAAGGAGCATATGTTTCATCATAGTCTATTCCTTCTTGTTGCAAGTAACCTTGAGATACCATTCTTTTTTCTTATTTACAACTTCACCTTGTTCATTCATCTTGTTCTTAAATACCCATTTTGTATAACATTCTTGTATGCTAGTCTAGGGACTAGTTCCCATTTCTCATTCTTCACTATATGATTCAATTCTTCTTTCATAGCTTGCTTCTAATAGTCATCTTCACATGCCTCATCCACATTATTTGGTTCAACTTGAGATATTAGACATAGTTCTTCATTGATTCTACTTCTTGTCATTACACCTTTATCTTTGTTCTCGGTGATCTACTCTAGCAGAGGATTCTTTGTCATATTCTTACCAGAAGTAGGAGTTGGTATCTCAACTCTTAGCTCTATTCTAGGTTCTAAACTTTGTTCCTACCTTAGCTCCACTTAATTTTGCAAATCATTGTTAGTCTCAAAGAATAATTCATCATTCCTTGGTTTAGTAACAATAATATTCTCGTCATTAGAATTATTGTCAACATTCTTTCTTGTATACTATATTTTCCATCAACTCTTACATTTGCACTTTCAACAACAGACTTAATTCTCAAATTATAACATTTATAAGTTCTACTTTCCAATGAATAATCAAGAAACATACCTTCATCACTTCTAGCATCAAATTTACCACCATCATCATCTCTTTTGATAAAACATTTGTTGCCAAAAATTATGAAATACTTAACTATAAGTGAGTGGCCAAACCATAGTTCTTAAGGGGTCTTGTTTGTGTCTTTCCTGGCTTGCACTCTGTTCATAGTGTAGACTATTGTATTCACAACTTCTCTCCAAAATGTCTTGGATACACCATTATCAACTAACATATCTCTTGCTACTTATGTCATTGACCAGTTTATTCAGTTTGCAATGCCATTTTATTCAAGGGTCTTCAACTCAACTCTTTTTCTTCTCTATGATTGTATATTTTCTCTTCAATTTGATTCCCATTTTCAATTCATTGCTAATGATAACTTCCACATTTTCATGGTTAGCCTTTGGATCAATAATAGTTACCAAATATATCACTTCTAATACTTCCTCTTTCTTAACTAATTTAGGTTCATTATCACAATCATTCAAGAATGTTTCCATACTTTCTTTAATTTCTTCATCTTCATTAGAAAGTGAACTCTTTCTTGTTTTCCTTACTCTCTTAGGGCATGTAGATAAAAAAAGACCAAACTCCTTAGATGTTCATCAAGAAAATTTTTCCATACCTTCATTCTCTTTTTTCATAAGAAAATCAATGCTAAATTTTGTATAGAATTATGATCCCTCACCAACAAGCTCCATCTTATGAGTGTCAAAATTTCTCCATCAAACTCAAGAATATCTTTTCTAAAATAACTCACTGCTAATCTCCCAAAGTTGTTAAGCTTATCCTTCAAGGACTTGATGCTCTAATACCATTTGTTAGAAATAAGTCCACCATGATAATTGAGAGGGTGGATGGTGAATCAGTTATCCAATATAAAAATTTATGAATCTTAATTAATCTTAACCATGGAACCAAAGTAAACAACAACCATAAGAAGATGCACGTACACAATTACACCAGATTTGTTAACTAGGGAAACTCTTGATCGGAGGGAAAACCCTAGTGGGTATGATACCCACAAAGATATAGTGACATATATTCCTTATTAAAGGATGGACTATGTTAGGAGTTGTAGAAGGTAGAAGGAAGCACTATCCAAATAGCTTCTAAGGCAAGACTACTTAACTTCACTATCTAATTGACTTCTCATCTACTACTTGCAGAATAATTGTTTGTACTATGCTTTAACCTCTTTCCTCTATCCTATTAATTGGACCAATAACTATCAAACCTTGTAGACTAGATTATGAACCATGGATCCAATTATCAAACCTTAAATCTCAAAATATAATCTTAGAAATGAAGTTCTCTCCAAATTTACTCTACTCTTCTTATCCTTGCATATCAACTTGTTTCTCTTCTATTCCACTCTTTGTGCTTCATACAATCATTCATTCATCCATACATAAAAAAATGTCCTTCCTTTATACTAAATACATAAACAAAATTCCATGAGTCTACTACTACACCTTCTCAATTAATTCATATAGGACCTCATCAAGAACAAGTTATACATAGTGATAACATCAATCAGTCTCTGTGTAACTTGAATAAATTTCCATATGTATAATATTATGATGAGTGAGCTTATGGTGTAGAAGAACCTAAAGTACAAGAACATGATAAGGTTAAAATTCCTTATATGAGATATTTAAATATTTTTGAGTCATTTATCTTGTATTGGGGTCAATATGTATAGGCTATGAAGAAATTTTGTCATAAATTATAAATGTTGACAATTTTCCCTAGTTGTCCTAGTAAGGTCATGAATTGGTTAGGAGGTCAAAATTTGTTTGTAAACCCAAGGAAGGGTAAAATTATTGTAAATTGTGATTAATATTCCATTATGACATATTTTTAAGGTTGGAACAAAGTTGTGAGGTCAAAGTTTCTAAAATGTAAAAGTTTCTTCAATGTTGCAACTTTAAAACTTTGTAAAAATTGCTGGAAAAGAGTTTAAAAAGGTAACAGGTTGGCTCAAAAGTTGGTTGGGAAGTTCTCGACTATAAAAAAATCCTATAAAAGCACTGTAATAGTTATTCAAAATCAATTAACGAGAATAAGGAGAAGAAAGAATCATTTTGGAGCAATTTTGATGTTTTCAACTGTTGTTATTTTGATTTTATTTTTTTTGGATTTATGTTGATTTTCAGGGCTTGTATAGCCATGTTCAGCCTAGAAACAATCTATAATATATATATATTTGGATAGTGGTATGAATAATATTTCTTTTTTATTCGATTTGGAGCAATTTCATTCAGTTTTGAGGAAATTATGATCATTTTGGTAAAAATTACTATTTTTAAATTTGAGAACTCTTGCAAACATTCATGTGCAACTTTTGGTGTGGAAACATATGGATGGTTAACAAAATCTAAATGTATTCATTTGAAATATATGTGAATTACCTTCCATTTAATTTTTTAATGAAATGGTTTTATGAAGATTTGTGAAAGTTATGAAGATTTGAGTGAAAACTAGTTTTTTAATCGCTTCAACAGTGTTGCAAGAAAAGATTTGTGCTCATACAATGATTTATTTATTGGAAAAATTAATATCTTATAGAGTATGAGACTATATTAGTATAGTATAAATCTGAAATTGGTTTTGTATTGTAAAAGATATGGGATGCCCTAGGAACCAGTTTTGCTTTTGGTTTATGATAGAGAAAATTGGTCTAGATATGAAGACCATAACTTCTAATTAGTTTATTGGATGGGTATAAGATTTGGGTATGAATTAAAAGGGATAATTTGGAACAATTACACAAAAGGGTTTGGAAAGAAATGTTAAGAATTAAAACTTATGAATAAAGGAATCATATATAGAAATCAAGATATGTGAATGGAGAAGAATTGATGTTTTTGTGTTGGAAAATGCTTTGTTTTGCCTCATGAGATGCCTCTATAATGAAATTATTTATTATATTTGAAGGGATCAGCATGTATCCCAATTATTGGTTGAGTAGTAATATTCTCAACATCAAATTAGTATTAGAGCTTGAAGATCTTGAGTTTATGGATAGGACACTGAAGGAGGCAGACCACACTAGGACCTTGAAGATTTGGTTTTCATTTATTGATGATTTTTTGGTTGCAGGTGCTCATCCATCTTGCCACATAAATAAGGTGTTGAGTTATTTAGTTGGCAGATATGAAAGTTCTATTAACGGCCATTGGAAGGTCTAATAGATGCCAAGAGAATAGGGAGAGAGCCAAAGAGGATAACTCCTAGGTGAGGCACATGGAGAGTTGGTTTTGATGAGTTTGAAGTAGTGTGGTAAAGGTGGATCTGTAACTAATAAGGCATTGTGGAATTTGTAGCCATTAATGCTCCACTGATAGGAGTACTTAAGAAGGTGATTTTGAGGGTAGTCATGTGTCCTTAAAGGGAGATATGATGGTGATAGAGGTATGAAGAGGAAAATAAGTTGAGTGAAGAAAAAGGTGAAGATTTTTTCTCTAATTTTTTTTGCAGGTTATTGATTCCATGCTTCAAAGAGACTTGGAAACTTTTCAAGGTTGGAAGTATGGTATAGGAGCACCAAAAGTACAAGAACATGATAAGGTTAAGGTTAATTATATGAGATATTTAAATCTATTTGAGTAATTTATGTTTTATTTATGTCAAGATGAAAAGGATATGAAGCCATTTTGCCATAAGTTATAAATGTTGTAATTTGCCCTAGTTGTACTGGTAAGGTCATGAATTGGTCAAGAGGTCAAAACTTGTTTGTAAACCCAAGGAAGGGTAAAATTATTGTAAATAGTGATTAATATTCCATTATCACATGTTTTTATGGTTGGAAGAAATTTTTGAGGTCAAAATTTCTCATATATTAAAGTTTCTTAAATGTTGCAACTTTAAAACTTTGCACAAAGTGCAAAAAAAGGGTTAAATAATGTAACAAGTTGATTCAAAATTTGGTTGGGAAGTTCTCAATATTAAAAATACTATAAAACAATTTAAATTTTTTTTCCAAAATAATTAATCAAAAGAAGAAGAAGAAAGAATCATTTTGGAGCAATTTTGGTGTTTTTGAACTATTACTATTTTGATTGGTTTTTTTGGATTTATCTTGGTCTTTAGGCTTTGTATAGCCACACACAGCTGGAAACCATTTATAATCTATGCATTTAGATAGTGATGTGAATTATATTTCTTCTTTATTTTTTTGGAGTGATTTCATTTAGTTTTGAGGAAATTATGATCATTTTGGTGAAAGTTATTATTTTCAAATTTGAGAACTCTTGCAAATAATCATGTTGCAGAATTTGGTATGGATAGATATGGATGGTTAAAGAACTCTAAATGGATTCATTGGAATGATATGTGAATTAACTTCCATTTCCTCTTTATATAAGATGTTTCTATGAATATTTATGAAATTTATGAAGATTTGAGTGAAAACTATTTTTTAAATGCCTTCAATGGTGTTGTAGGAAAAAAATTGTGTTTATACAATGATTTGTGTATTGAAAAAAATAATGGCTTATAGATTATGAAACTAAATTTATATAGAATCAATATAGAATTGGTTTGGGATCAATTGGTTTTTTTTTGTGAAAGATATGTGATGCCCGAAGAAGGGTTACCAATTTTGTTTCTAGTTTATGACAAAGAAAATGGGTCTCGATACAAAGACCATAACATGTAATTGTTTTATTGGATGGATATAATATTTGGATATGAGTTAAAAGAGATAATTTGGAAAAATTAATCCAAAAGTTTTGGAAATAAATATTAAGGATTAAAAGTTATGAATAAAGGAGTCATATATAGAAATTAGGATATGTGAATGGAGAAGTATTGATGTTTTTGTGTTGGATAATGCTTCATTTACCTCATAAAAGGCCTCTATATAATGAAAAAATATAATATATTTTGATTGGATAAGCATGTATTTCATTTATTGGCTTATTTATTGGATGGTTTGCATCATCTTAGCCATGCCATCTCCAACATGACTTATACACACCTTTTACCTTGCTTCTCAAAGTAAAAAATCTACTAAGAGATATAACAAATTTACTAGAACATTCTTTTGTAAACTCTATCATAAAATAGTCTTCACCAAAACTTGCATAACTTCTGCTATACTTAATATCTTATGCTTCCAAGGTTAGTTCTCAACGATCTATCTATACCAACTTAATCTTTACCATTGTAACATCATGAATGTAACATATCATAATGATAATGATCTTATAATATTTCTACAATATGCCCCCATATAATTAACATCATCATTCATGCTTCTAGTAGAAGGATAGTCCAAGACTTGAATGGACCAACTATGATAGTTGAAAGGAGAAGATGAAGACTAATCTTTTGTGCATGCGACCAAGATATTGGATCCCAAAAAAAAGTCAAAAGACAATCATTGAAGGAGAAAAGCTTGAGGGATGTAGTGAAGAAGAGAGATATCTATACATGTGTAACATGAGAGCAAGGATGCTCCACTAACATATTTGACAATGAATGAATATAGTTAGGTAAAGCTAGTTATAACATCTCATGAAATTTTGGAAAGCATTAGAATCTACTTTTGAAGGTGATGATCATAGAAAAAGAATCAAATGAAAGGATTAGATATGTACATTTCAAGATGCTAGAATGATGGAAGAAGAATCAATAAGAAGTTATATCAACATAATATTAGAAATGGTTGAAGGTATTTAGTCTCATGGTGGAACAAAGGAATATGATGAAGTCATATGGAAGATCTTGAAAAGTTTGACACCACTGTTCAAGCTGATAGCTTAGATGATTCAACTAGTGACGTCTTGCACTAAGGATTTTACAAAGGGAATATTTCTTGGAAGATTACAATCTAGAAGAAGATCTAAGATAGTCTAGAGAACTTAGAAGAGTAAAAAAACCTTTTCATTCCCTAAACATTTGACCTAATTTGAGGAGTGCAAGCACCTATGGAGATTTTGATGGCAGCATTAGTGCTAATAAAGATAAAAAGATTGAGGAAGGAATAACCCTTCTAGTGAGAATAGAAAGAGATGGTAATAAAATATTTAAATGTTGGACTCATAGTGAATTTTGTCAATATGCATCTAAATGTCCTAAAAAAGAGAGAAAGTATAATGTAAAGTTTAACCCTAGAAGAGATGGAGATAGAAATTGTTTGTATGCAAATGAAGATGAAGAATATGATGAAAAAGGTCAAAGTGAAGGTGATGATGAATTAAGATTTGTGGCTATCAAGGAGGATTATCTTGATAGATAAATTTAGAAGAAAGAGCTCTAGTTACCCAACTAGAAACAAAGTCTAATTCGATAATTGATAGTGGTTGTTCACATCACATGAGTAGTGATAAGAATAAATTTGTTAATTTTAAGAATCATGATGGAAATATTGTTAGAGTTATTAACAATGAAGCCTATCATATAATAGGACTTAGATCCATTACTCTTGATGGTAAAACTAACATTGATGGTGTCTATTTTGGAAATGGATAGTTGGTGGACAATGGTTATTTGTTACAATTCACTGAGAAGACCTGTATAATCAAAGTCAAAGATGCTAAGATGATTGGAATTTGCACTAGATCTAGAGGTGATGTATTTTAGTTGAATTTCACTAAGTTGATATGTTTGATAGCTAAAGAGGATTATAGTCAGTTGTGTTATAGAAGATTCTATCACATAAACTTCTATAATATTGTGAAGGTTAGTGGCACTTTTGCCATCAATGACTTGCCTAATATTGTTAAGCCTACTAATGTTGTGTGTAAAGAATGTATTTTGGCTAGGTAGCAGAAAGTATCATTCCCTAGAAAGAAGCTCACTACCACAAACAAGTTGGAGATTGTTCACATAGATCTAAGTGGTCCTTCTAGAATAAGATAATTCTATGGTGAAAGGTATTTTATGATTTTTGTTGATGATTTCACTAGAATGATGTGGATAGAATTTATTAAAGAGAAATTTGAAGCTTTTCAAAAGTTTACGATATTTAAGAATAGAGTTGAGAGAATTAATCTGGTATTAAGATTAAGTGTTTCAGATCTAATAGAGGGCGATAATCCACCTCTAGAGAATTTAACATATTTTATGAAGAAAATGGAATCAAAAGACATCTATCTAAACTTAGAACACCTGTGTAAAATGAGATTATTGAGAGAATAAATAAGTCTGTAGTAGAGGTAGCTAGACTGATGTTGTTTGAGAATGATGTTTGTAAGATATTTTGGAGAGAAGTAGTCAATACATCACTATATACTCTAAATAGAGTACATATTAGAAAAGGTATGCACAACACACCTTATGATTGGACATTCACCATTAGTCAAATATTTTTAGATATTTGGGAGCAAAATCTATATTAATAAAGATAATGAAATTTTTAAGTTTGATCCAAGAAGTGATTAAGGTATTTTCCTTGTCTATTCATTGAGAAGTAAGACTTATTGATATTTCAACTATAGAACTAAGACAATAGCTTAATGTGAAAATGTAAGGATTGATGAGAAGTTTAGAACCAAAGAAAAGATGGTATATTATAATACATATCAAGTAGAGAGTAACTCTAGAATTGTTAGAAAGAATTCTAAAGTTCTATTTAAGACTAATAATAACTTGCAGGATGATGTGCTAACTTTTGAGCATAGATGAGAATGGAGTTTTGAACCTAGAGAAGAGATAAGAGTTGAGATGTCAACTCCTACCCCTAATATGATTTTGATAAGGAGTCACCCATCTAAGAATATAATTGGAAGTAAATATAAAAGTGTAATGACAAGGAACAAAGTAAATGAGCAGATATGTTTGATATCTAAAGTTGATCCCACGTGTGCAGATGAAGCTAGTGATAAATTTGCTAAGGAGATGAAGAATGAATTTGAAATGAGTATGATAGGAGAAATGAAGTTTTTACTAGGTTTTTAGATTGTGAAAAATAATGATGGTATATTAATTTCACAAGCTAAGTACTTAAAAGATTTGTTGAAAACGTTTGGTTTGGAAAGTTGTAAACCTATTGGCACATGTATGATAACTAGTCAATAGTTATCTAGGAAAGATGAGACACATACACTGGAGTAGAAGAAGTATATTTTAGTGATTAGAGGTTTGCATTATTTGACTCACACCAGACTAGATATAGAAAATGTAGTTGGGATTATAGCTAGATTTCAAGCTAGTCCTAACAAATATCACTTTCTAGCAGTGAAAAGAATATTTAGATATCTAAAACGAACATCTATCAGAGCCTGAGTTTCAACATTGGGAGCTCTGGGTATATTGGAATGCCACTAGTTGTTAATTAATTGAACAAAGTGAAAACTTTGAACTATCATGTGTATCTCTTTCAAACTGAAAACTTGAAACTAGGTGAACTGAAATAGAACTTAAAATTGTTACTTGCATATTTTTCATACTTCAACACTTAGGTTTCAAAACTGAAAATTCTAGTGAAAACCTAAATGAAGGCAAAACTAAAAATTGAAACTCATTCTAGTTGCAAAACATGTATCTTTCATCTATGATTTGAGGTAGTATGTCTTTGATTATCTTTGTGAGCATTAAGTTACTCTTGTTTAGAATGTATTAGGGGATCTATTGTAGTAGTTGTTAAAAGAGTGAATGTTAGATCAATGTGGTTTTCGGTTTGTCATTAAACTATAATTATATTGCCCTATGTGTGTTGTAGTGTTCTTAGTGGAATCATATTTCCCTATAGGAGGGAAAGGGTTCAATGAGACCCGCATAGTGAGTATCTTAGTTTTTTTCATTCTTGTCAGCTTTTGAGAGTAAGCCTAATCTCAGGGGGGTGGATATAGTGCCTGCCCCTAGGTTGCATTTTTGTTGTCATTGTCGAACTATTTTAAGGTTAGTTTTATGTTGATGGTTAGTGACATTGTTATGAGATTATCAGATATTGTGCTATGGATTCAATTGATATGATGATGAGATTACTTAGACTTTACATTTCATGTATGTATGATGATTATTTTAAGTATTTGCAGTTATTGATGATGATTGGTTAGATGGTTAATCATCACATGTGTTTTCTTATGGATACTTACCCCATACTTGCATGTGTATGGTGTCTGTGTTTCTTCTTATCTTTGGCGTATTTGATGTGGTTAAGGAAGGGAGTCATAGTCACCTGCTAGTCGGGATCTACACAATGTACCACTTCCTACCATTTCCTGTTTAGTATATATTGTGCTTGTACATGCATGGTTTTTATGTAGGTTGCAGGTACCGGGTATCGACTTCCCTGAATTGCCAGGATGAGCATACCCTATCACCATTATCTTAATGATAAGAGAGGGGAGATAATTCTCAAGTCCAAATCTCAACCCTTTAAGCCATTTTCTCTAATTGGAAATTAGGACAAGTATCTAAGTTGAGTACCTTTTGAATACGTTGGATGACGTAATTCGTGATATTAACCCTTGGTTTGATTTTGTATGTATTTTGGCTATGATGGATTTTCATATTTTATCCTTGAGAGTCTATGATGTATTTTCTATTAATTAAGCCTAATTAAAAGATTTAATTAATGGTTTAATTTAATGAAAAATTAATATCATATTTTAATATTTATTTTATTTAATTAATTGGGAGATTAATTAAATAAAATAATTAGATTTGAAAATAAAAGTTATAAGTTTAAATTTGGAACGTGACAATATTTATTTTAATAATAATATATTTGGAGTTCATTTTTAAATAAATGACTAAATAATAATATTATTAAAGCTAATAAATATTTTAGTAATTAAGTTTTGGGAAATGAAATTTTAAAAGTGAAAAATATATTTAAAATTATTAAAAGATTCTAGATTTTATGTGATTTAAATATAAATATATTAAGATTGAAAAGTGGAATTATTAAAGTTAGTGCATGAGATTCAATAATAAATAAATTAAACTAGAAAGAGTAAATTAAATATTAAATTAATTATTGTGCATTATTTTAATGTTTCATCACATAGGAGTTGGCAAATTCTTGAGAGTTGTCATGTAGACAACACAGGGGTTTGCACTCTAAGAATGCATAACTTGTCTACACTTAGGAGTTAGCATTTTATTTGAGCACATGGTGTCTACAACCTTAAGACTCATCTAGAAGGTTGGAAAAGACTCATGCTTGGTTGTCATGCTTATCTTCTAGTTGTTTCTAGAGACACTCTAGATGCATCTTAGAGGCCTTTAAATAGAGGCTCTCCTAGTGTGTTTGGACAAGCTTCATGAAAGCTACAAGCTACAAGCTTCAAGCTAAAAATGGAAGCTTCAAGCTTACATGCTCATATTCTTCTTCATGCTCATATGCTTCTTCATGCTCACATGTTTCTACATGCTCATATATTTTTACATCCTCATATTCTTCTATATGCTTTCATGCTTCTTCTAGCACTTCTTGTCACTTGGATGATTCGGTTGGCTTGGATCTTGGAGAAAATGCAAATGTTGGAGAAGGAAAGGATTATCTATGGACTTTTGAGGCATGGAAAATTAGCATCAGTGACCAGGTGCACTCGTGATAGTCACATAATTTATTTGCACTCTTTCTCTTCCTGTCTTCATCGTGTGTACTATATGTGTCTAAAACTTCTCTATGATTGAATCTGTAATTTGAAATTGGAATCTAGATATGTATTTATTTGGTTGCAAAAGAAATCAATAGAGAAATCATTAGAAAACCCTAGATCCAATTAAGGAGAAATAATTAGATATGAATCGATTTTAGGTTCAAATTTATATTAAATTAGAAAGACAAGATTTGGAATTAAAATAGAAATTTTATGGTGAAAATTTGAATGATTAGATATAATCTTTCTATCAATTATATTTTTAGATGCGTATAACCAAACCCTTTTATGGTTAAATTTAGTGAACAATTATTTTAAGAAGAAATTCTTAATTCATCACAAATTGTCCTGTTGCTGCCCCTTGGATAGACCCAAACTCAGTCATTCATAACTTTTTATCGTGATCAAATTTATTCAATCGCTCCAGTTAGAATTGGCGCAACTTGGCCCTCTCCAACATATTTCAATTTCAGCCCGATCCAACAGTTCATTAGGAAGATATGGCCCTTGTACTGGGACTATTTTATTCAAGGACAGATATTTCTCCATTTCCCATAACCAAGAGTTCTTTATGCTTAAACTCCATAAAAAATAATATATCAAAGCATGGAATGAATTAAAAATATTATTGTAATATTTCCTTATTAGAATCTTATTAATATGCATTAGCTTTATATGATTTATTATCTAATCTAATTAAATCAAATTTAATTAAGATTAGTTAATAGTAGAAGAAGTGTAATTAATTATTAGTTAATCTAAGTAAACGGATTTTAAATGAGAGAAAATTAAAAGAAAAGAGATTTTAATATAGTTTATATAGTGGACTTTTTATAATGTATATTAAATACTATTTAATATATATTAAATAATTTAGAGATGGTAATTTTATATTACGTTTTTAAATGAGGAGACTTTAATGATAATGGATTAAGATTTAATTGACATGAAGTCATTGTTATAACATTGTTATAATTTGACTTAGTATGGTATTATTAATACGTTATATATTATTAACTAAATTATTGATATACCTTAATGGTATTAAGAGTTAGCTAATGAAGCTTATGTAAAGTTCTCTAGATCGATTAATAATAGTTTTGATGAGTTTATTATTTATTAATGTTTGCTGGGTCTAACAAACTATTAATAAATAATAGTATAAATAGTTTAAATAGTTATCAATTAATACGATCAGAGTTAATCTAGAAGAGATTAGTTAATGATTGAAGTACTGTAAAAGATATTAATCAAATTGAATTGGTTAATAATTTGGAGGAGTATCAATTAACTGAATCAACGTACTTAGGGAAAACTTATTTGAGATAATAATACTTGGTATTGGAGATTTATTATAACTTGTTATTATTAAACTATAAATGGGAACATTGTTGCAGAGTGACGAATGTGGTCACTATAGATTTATTAATAAGATTTCCAATATAGCTTGTTATTAAATATTAACAAGTTATTATTGTTGAAGTATGAATATGAATATTTGTGTACTAGATTATGGCTGACTTTTAACTTACAAAATTATAGTTAGTTATTAGTCAACTGATATTAATTGGAACGTTGTCATGGATATGTAATTATTAATTAAATTAATTATAGTTAATTAGATTTAATTAATAATTAAGTTATGTAATAAATTTTTAATTGATATGCTAATATTGATTCTTTTAGTGAAGTTGTTAAGTAATTACATCAAAGTTGACAAGTTGTACTCTCATGACTTGAATAATGACCTTAGATATTTTAATAGTGAGACTTAGTAATATTTAATTGAGAACTATTAGAATGTTAATAGGTCATGGATGGTGTACTTATGTTAATTGATTGATTAAATTGATCATTTTAATAAAGTTATAATCTTCTTATTCGAAGACTAGTAATTGGCTCTCTTATAATTTAGATGAATAATGATCCTTTTAATAAGTTGAAGTAACATTAAGAAGATTTATTCAATTAGAATATGGATCATTGTTAAATAAAGAGAAAAATTTAATTAAAGGTCAATGATGATCAGTTTAATGAGTAAAGTATTTACCCTTAAGCTATTCTTAGAATATTATTTTAATGATGGAAAGAATAATGCTATCGGGGAACAAACGGGTTGATGTGTAGGTCAAATGAAGAACCTTACACATTTATATTTGAAATGAAAAATGAAGCTCTACACATTATTTAGCTATGTGATTTTAATAAACTAAAACATGTGTTTGCATCATGTTTTCTCTATGTTTCTTATTTTGGGTTTTGGGTTGACTAGTGTTGACCAGTTATAGGACGTCTACGAGAGGCTCAGGGGTTATGATTATGATGTCATGATGATGTCGTATTCTAATCTTTATAAACCCAACCATGGATATGTGATGGAATGCTCTATGAGATGTTTGTATTTACTGATTGTTATTGTTCATCAGTCTTCATGTGTGAAGCTGAGATGTATGTGTATGAGACACTTGAGCTAATCATTTTTGAGTCATTGATCAGTTATCCTTGGATTACTTTCCAGTCGCCATGATGGGACTAAAATGTTGATTTATTTCTTGATGATGTCATTTTGTGACATGTTTGACTCAACCATTTTGGAGTCTTTGATCAATATTGCTTTGAGATATTTTTGGTTGCTTAATAAGAACCAATGGATATTGTGATTCATATTGGAGATTATATTTATGAGGTTTATTTTGTGGAGCTTTTATGTGTTCTTGGATGGGAGAACCATCTTATTATCAGGTGTCTTGTTAAGGAACCAAGTTTGATCTTTATGAGTGTTGTGGTATGGGACACAACTATGGATTTATGTGCCTAGGAGAGGTTGTCTAGGTACATGACTATGGGAGTGGCTTGCATAGGGGTCTGGGGCCCAAAGTGGTCAGTACTAGGGTAACCTAATGCAAGTTATGTAATAAGTGATAATCTAGTAATTAAAATTTATGGGGGGGAAACACATTAAAAAGATAAGTTAGAGATATTTGAACCACCCATGCCTTGAGTGCTTGTATAGACTAAGGATGGGAGAAGTGCCTCATCTTCTTGAGAGGGCTTCTTGGTTTCCACACGTGCCATGTTGAGGGTCCAAGGTTCAGAGTAACCAGTCTAGGGTAACTCAATGCTTGAGGGTCTGGGGTCTAGTGGGAGACCAGTCCAGGGTAACTCAAGCAGTCATGTGATGACACTCCCTAGTATGTAGCCTGAGTCTCCTCTATAGATTTTGTGTACCTCTAGTGGTGTACTTATTATTATGCCTCTGGAAATTCGATGTCGATTTTGTGCTTGGAACCTTTGAGTTAGTATACTTTTAGGATTCATGGACTTAAAGAGTATTATGCTATGTGATTTTGATATCTTGTTGGGACTTGAGATTATCTCTTTAGCAAGGTGGTAGTGGACCAATTAGGTTCCACGCGGTCGGGTGGTACTGCATTTCCACTCTTATCATTTGAGATCCATTTGAGACACCATAGCTGATGCATTCTTGGCTGGTATTTATCTTCATTCTATTCTTGGATCATTATGATAGATGATATATCTTATGATGGATGTATTTACTTGTATGTTTCTTATATTGATGATTTTCATATGTTAGATGATGGTATCCTATGCTTTACTTTCTGCATATGATGTAGTATGATTTAGGAGTGACATTCCTACTATGTTAATATCGATGATCTTTTCGGTAATTTGAAATGTTACGCACGGAGGGATGGCTAGGATCCACGATGGTCTAATGATGCTATTAATGGTTAGGAGGAACTGTGCACTTAGTTATTTATGTTTGTGATATATGGTTATCTTTTATGATGAATGTTTATATCTTTTGTAATGATGTATCATGTATGACATGTGGTTTCATTTACTTTAATTGCATCATGGATTAATATTAGATGTTGATGTAGTTTATCTACACAGATGTTTATTCTATTAAGCCTTTCATACCTTGTATCATGTATAGTGGATGATTGAGTTGAACTGAAATGTAGTTACAAAAAGGACACTTGTATATGGTTTAAGAATGTTGGATGTGTCATTTTTATTTCATAAGGATGTGATGTTAGATGAATAAGTTATGATTAGATGTGATACAACTTTAAAGGATCTTAAAAGAATGTAATATGTTATGTTATGTTTAATTTCAGTTGGATGTTACTATTGTTTTCGCAAATGTTATGAATGATTTTACTTTCATGTTTTTTTTAAAAAAAAATGTTTGCCAAAATTTAGGTTAATTCTTTTGGGTCCTTTGGCAGGGAATTACAACATCTGACTATGGTATTTTCTATGACAGATTGATTGATTTTACATTCTGTGCATATAATGATGCTAACCATATCTCATAGAGTACTGCTGAGGAAGAGTATGTTGCAGCAACAAATAACCATAATCAAGTTACATGGATAAAGGAGATGTTGAAGAATATCAAAATTTAGATTGAATAACCTATTATCATTTACTATGATAAAAAAAATTACAATAAGTATTTCTAAGAATCTTGCATTGCATTCTAAGAGTAATGATATATTTATTAAGCATAATGTGCTGAGAGATAAAGCAATATAAAAGAAGATCAGATTAGAGTATGTAAGTACTAAAGATTACATTACAAATATCTTTACAAAGCCTTTTCCTAAAGATACATTTGAGTACTTGAGAGGTATTCTTGGGGTTGTGCCCCTTCCTACTTCTGAGTACTTGATGTAGAAAGTACATCATTCTAGTGGTATAGAGAATTATTATTTGACTAGATTGAATAATGATGCTTCTTGTATGAAGGATTATCTGGTATATGCTGAGTTATTAAGGACTCTTGGTATTTGGTAGTGAGTATTGAACAATGTCTTTGGATACTCAGGCTGGTTGGTGACTTGGAGAAACTAATTAACAATTGGTAATTTACAATCATACATTGAGATTAAAACCTTCAACATTAAAGTCAATGGGAGAGAATATGGATGAATAACATCTGCTAAAGCATGGGGTAGAGCATGCATGAGATGAGGACAGAAGAAACAATAGAGTACTACTTGGTATTCTTGGAACTTAGATGTTTTTCATCTATGCCACGATCAATGCCAAAATTGGATATTGTTATCATGAATGTAGATGATACTACTTTGGGGGGTATCTTGAGCATTGGAGAGTATTGACATGTTGCATTCATGACTGTGTTTGCCATTGATGTCAACATAACATTATTTCTACAAAGACTAGCTAAGCATTAGACATTGAACTTAATGGTATAGACAATGGTTTGATTGTCTAGTCATGTGTAGTCATGGACATGTTTGGGAAAGTGTCCTGATGACATGGTTAAGGGTGCATGTTGTGAGTCATAGACATACCAAATTTGTACTTGATTTACTAAGAGTAGTTCAGAGACATAATACTGGGAGAGTAGTTCTTGATGTTTGTTTTCTAGCTTACATCTATAATATAATAAAGAGATGCATAGTGAAGTAGTGATAGAGGATAGTTAGCTAATGAAATCAGCAAGTACACAAGCCTTAGTATCACACCTATGAAGTTTTTCATAGAATGCAAGTTGACAGTGCTATTGTAATTGTAATTAATTAGTTATCTTAATTTAATTAATTGGGAAAGCCTAAAGGTTGACACAAGGAATTATTATGAGCATATGGTATAAATGAAAGATATTTTCCTTGATTAGAAAGTGAGATGTAGTGTATCTATTATTGCATGAAGTATGAAGTGAAAAAAAGAGAAGAGTGCTTACTGAATGCATGTAAGTGATCCAAGGGATGATTGGATGTGAGATTTGAGATCTGGTTACAAGATCTGGAGGAGCAAATGTCTGATTGATAGAAAAAGGATTAAAGAACAAAGTATATCTCAGTCCTATTATGATGCAAGGAATAATACATAGATCATTTAGATAGTGGGTTCATTGGTCTTGTCCTTGAACATGTTTTGGTAGTAGGTCCAAATGTCTTCCACAACTACTAATAGGGTTGGATTCTCATAATAGGCATTCAAATTCTCCTAATAGGGAGTCATATGTACTAAATGTTTTAATAGAATCCTTAGAGGGTCTATCCTCTAACAAGGAATATTTATATCATTACATCATCTTGTGGGTACCATCCTCACCTAGGTTTTCCCCTTGATCAAGGGTTTTCCTAGTTAACATATCTAGTGTTATAGTGTCTGAGTATCTTATTGTGGTTTTAGTTTATACTACTCACATGGTAAAGATTATTTGAAGTTCTTAAATGTGATATTAGTTGTATAATTGATTTATGATGAAGGGTTCTCCCCTTTATATCATAAACTCATTATAGAAATAAAGAAATAAAAACAAATGCAAGAATAGAATATGGACTTCTTATTTGCACCACAAATGTAGTATTATAGAACTCACAAGTACAATATGCTAACCCACATGGGTACCTACATTACAATAATCTATAAGAAAAACTACAAATGATCACCCAAAGTTGTCCTAGCTAATGTTCAGGCCTTTCTTAAATAGGCAATTTTATGCTACCCAAGAAGGTTCTAGACAATAAATCTAAATACCTAGGGCCAACAAACCCTAAAAATAAATATAGAGCATGTCAAATATATCTTTGACATTTATTTTAGGAATTTTGGGTAACCCAAATTTGAAAGGCCATAACTCTTGAATCGTTACTCTGATTGGTTATTATAACTACTTTATAGGAACACCAACTCCTGATCTATAGGCATGGAATGGTGCTAGTGCCCTTTCACTAAGTTTTTTGGACCCCATCCAGGAACTTTAAGTCCTCCAGTGTTGAGCCTAAAGAATTTTCTTCAATTTTTTATCGAAAATCCACAATAACTCATGGGATATTTATGGTAGGCTAAAAGCTCTAAAATGAACCTTCTTATAGAAAATGAGAATATTTTGAGCTTATATGAAAAATTTAATAAAAATAGCAAGTTCCCATAAATGGTAACCACCATATTGACTAGTCCTTATTAAATTAGAAAAGACTAAAATTAAAATATTTTTGGGTGATGCAAGATTTCTCTTACACCTAGGATACTTCTGCATCAAACACCTAGGCTAATTTAAGAAGTGACCTTGTCACATCTTAGGTGTTCAGAGGAAAACCAGGATGGTTAACCTCCTCCATCTCTTTCCATGATGAATACTCAACTGGCCTCCCTTTCTATTTGACCAGATATTTCTCATAAGTTTTGTTCCTGCTACTTTTTCCAACATGACTATCTAGTATCTCATCACTCTCCTTTGTAGCCAAACTAGCTACTATAATACTCCTCTATGCCTTAGCAAATTCATCTTTATAACCTCCTTCATAATACTCTATTAAATCTAAAATATTGAATACTAGTAAAATATTCAGTTCAGTATGCAACTCCACTTCATAACCATTTCCAAAATCATGTCCATTCACTATCTTGCATGGTCCAAACTTCTTCATGTTCAACTTATTATATACACCCACTGAAAAATGCTCATTTCTCAAATCTGACATCATCTCCAATATAAAATTCCTTATACCACATTTTCACATCTGCCTTAGCCTTTTAATATGTATTCATCTTTATGATGTGCTTTCTCAACTCCTCATGGATGTTCTTCAAATGTTTAGCAAAATCTTTTTCTTCAAAACTACTTATCTTACCTTTATCCAATAGCCTCAATTCAAAAGCATTTCTGGGACTACTCTAATATACAATCTCAAATGGTGGTTCACCAATACTCTTATTGAAAAAATTATTATATGTAAATTTTGCCTATGGTACAATCATATCACATTCTTTTTGTTTATCTCCAACCAAGAATCTGAACAAGATTCCCAAACTACGATTAACAACTTTGGTCTATCCATTAGTTTGTGGATGATGTGATGAACTGAACTTCAAATCTATCTTCAACTTCTTTCACAATGTACATAAGAAATGGTATCTCAATTTGAAACTATACTCTTTGGAATACCATGTCATCTCACCGCTTCTCTGAAAAAAAATTCTCCTACATGAAAAACCTCACTAGTCTTCTTGCAAGGAATAAAATGTACCATCTTTGAAAACCTATCAACTACCACAAAAATGGAATCATGCCCATTTCATATCCTTGGTAATCCAAGAACAAAATCCATACTAATATCCTCCCATGAATTCTTCGGTATAAGTAATAGTTGATACAACCCTGCATTTTACTTCACTCTTTTCGCCATTTGACATAGTTTAAAACTCTACACAAACTTCTTCACATCTTGCTACAATTGTGGCTAGCAATAATTCTTAGCAACCAAAGTAATGGTATTATCTCTACCAAAATGTCCAGCTAATCCTCCACTATGCTTCTCCTTGATGAGATTCTCTCTTATTAAACTTTGTGGAATGGACAACTAGATTCCTCTAACTAACATACTAACTTGGATCATGAAATCAAACTACTTTGTCCTATCAAGTGTAATAGGTTATGTACAAGCCTTCTATCCTTCAAAAAAATTGGGATCATTTGGATACAAAGTAGTGAGTTCCTTGAACCCAACCACCTTTATCTGCATTTTTGTTAGCAAAAGTTGACTTCTACTAAGGGGTAAAAGTACAAAGTTGTTTCACCTATTAGGATGACTTTTTAGAACAACTAAATTTGAGTATTACTATCCAAAGATCAATTTTTCTCAAACATATGATCTAGATAAATTAATTCTACCTAGGTTATATATGGTCTCACACTTTTCCAATTGAAATGTCAATTAAATGCATGCTTTATACTAGTTTGTATCCAATTACTAAAGAAATAAAATTATTTCAAAAAATTGGTGTTTCAATAATTCTTACTATTTTTATCATATATTTTTAGTAAAATATAAACACTATTTATAGATCTCAAAGTTAGCAATGTTGATTTTGAGAAACAAAAAAATATTAAATCATATAAAAAAAAATTAAATTTATATGATTTTCTAGAGGAGAGAGTCTCTTTTAGAATGTATAATTTTTCTTCTTGTTAGAATAGATTTGTTTTGAAACATATGCTGGGAGATGAAAACTATCGATTTTAGTTGAGATGAAAACTATCAATTTTAGCTAAGTTGAAATTTGAATCACTACAAAACAAAAAATATTGATCTAAAGTAGATGTTTTTTTATTGTTCTAGCTATATGTGTCATCTATAACATTGTATAAGTTCAAATGAAAATAAGTTTATCTCCATATAGTTTTGTGGTGGGAACTAAACCCCTATTTTTCAACATTTTTCAACAACTAAAAAATTTTCAAAAAAATTAGGAAAATATATCATTTCTTATTCCAAATAATTATTAAAAATTCTAATCTTAAACTTCAACCATTTCTACACATTTTGTTAGTTTACTTCATTTTCAAATTCTAAATAATACTACCAATTTTATGTCATTGAAGATGAATAGCTATACTTTTGTTAGCTTTTTCCTTTACAAAAGGGTGACACGGGTTTGTGCTTTTACCCTAAGAGCATCTACAACTCTATGAGACTTCTCACTCTTGTGTTTCAAAACTAATGTACAACTTTGCAAAAAGTCAACCCACTTCAAATGCGTATGGTTCAATTTTCCTTGACTATTTAAATAATGCAAAACTTGATGACCAGTATACAAAACAAACTCCTTTGAAACAAGATGGTGTCCCCACTTCTTTAATGCTTCAACTATAGCATAAAATTCCTAATCATAAAAAAAATATTTTCGTTTGGCATCATTCAGTTTCTCACTAAAGTAAGAAACATGTCTACTTTTTGGCTTATAATAGCTCCTATTGTAGTACCACTAGCATCACAGTCTACTTGGAGCACATTGTTAAAATTAGGATGTGCTAAAATAGGCTACTCACTAGCTTTCTATTTCAATAGTTTAAAACTATTATATGTTCCTATAGTCCACCTAAACTCTTTCCTATCCCCTCTCATTTTTTTAGTCAAGGGTCCACAATTACTGCTAAAACCTCTCATGAACTTTCAATAAAAACTAATTAGTCCATGAAAAGATATTACCTCTATTGCACTCCTTAGAGTAGGCCATTCAAGGATAGCCTTCAATTTCTATGGATCTAGTTTTAGACCTTCTTTTGAGACTAAAAATTCTAGGTACACCAACTCTTTTACAAAACTACACTTTTCAGGTTTATCAAAAACTTCTCTTCTCTCAACTTATGAAACACCTTTCGAATATGGATCAATTGCTCCTCCAATGTCTTACTAAAGATCAAAATATCATCTAGGTAAATAGTGACAAACTCACCAAAAAAATCCTTTGGTACCTCATTCATGAGCCTCATTAAAGTGCTCAGTGCATTGGTTAGACCAAAATGCATGACTAACCACTCGTACAATCCTTCTTTGGTCTTGAAAGAAATCTTCAGCTCATCACCTTCTTTGATATGAATCTGATGGTACCCACTCTTCAAATCTATCCTTGTGAAATACTCAACTCCACTCAAATAGTCCATTATATCATCCATCCTTAGAAATGGAAATTTGTACCTAATTGTGATCTTGTTAATAATGTAA
Organism: Cupressus sempervirens; assembly: GCA_028749045.1. Taxonomy (NCBI): domain Eukaryota; kingdom Viridiplantae; phylum Streptophyta; class Pinopsida; order Cupressales; family Cupressaceae; genus Cupressus; species Cupressus sempervirens. The sequence continues at coordinate 63,464,704 of CM053791.1, forward strand.
GAATTTGTGCACATCCTCCATTCTCTATACTTCTTTGGTGATAATATAGCTAGTACTACACATGGAATTAGACTCTCTCGAATCAACCCCTTCTACAACAACTTGTGAACTTTGCTATTCAACTCTTCACTTTCTGTTGGTGTCATTCTATTAGTTGCCTTGTTTGGAAAAATAGCTCTTGCAAGATGAATTAAGCTAAGGGCCTTGCAAGATGAATTAATTTATCAATATAGAGAAAAACATAGAAAAGTAATCTTATATCTAGTAGATAAGATTGATTGGCCTTCATTCTATGAATGATTAGTAAACATATTCGATTTGTGGAGAGAAATCAAAGACGTTGAGGAGATTTTGAAACCTATAATAAGTAAATGGGATGGAAGAGATAAGGATATCACCCATTTATGCATTTCAGTTATTGACTTATCTTGTGAATAGATAGAAAAAACCTTTGATATAACTAGTAATCTATCTAATTTTGAAATTAAGAGGAAGGCAATACAAAAATGAATAATAATTTTTTTCTCAAAATATTTAGGTGAGAAATTTGATCTCCTTCCCTAGGCACTCAAAAAGATTGATATAATAAGAGAAAAAAAAGGAGTGGGGAAAAAAATTAAATGGTTTATTGTGCAAAAGAATAAATGAAGTTAGTAATGAAGAAGGACATGTGTTACGATAAATGAAAAATGAAGAATTTGTTAAAGTGCAACCATTTTAAAATTTCCTCATAAAGGAATTTGTTGAAATAAATAAATTATGGGATTGAGTGGTTAAAAAGAAACAAGAAATCTTAAGCTTTAATTGGCCGGATCATACAATCTACAACAAATGGATGGAAAATTTTCTCTATTCAAAACAAATGTAAACAAAGGGAGTGGATTTGGACCCTGATGAAGATCAAATAGATAACACATAAGTGCATGCACAAGAAGACAAAGTAGAACAACTAGCCCAAGTGGAAAGCACAATGGTCCCAACTAACGATGTGGCAACCAGGGACTAAAAAATAACTGTTGTGTTAATAGTTCATGATGATGAAAGTCCAAAGCTTGAGTTGAAATGACCTTGCAGTGATTAGAGCCAAACACACCATTGAAAAACAAGATGGCTACATATTCTGAGGATTTAGAATAATAAAGAGAAAATCATGGAATATATAGAATTTGAAAATGTAATAGAAAATAGGCCCACTAAAAGATAATGTTATGATGTAAAGTTTTTTTTTTCTATTGCACAAAATTTTATCTTTTATGGTAGTAACAAATGTAAATATCCTTTTTCTAAAGGACAGTTGTCAGTTCTCTATGCTTGAAACTTGTTGCATATCAACCTATATAAGTGAGATTCTAGGGCTAGAGAAGGGGTCCAAGTTATTCCATAATATTGCATGATTTTTAGTGAAGATTGTTGATAGTATTGATTGTAGTGTAGTTAATTAGATCTAGAAATTGAATGGACTCTGAATCCAAATGGATAAGACATTGATCTATTGATTCAATCTACAAATGGAAAGATCATGAGCAAGCATCAAGCTTAAATTTGAAATAAATTTAACTTTACTATTTGAAGAGCGTCAATGCTGGTCAATATTTGTTTGCATCTAATCCTTGTGTTATACTTAGTTGCTATTGCCCAAAGTTAGTTTCAAATCTAAGAAGAACTATGACCAAATCTGCTATAAGGGATGTGTGTTGTTGTGAAATATCATGAAATGAATGAAATATGTATATAATATTAGTTTGAAAAATCTTTCATCCCTGAGGTGCACTTGCCTTGGTTTTGCAGAGAGTAGAAGATCTCTTATGATTTTGTTGAAGTTGGGTTAAGATTTGAAGAACAAGTAACTATTTATAGGAAGCAACTGATCCTTCGGTTATTATATTCTTTATTATCTTGATATTAAGTATTTTATTTCTTAATAGTTCAAAAACACCAACAAAATGGTGACTCTACTGAGGATTTGCTTAACTCACGCTTGTGTGTAAGAAGTATTGTAGTTTCTTTGGTCTTGGTGTATACTTGTTTGTCAAATATCTTTAGTACTACTCATGGTTATAGTGGACTTGTTTAAGTGCCTTAAGAATTTAAAAATAAATGAGAAAAACCCTAGTACCACAGGTGTGCACTGACATATATAGCCCCTATGAAGTGTCTTATGTATCAAGTAAGAGTTGTATTCTTATATTTTTTGTGATTGGTTCCTCTCTGTGTTAGATATTTTCATATTATCTTGTGTCCTTCCCATGAAGCCAAAAGATATTTTATTGTTATTTTTTCCCTAGAATAGGGTGGCAACTTAGTTAAGGTTTTGAAGCTAGTGCTTATTTGATAAGTAGTGAAAAAGACTAACAAGAGGAAAATTGCATTAGCCTATGCAAGAGCCAATCCTAATATACAATTGTATACTAACTTACCCCAAGGAGGAAGGAAGAATAATAAAAAAAAGGAAACAAATGTAAATCACACTTGGAAACCAAGGGATAGTACTTTAGTAAACTCTTAATATCAAACAATGGTAGGGAGGGAATTTTCTTCATTAAGATCTGAATTAGAAAGCACTAGATTCTTAGGAGGAGTATTCAGTACCCCATTGAAAGATGAAAGGGCTTATCAAGATTAAAATATGTGTCCAATGGATGATGCATTTTATAGACTAGATGTGATAGGTGAAATGAATCATAGGTTGGGGTATAATAGTGCAATGAAGAATCCTTTTATTCCTAGAGCAGTTCAATATATGGAGACAAACCTTATAGATTTGGATGATCCTGCTAATTGAGAGATCGCTTCTATAGATCTAAAAGAAATATACTCAAAAATAAATGTTTTAAAGAAGTAGGTTGTAGAAGAAGAATCGAAATGTGTTCATTTAAAGAAAGAAAGAGAGCAAGCCACCTTAAACTCCATTGTTGAAAGAGATAACCTGCTTAGAAGGATGGCTACCTTAAAGGGGAAAAAAAAAAAGTTGGAAGAAAGGACTTTTGTCCTCCATACTAGTTTCTATGGAGACATAGATAGCTTGCGATCCAAGGTTCAAGAACAACAAAAATTGCTAAGCCAAGGGTAGGAACCTATCATATCTCTGATCCAACTCTACAAGCCTATCTAAATAGATCATGTAGAACCTACTATGAAATAGATAGATAAAGGAAAAGACAAAGATGTAGGAATCAAAATAAATGAGCCTCAAGTTGTGTCATGTAAGCCTATAAATTTTTCCATGTCCAAATTAGATCTAGACCTAGAAAAGGCCAGGAAAGAGAAGGAAGATATTGTCAAAGAGCTTGAAAAAGTTGAAAATGAAGCTCAAGCCACAAAAACCAGAAGAAAGATTCAGTTCAAAAAGTCTAATTTTACCTTAGCCTCATGGCCAAATTTTTCCACCCAATCTACAACTTCTATACCTACTTGTGGACGAATAGTTTCAAACTAGACTATGTCATAGTTTGCCCCTGCTTCATCATCTACTATTAACCGTCAAATTCCTAGTGCTCAAGTTGAGCAATCTCAAAATGTTGTTCATAATCAAGCTAATATAGCAAGCATCTTAGATGTTTTTGGCTTTCAAAATAAAACCATTTACATGGAGAAATATATATAGATTTCATTCCTAGGTATTCTTGGTTCTCCATACCCAATATCATTTGACCTAAGAGATAAAGTTGTCAAGTTTTCAAAAAATAATTTTGTTATTGGTGAGGTGCATTTGAGAGTTTTCATAAACATGCTAAATGATTTTGAAGTTGAACATGAAGATGTAGTGATGAAATTGTTTGTTTACTCATTGATTGAGGATGCAAGGGATTGGTTTAGAATACTGTTTGATGACAACATTAGTTCATGGAGTGATTTAGATTTTTTTTTTAAAGAACAATATGGAGACAATACTAATGTTAGGTTTATGTTAAATGATTTGAATAATATCAAGAAAAATCCTAATGAATCTATAGTTGATTTTAATGTAAGATTTCAAAAGGGAATGTACAAATTGTTTCAAGTTACAAGATTGAATGAGGATGTCTACCTTACAACATATTTTAATGTTTTTGATAGCAAGATGAATTATCAGTTGAGGGATAAAGATCCTAAGACTTTGAGGGATGCTTATAAGACTTCACTAAACATTAAAAATAATAGAAAGGCATCTAGTAAGCTTTGGATGAGAGATGTACCAAAGCTATTTAATCCAAAGAACAATAAAAAGGATGTTGATAAAGCTCTTGTACTTAAGAATCCTAAAGAAGCCATGCTAGGTCAAGTGTTGGACTTATTGAAAAAGATGAACCCAACAACTTTCAACAAACATAAATTTAATGTTGGTGAGAAGGCCCCAGTGAATAAAAACCATTTCAATAGACAACATAGGATGCAAAATTACCCATATACCACCAAATGGAAGGATAATAAACAAATTTAAAAATAGACCCAAAACGTAAAGGATAAATGTACCCCAGATCCTCTTTAAAAAAATTCTATTAATATGAATGATGATGTACCATGGTGCATCATATGCCAATTGCCTCACACTTCAGATTATTGTGCAGTTGCTTAGTCATTTGCTTCAGATTAAAATACATGAAATGAGGAGGAGGAAGAAGAAAAAAGCCATTATGATGTAAGTTTCAATATGGCTAGCATGTGTGATGACTATGTAGATTCTGATTTGGAAGAATCTAAAAATGATATTGCAAATTAGAGAATTGCCTACCAATTAAATCATCATCAAGTGTTCTCAGATAATGAAGGTTATGATAAAGATTAGGTATGTGTTACATATTCTAAAGTTGGCCATGTAAATTTAATAATGCCTTCTAAAGAGGAGATTGATAGAATCATTATAGAGATGATTTCTCAAGTTCATATTAATTACAATTTGATAAACAAAACATTTAATAATGATGCTGGGAAACCTTTTGGTATATTCATAAAGAACATTACACATAAAATGAAGGATGACAATAAGAAGAACAATGTAGAGACAACCAAGATTAAAGAAAGCAAGATCAAGAAGTTGGATCCCAAGAAGAAAGTTCAACTTCAAACAAATGAGACAATAAAAGCAACTATGCAAGAGAAGAAGTTAGCATCTGATATTGTCAAGCAAGTGATAGTGCCTGATATTCAAAAGACTTCTATTCCAAGTATTATTATAAAGCCCACTGTGTCTGAACCGATTGATATGATTTCTATGTTGTCACAAATAACTACCAAAGTACCTTTGTATGAATTGTTTAGAATTGATCAACATAAGAGTAAAGCCTTGTCATGATTGGGTGGGATATGAGATAATAGAAATATTGTTGAGGAAAATGTCATTCAGCAAACCCCAGTGGTGATAGAATATAGTGATATTATATCCCAAATTCCTCAAATATTTTTGGATGATTCATCAGTACCCTATATAGAAGATATTGACCCATTATTTCTTATTCTGATTATTAAAAAAAAAAACCTTAAAAAAATGCATGATCGACTCAAGAGCCTCTAATATAATCATGCCCTTAAAAGTGATGGAAATCCTAAGGTTGAAAGTAGATACTAAGCAAGGTAGATGGAGGGGTATGGATTCTAGGGAAGTGCCAATCTTAGGTACTATCAATGCATTAGCATTTAAGCTAGTTGCATACCCTAAGGTAGAATTGACTATGTCAGTCCTTGTAGTTGATATTCCTCCACATTATGGAGTGTTACTCTCTAGACAATTGAGTGCTACTATGGGAGGTAGCCTATAATGTGATCTACCTTATGCAACTTTTCACATAGGAGATAAGGTTATTAAAGTAAATAGAGAGCCAAGAGTCAATCTCATTTTTGGAGGAGAAATTGATGAGGATTCTACTTGTTTCATAGACACTAGTGTGAATGCATTTAGGGTAGATTTGATTATTCAATGCTTTACCCAGAGAATGAGGAAGTGAGGCTATGACCATTGTTGCAATCATCTCTAGGTCTATCTCCTCAATGTTTTGAATCTTAGGTAGATTCTCCTCATTAGCTTCCTATTCTTGTTCCCCATCATCAATATTTTCATAATGTATTACCTATTCATCATTACTTTCTTCTTCTTTGTCATCATCATCACCATCATCATCATCATCCTTTTTAGTGACATTAACCACAAAATCACTTTTCTTATGAAGATTAAAATTTTTTTTCCATGTGTTGGTAGCATTCTTCACAACATGTTCAATGTCAATTATTAATACCAGACAAGTGTTAAACTTCAAGCTAAGTTTATGTTCATTCTACTTGATGGACTCATTAACTTCTTTATCACTCAAACTTGGCATGAGTTTCCTCAGTGTCTACTCAAATATGCCTTTAGTAGTTTTCTTGGCTTGTTCCCATCTTGTCTTAACTCTCTCCATCAATTCACTCAGAATCTATTGAACAAGGTGGTTGTTGTATTTTGATCTTCCCACCAAAATTGATAATTCATATTGCCTTTCCTACCTTTGAAATATCCATAGTCAAATACCCGTGAAATATTAAAAAATACAAACTTTTTAAACCTTATGATATATTTTGTGGCTCGCAAGTTCTCTGCCATCAGATCTGAGGAAGATCTATGAAGGGCACTGTCTCGCTATGGTGAAGTTGTGCGAGATTTATGTTAGTGACATCGCACCCTGTTGATGCTAGTCAGGTGGGTCCAGTTTGCAAGTCATCTAATACTCTTTGGTGGGTCAAAAAAGTTCCACGGCATTGTAGGTGCTATGTTGCTATCATGTGTTGGCCGAAAAATCTTCATAGCGACATAGCGCCCAATGGAAAATTTTTTACAGTGGACAGTCAGTTTTCATGGGCTGAAAAGTTCAAAAGGTGGCAAGGCACCATGTCACCATCAAAAAACTCATGAGTTTTCCGATAGCAAAATAGTCGGCCAGAAGGTGTTCTATGGTGAGTCCCAGTGTTCGGCAAGCAAGGTTCGCAACAACGAAAGTCACCACGGTGAGAGCTTCAGGCAAGTGGTTGGGTCCTATTTCATACTTCATTTGCCTAGTTGGAAGGGTCCTTGATCCACGCTACCAAATTAGAACATGCCACATCTGCAAGGAAGAGCTACTCAATGAGTCAAGGCAGTATAAGTCGCCAGGATGATGCTACGTGGACCAGTGTGGGGTTGCCATGTGTATTATGGGGCTAGGGTTTCTAATGTGATTAGTAGGATCAGGGCAACTCTTCGTGGCCGTAGGATCAAAGTCAGATCGATGGTCAGCGCTATGTCACTTTTCAAAAGTTGCACAACAAATATGATGGTGACATAATGCCCTCCCGCCACATGTTTGATGAGCCTCAGATGTGCTCCGTCAAATGTTAGAGAGGACCTGTTAGACAGTTGGTATGTGGCCAGTTCCTATTCATTGATGCACTAAGGGAAATAATCTATCTTGCTCACCGTCAGATCGATTCTAATCAACGACAGGCGCCATCTCGCTATGGTGAAGCTGCATACTCTTTACCATGGTGACATAGCACCTCAGTGACACGTGTCAGGTGGGGCCATTTTATCTTGTAGACCTCAGGGGTGATGCTAGGTGTGCTGATAGTGGAGGAGCAAAGTGTAGAGTATGAGGTGGTCATGATCGTCAGATTAAGATTGATCTACGATGGGCACCATCGCACTATGAGGAACTACTCAAGAGATATCAACAGCAACATAGCCCCTGGGTGCCACATGTCCTAGTGGGACCATATTTTCATGTAGCCAGTGTAGTAAAGGGTTTGGGTCGCTCATAACCACAAGATTAGTTCAAATCGATGGATGATACTATGTCGCTATGGTGAAGTTGTGCGATCTTTACCATAGCGACATGACACCCATTCACCACGTGGATCAGTAGGGCCAGGTCTCACCAAATTATGCCAAGTTTCATTCAAGTGTGGTGCATTGTTGAGATGGCACTAGATCTGATGGGCCCAGGGTAAGGATGGCACAGTGGCATGATGAGTCTTCACGATTGTCAGATCAGGGCAGATCAATGGAAGGTGTTGTCTCGCTATGGTGAAGTCGTGCAATCTTTACCTTAGCGACATAGCATCTTGCTAACATGTGTTTCATTGGCAAACCACGATTGGCAATTAATGGTCAACAGTCAGGGTAATCGATGCAGTCAACATGACAGTTAATTTTGATGCTACGGCTAGGTGGTGGAAAGGTGGCGCAGTCAGGTTGGTGACCACCACGGTTAGAGATATCAACAGTGACATACTGCCCAGTCCAATGTAAGGAATGGTCAGTGCATGGGACCTTTAAGAGGTGTAAAATTAAAGAGAGATGATTGGCCTACATGACCCAGTTGGTACATAAGGAACTGTTTGACTTGCTTTGACCTTGAGAATTCATGAGTTGGAAACAATGAATCGAGTTTTTTGCCATGACATTTCGATCCTGTGATCAATGCCACTAACTCAGAAGTGAATGCAAAGTGCAAGGAAATTCTATCACCATTACAGATCTATCTACTATGTTGGTGGATGTTGGCTAGCACCGTTCTATCTTCTCCAGGCTCTTTCTGAGAGGAATATCAGATTTTTGGTATTCAAGCCACTAGATCTTTGATTGGATTTTTAGGGTGAGAAGTTAATGCCAGTAGGTGAGAAGTAAATGTAATGCAAAAAATCTCAGTTATGCCTAAACTATAAAGGAATTTTTTTTAGTTTTTGTGAGGGGACTCCTTTTCTGATTTCTCTGCTGCTGCTCGCAAGTCTACAGTGTAAAATTTCCTCTGTCTCTGACCTATATAACATTATGTATCATCTCCTTTAGCCATCAATGTGTATGTGCATCCATTTTGCCTCTCATTGATGTATTGTTGAGATCTATGGCTTGCATACTGTATCTATTCTCGGCCTATTGGATAATATATAAGCAAAATCCTTTTCCTTGTGTTACTCAGTTTGGGTTCTTAATCTATATGTTGTTATTGATTGACATAAGTCTGGGTGTGTATGTCTTTGAATGTTATATTGGTTTTGTAGTGCATATATGGGCAGAAATGAAGTCCAAACACTCTATTTTGGTGCATCACCTCCTTAGATTAGATTAGGTAGATTTGCTTTCGTGCTCTCCTTCTCCCTTTTCCTCTCCAAGAAGTAGATAGGTGCACCCTGATAGTAAGAGGAAGCCGGCCCTCTCCAGAGACTCAACCTCATAGTTCAAGTCCCACAACTTGGAGGTTGTTTCCATGTTTCACTAGGTTGTCCTAGCGCATAGGCCTTGGACAAGGGTGCAAACCTAAGTGACAACAGTTTTTGGCATGCCCGATGGGACACTTTTTCAAACAAATTTAAAGTCTACTAGTGTCAAGAAGAAAGAGTTTTAGAGATTAATGTTGAAGAGTTAGTGCTAGCTTTAGTATCCAAGCCTTCAAGAGGCTGATTCTTCAAAATACTTGGTGACTCTGAACGTCAAAAATTTGGTTCTAGGCCAAAGTTGCAGCAATTCATGCCCAGAGTTGAAACAAGGGCGTCTTCTAGAGGTAAATTTCAATATCAAGAGCTTTCTCTTTCAAATCCTAGAAGAAGGAGGACTAGAATTTCATTATCACCAGTTAGAGGTGTAATAACAGTTAATATACCTGTAAGATCTCTGTCTACTCCTCCTACTGCTTGAACTCAACCTAGATTGCCATCAACACTTATCAATAGAACACTTGTTTACATGGCACAGCCAAGATTTCATGCTTTTGCCACCTTTAATGATGGAAGTCCTCTATTGTTAGCCCAAAGACATGATATACTAGTATCTACACTCAAAAGTATACCTAATTTTACTAGTGAAACTTCCATCTCCCCTTTAGAGCATATCCAAGAAGTAGAAAATGTCTGTAATATTCATGGTATCACAGAGGATGATGTTGTTGTTAGACTTCTAGCCTCATCTTTAAAAGGAAAAGAATTAAAATGGTATAGGGGCTTAACTCATGCTTCTATAACTAATTGGTATGGACTAGGAGTAGGATTATGCAAACATTTTGAGGATAAAAGTGACTATTTGTCACTTTTAGAGTAGTTGACTACTATAAAAAGGGCCCCCCATGAATGTATGACTGATTTTAACTATAGATTTCAAAAGACATGGGATAGAATACCTACTTCAATGAAACCTACCCCTGGTAATGCCTTCTTGCATTACCTTAGAGCCTTCAATAGTGATATTGCCACTACAATCCAAACTATGGGAGGAGATACCTTGCCTAATGCTTATGAGATAGCCATAAAAGCTGAGAACATCCTGATACAAGGAGGAAAGTTGGCTCCAAGGCCCCCTATGCCTTTCTTTCCTGATGTTCCCAACCACCGACCAGCAATGGCCCCTCTTCCTACAACTTCTACATCAAAATCCCTTACTCCAATCCCTCAAGCTTCCACATCCTCAAATGGGATAGATGAACTCAAAGAAATGCTCCAAGCTCTAGTGTTGAATACAGATAAAAGAGAGAAGAACCTGGATAAAAAATTGCAAGAGCAGGGGAGGGAGTTGAAGGACCAAGGGAAGAGATTAGAGAATAGTTTTTCTATAATACAAAAAATGAGTAACAAGGTGGTGGCCTTAGAAAGGCAGCAAGCTCAAGGTGGCAAGCGTCCCCAATTGCAATATCAAGCTCCAAATAGTGGTAGGCCTCCGAATCAGTGGAATAGCTCTTTTGATCTGGGTAGGAAAAATAGTCATGCTTCTGCTTCAAGCTCAAATTAGAGCAGAGCTATAGTCCCTCAAAATAACTTGGCCCAAGATCAAGATTTTTGCCCTTCCTGCAACTACTCTTATACCTATTGCATGTGCCAGAAGGCAGAATCATATTTGGCCCTAACTAACCAAAAACCTGTAGCAAAGAAATCATACAAGGAGGATCATCCCAAGGAGGCCTCATATATTCAAGGACGTGATGATTGCTCTTTCATGAATCATTAGATTGGGGAGCATTGTAATGTAAACTAGGATTTTGTTGCTCATAACACAAGAAGTAAGAAGAGAGATATGGAACATGATCCCCCTCCTTCTCCAATGTAGGCCTCAATTTCAAGTGCTACACCTCATATACAAGTAGAAAATGAACAACCAAGTACTTCATAGTAGCAAAGGCAAGATTCTGGAAAGAAAGATATAAGTGATCCTTATGTTGCCCCATCTCAACCTCTTATAAGTGCAGCTCCCAAAGTTTCTACCAAAGTTCCTAATACACCATTCAGTGTGGTAGAACAAATGAAGAAGACCAATGTGAACATTTCTATGTGGGATGTTGTTGCTACCATACCAATGCAGAAGAGGATGTTGCAGCAAGAATTAGGGAAGATTGAACCCAAGGATCAGCCATCTATCATGGAGAGTGCCACAAGTCTAGTACAACCACCAAGGGATGTGGAGACAAATAAAAAGGTTAGACCTCCTCCATTCTATGTTTCTCTAATTATAGGGGATAAATTAGTCCACAATTGCATGATAGATTCAGGGGCTAGTAGCTCATTAATGCCTAGGTGTGTTGTTGATGCTTTAGGAATGAAATATGAGCCCATTGTTAAGGATGTGTTACAATTAGATGGTAGTAATGTCAAAACTATAGGTATGCTTAGGAATGTGGAGATGGCCCTAAATGTATGCCCTGGTTGCACTGTGATTCAAGATATATCGGTTGCCGAAGTCAAGCCCTACTTTGCTATCTATCTTTTAAGAGACTTCACTACTCAAATTGGTGGATTCATGTCTACTAATTGGTCATATATGTCATTTAAGACTAGATATGGAGCCAACGCCTCAATTAGAGTAGAACCTCAAGCCCTTCATCACGCTGAATCTTACACCCCCAATCCCATCAACATGAATTGCCCTATTCTAGAGATGGATGAAAATGACATAGTAAATGAGCCTGCCACTTCCATAGCAGAAATTTCTGATTTCTTCTTGGATGAGTGGGAAAATGCATATTAGTTTGAGCCTATGTTAGAGACTCTTGAGATAGGCCTCAGTACATATTGCATAATGGAGAAAGATACTCAAGTTCCTGACCTTGTTGGGACTAATGATGATATGAATGGAACATGGAGTATGTACTTTGATGGCTCAAGGAATAGAAATGGATCAGGGGATGGTGTTATGTTGATCTCTCCTACACAAATAAGATACTACTTCTCCTTTATGCTCTAATTCAGTTGCAACAATAATGTGGTCGAGTATGAATCTTTGATTCAAGGTCTCTTACTTGCCCAAAAGAGAGGAATTCAAGCCTTGAGAGTATATGGGGATAGTGAGTTGGTGGTTAACCAAGTAAGAAACCAGAATATCACCAAAAATGGCTTGCTCAAGTCTTACAAACACAAAGTTTGGGATTTTCTTGAGGGCTTCAATGCATTTAATATTCAGAGCATTCCTAGGAAAGAAAATAAACATGCTGATAGACTTGCAGTAGTGGGTGTAGCTTATGATGTACTAGGGAATCTTGAGGAAGAAAAGAAGCAACAAATAAAGGTGGTAGTGGGGCCTGACATCCCTGACAACAAAACTCATTGGCAGGTGTTTGATTCTAATGAGCAAATTGTGAGTTTCTTGCAGAATGAAGTAGAATTCTCAGATAGAAACCAGTCAAGACTGTAAGATTAGTATGGTGATCAAATCATTCATCTTAGTTCTAACAAGTTGCCCAAGAGTCTCATTAACTTGGAGAGTGTCTTTAATCCTTATGATCAAACAAGAGGCAAAGGAATGAATCTAGCTGCAAAAAAGGATGATCATGCCACAGTTAGAATTGCTGATGGAAAATCTCTGAATATGGGGAACGTATGTTCTGAAACTGAGCAAGAAAATTTCCTTCATCTATGTCAAGAATTTAATGATGTATTTTCCTAGACATATGATGACTTAAAAGGATTTGATCCAAGTTTGTTTCAGCATACCATAGATTTAACTGATCAGGCCAAACCAGTAAGGCAAAAACAGAGGCCAGTGAATCCTAAGATTGAACCTCTAATGAGAAAAGAACTATCCAAGTTGATAGAGGCTAATATAATATTTCCTATCAAACACTCATCATGGGTAGCTAGCCTTGTCCCTGTAAGGAAGAAGAATGGAGAAATTAGATTGTATGTGGACTTTAGAGACCTTAATCAGGCTTCTCTTAAAGATCACCATCCTCTCCCTTCCATGGAGAAAATTTTGTCCAGAGTCAGTGGGTCAAGGAGATTCTCTTTTCTTGATGGGTTTTCTGGTTATAACCAAGTGCTGGTTAAAGAATCTGATAGACATAAGACAACATTTACTACTAATTGGAGCACCTATGCTTATTGCAAGATGCCATTTGGACTAACAAATGCAGGTGCCACATTTTAGAAGGCAATGGAGATGGCCTTCAAAAAATTAATTGACAAGTTTGTCTTAGTATACCTTGATGATATAACTGTATACTCAAAAAATGTAGAAGATCATCTTGATCATCTAAGATAGGTATTTCTAAGATGTAGAGAGTTTGGGGTTTCCCTTAACCCAACCAAGTGTGTCTTTGCTACAAGCCAAGGAAAATTATTGGGACACATTGTATCTAAGGATGGGCTGACCATTGATCTTGAAAGAACAAAGGCAATACCTGCCCTTCCTCTTCCGAAACACAAGAAGGGGCTGAAAAGTTTCCTTGGTAGAATAAATTTTGTAAGAAGGTTTATTCCTAATCTTGCTACCATGGTGAAACCTCTCACAGCTATGCTTAAGAAAGGTATGGTCTTCTCATGGACCAAGGAAGGGAAGGAGAGTTTTGAAGAGATCAAGGCAGCCATAGCCTTAGCCCCTACTCTCATGAACCCAAATTTTGAGAAAGATTTCATCCTCTACACTTTAGGTGGTGAGTCAAGTATCTTTGTTGTCTTGACTCAAACAAATGACAAGGATGAGGAGCAGCCCATAGCCTTCTTTAGTGAAGGGCTCAAGGAATATGAAGATAAGTATAGCTTTGGTTAGAAGGAGGCCCTTGCGGTCATTAGAGCCTTGAAGAAATTCAAACACCTCTTATCCCATAATAAGATCCATTTGTTGGTGCCCCATGCCAGTGTAAAGGACTTCCTATTAAGAAAGGATATCAGCGAAAAGAGAGCTGGATGGATCACTAGGGTAATGGAATATGATGTTGATATTTAGATTACCAAGCTAGTAAGAAGGAAAGGGTTGTGCAAAGAAATGTTATTAGGCTAGGATTCAGATGAAGAGGCTGCTATGGTAATAACAGAGCAATAGGAGGTAAGAAATACTAATGGTCTAAGGAGCTAGATAAATGATATGAAGAGCTTCTTATCAGGGAATGGATACCCTTAGGGATTGGACAGAACTAAAAGGAGACAATATAGACTACAATCCATTCCCAATGTTGTAATTGATGGTATCCTATTCAAGAGGGATTTTAATGGGACCCTGTTGAGATGCATTGAAGAGGATTAGGCTGAGAGGATGATTAAGGAACTTCATGATGGCCCTGATGGTGGCCATTTCTCTGCGAGAAAAAATGCCATGAAGATCATGAGGGCTGGTTAGTATTGGCCATCTCTATTTCATGATTGTTATGGATATGTGAGAAAATGTGAGAAGTGTGCTTTCTTCTCAAGCAAACAGAGGCTTGCAGCTCTCCCCCTTCATACTATTCAGGTGGATCAGCCCTTTACCCAGTGGGGGTTGGATTTCATAGGCCCTATTAATCCTCCATCTAGTGTAGGTCATAAATGGATTTTGGCTGCTACTGATTTTTTCACTAGGTGGACAGAGGCAGTTGCCTTGAAGGATGCCACAAAACCATCAGTTGTTGAATTCCTTGATGGAATAATATCTAGGTTTGGTGCTCCTTCTACTATCATCTCGAAAAATGCTAGGTCTTTTGTTGGAACCCAAATTTGTGCATGGGCAATGAATCACAATATTTACCTGAGCACATCATCAAATTACTATCCCTAGGGTAATGGTTTGGCCGAGTCTTCCAACAAGAATCTGATCAAAATCATGAAGAGGACAATAGAAGACAATCAAAGGGTCTGGCATAAGAAATTAAGAACTACTCTATGGGTTGATAGGATAACACCCAAGAGATCTATTAGGAATTCACCTTTTGTGCTGGTATATGGTAGGGAGGCCAGACTCCCAATTTCATTGGAATTTGCATCCTTGGAATTGGCTCATCAGCTAGAATTGATTGAAGATAATGCCATGTCAGTAAGAATGGTAGAGCTGATTGAACTAGAAGAAAAGAGAAATAAGGCTATGCAAACCCTAGAGATACATTAGCAGAAGATGAAAAGGAGTTTTGATAAGAAAACCAGGGTTAGAACCTTTAGAGAAGGAGACTTAGTTCTAAAGTGGAATGCAAATAGGGCAAAACTAGGAAGACATTTCAAATTTGATGCACTATGGAGTGACCCCTATCTGATTGCCAGTTGCAAACAGGCTAATGCATTCCAGCTAAGTCGGCCCAATGGAGAGGTTTTGCCCATTCCAGTCAACGCGATCTATCTAAAGCCCTATTTCTAAAAATTTGGGAATCCATGTACACAAGTAGTTTAGTTTCTTTTCTATTGTTTCCTTCTTTTCAAGAAGTGCGTAGGCACAGCCGCCTCCCTGTGAGGTAGTAGATTTTGAGGTGTCTCAGGTTGCAGAGGAAGTTTTTTTTTTTGTTTCTAGTTGCAGTTGCAAAGCTATGGTTTTCAATGTTTTGATCTCCTCACAGAGGGATTAGGGTTTCACAGTATGCACAGACCCATTTTTTGACTCCATAGCCCAATGGATTTTTTACAGGCAATCAGTCATACATTGAGCAGGCTCATGCCCCCTGCAAGTCACCAGAAATGTTGTATTTTGATCTTCCTGCAAAAATTCAAAATTCATATTGCCATTCCTGCCTTTGAAATATCCATAGTCAAATACCCATGAAATATTAAAAAATACCAAATTTTTAAACCTTATGATATATTTTGTGGCCTGCAAGTTCTCTACCATCAGATTTTAGGAAGATCTACGAATTGCGTTGTCTCACTATGGTGAAGTTGTGCAAGATTTATGTTAGTGACATTGCACCCTATTGACACGTGTCTAGTGGGTCCAGTTTACAAGTCATCCAAGACTCTTTGGCGAGTCAAAAATGTTCCATGGCACCGTAGGCGCTATGTCGCTATCGTGTGTTGGCCGTAAAATCTTCATAGCAACATAGTGCCTGACGAAAAAAGTTTTATGGTGTACAGTCAATTTTAATGGGCTAGAAAGTTCAAAAGGCGGCAAGGTGCCATGTCAACATCGAAAAACTCACAAGTTTTCTGATAGTGACATAGCGCCCAGCCGATTGGAAGGTGTTCTACAGTGAGTCCCAATGTTTGGCGGGCAAGGTTTGCGGCAACATAAGTCACCACAGTGAGAGCTTCAAGCAAGTGGTTGGGTCCTATTTCATACTTTGTTTGCCCAATTGGAAGGGTCCTTGATCCACGCTAGCAAATCAGAACATGCCACATTTGCAAGGAAGAGCTACTCAATGAGTCGAGGCAGTACAAGTTGCTAGGATGATGCTACATGGACCAGTGTGGGGTTGCCACGTGTATTATGGGGCCAGGATTTCTAATGTGATCAATAGGATCAAGGCAAGTCTTCATGGCCATAAGATCAAAGTCAGATCGACAGTCAGTGCTATGTCACTTTTTAGAAGTTGCACGATGAATAAGATGGCGACATAACACCCTCTCACCATATGTTCGATGAGCCTCAGATGTGCTTTGTCAGATGTTAGAGATACCCATTAAATAGTTGGTACATGGTCAGTTCCTATTCATTGATGCACTAAGGGAAATGATCTATCTTGCTCATCTTCAGATCAATTCTGATCAATAACAGGCACCATCTCGCTATGGTGAAGCTGTGCGATCTTTACCATGGTGACATAGCACCTCAGTGACATGTGTCAGGGGGGGCCATGTTATCTCATAGACCTCAGGGGTGATGCCAAGTGTGTTGATGGTGGAGGAGAAAAGTGCAAAGTATGAGGTGGTCGTGATTGTTAGATTAAGATTGATCTATGATGGGTGCCATCGCGCTATGAGGAACTGCTCGGGAGATATCAACAGCAACATAGTGCCTGGGTGCCACGTGTCTTGGTCAGACCATATTTTTATGTAGCCAATACAGTAACTAGTTTGGGTTGTTCATAACCACCAAATCAATTCAGAGCGATGGATGTCGCTATGTCGCTATGGTGAAGTTGTGTGATCTTTACCATAGCGACATGACGCCCATCTGCCACATGGATCAGCAGGGCCAGGTCTCACCAAAGTATGCCAGGTGTCATTTGAGTGTGGTGCATTTTTGAGTAGGCACCAAATATCATGGGCCCAGGGTAAGCACGACACAGTGGCATGACGAGTCTTCACGATCGTCAGATCAGGGCAGATCAATGAAAGGCACTGTCTCTCTATGGTGAAGTTGTGCGATCTTTACCATAGTGACATAGCATCTTGCTGACACGTGTTTTTCTTGTAGACCAGGGTTGATGGCTAACGACTGACAGTCAGTGCAATCAACACAGTCAATATGGCAGTTAATTTTGTTGCTACGGCTAGGTGGTGGAAAGCTGGCACAGTCAGGTTGGTGACCACTGTGGTTAGAGATAGCAATAGCAACATAGCGCCCAGTCCAATGTAAGGAATGGTCAGCGCATGGGACCTTGAGGAGGTGGCAAAATAAAGAGAAACGATTGGCCCATGTGGCCCAGTTTGTACATAAGGAACTATTTTACTTGCTTTGACCTTGCAGATTCATGAGCCAGAAATAATGAATCAGGTTTTTTGTTGTGAGATTTCGATCCTATGATCAATGCCACTGACTCAGAAGTGAATGAAAAGTGTAAGGACATTCTATCACCATTACAGATCTATCTACTATGTCAGGGGATGTTTGTCGGCACCATTCTATTTTCTCCAGGCTCTTTCTCAAAGGAATATCAAATTTTTGGTACTCAAGCCACCAGATCTTTGATTGGATTTTTAGGGTGAGAAGTTAATGCCAGTAGGTGAGAAGTAAATGTAATGCAAAAAATCTCAGTTATGCCTAAACTATAAAGGCTGATTTTGTAGTTTTTGTGAGGGGACTCCTTTTTTGATTTCTCTACTACTACTCATAGGTCTGCAGTGTAAAATTCCCTCTGTCTTTGAGCTATATAACATTCTGTATCATCTCCTTCAGCCATCAATGTGTATGTGCATCTGTTTTGCCTCTCATTGATGTATTGTTGAGATTTGTGGCTTGCATACTGTATCTTTTTTCAGCCTATTGGATAATATATAAGAGAAATCCTTTTCCTTGTGTTATTCAGTTTGGTTTCCTAATCTGTATGTGGTTATTGATTGACATAATTTTGGGTGTGTACATCTTTGAATGCTATCCTTGTTTTGTAGTGCATATATGGGCAGAAATGAAGTCCAAACACTCTATTTTGGTGCATCACCTCCTTAGATTAGACTAGGTAGATTTTCTTTCGCACTCTCCTTCTCACTTTTCCTCTCCAAGATGTAGATAGGTGCACCTTGATAGTAAGAGGAAGTCGGCCTTCTCGGAAGACTCAACCTCACAGTTCAAGTCCCACAGCTTGGAGGTTGTTTCCATGTTTCACTAGTTTTTCCTCGTGCATAGGCCTTGGACAAGGGTGCAAACCTAAGTGATAATAGTGGTCAAGAGAGTATTTCCATTTGCCCATTTTAGACATAACCATGTCTCAATTTATTCTTGCTCCTCTATAGTTCTTATCTCATACCTTAGTGATTTGAAATTTTCCATATCGGCTTTAGTGTCAATTTTTTTTTTTAACTTTTCTTGGAATGAGGGTGGTGGCTATTTGAAGATTACATCTCCTCCTTGTTTCTTTTTTGATGCGCTCCTTTCAAATAATATAGTAGATGGTTTTGAAGGTTTGGTTATAATAACCTTACCTTTCTTCTTCACTGGCTCTTCTTCTTTTGATTATTCTTCATCTTCTGCATAATCTTCCTCAATGTCATCTCCTTTTCCTTCAGCCAACAGAAGAGTGGTTTATTTTAATTTTTCTATTCTCTTCTTTCCTTTGTAAATTGCTTGAGGGAGTTGTATTTCAAGTTCAATTCTTGCCTTTTCTTCCTCATATGTGCCAAAATATGCGACTTTTGGATAAATTGGCTCATTTAATAGTGCTTCAATGATATCTTTAGTTTTATCAATATTAACTTCATAACCTAGACGATTAACCCATAGAATTCCTTCTCTTACTACTTGTATGTAAACTTTATCATAATCAACCATGAAACAAATATCATTTTGTAATCTTCAAGAAGATTCTTAGGAATTATGGACCTATTATTTATCTTGTGCTTAAATGCATCAAAATAGTTAACCATAATACTAACATAGTTTTCCCCCATTTTTGATATATACTCATTAATTTGGTATAGAACATACACATCCTTTCTCCACACAACTATACCTTTTGATGGGAAGAAATTTTGCATAAAGAAAAATAGACAAGTTAAGAGTGAGCTGAAATTATTAAAAAAATTATTCTTTGAATTTCTTATGTTCTCCATGTTCTTGTAGAACTGATTCAACAACAACTTAGCTAGGTCAAATGACATGTTGTTCTTGACCACTTTGTATGTGAGATCCATGGCTTCACATGATACACTGTTGAGTCTACTTGAGCTATATATCTTATGTGCAATCACATGTATACTAAACTTCAATTCTATATCTATGACATAGCTGATTTTCATTCCCCTTCCATCTCATTTTCCAAGGCTTTTCTTTTCAAGCTCAACTCGACTTAGGGTTTTAGAAACTTTTGCCTTGGTTAGCATTGGAAGACCTATGATCCTATGAATCATTTTCTTCATTATCACAATAGGTTCTTCCAAGTACAACTATCCATTATGCACATGGTTGAGGACAAATCTTATCCATGTTTTATTTTAAAGTCTTTTGGCATGTGAGGAATATGAGTCAAACCCTTTACTTCAAGGTGTTGATGTTATAGTTTTAATACCCCATTGACACATAATTTTCCCAATGAATCGTCTAGTATCTTGAATAAAACATTGAGAATTTAAAAGAATATCATTAATTAATAGTACATTGGATTGAATTTGTGATTCTACTCTGCTTGGATCTAGGGTTTTTGTGACGACTGAACTAAGCTTAAAGTCTAGTGCTTTCCATTCTACACCTTAAACTAACATCTCTAGCCCTTACTTAGTATTGATACTAGAGGATGCCATTTTCTTGGTAGGGTTTGCAAAAATATTCAATAGTAATTCACTCGGATCACTCAGATGGACTAAAAATTACTCTGCATAGATAGCTCTTGAAAATTGCATTGACAAATGAATTTGATTTTTCCTCTTTATCAAATTTTTCTTTTTGATCACCATAAATTTCTGGTATGATTACTTGACAGATGATAGACTATCTTTCACTTAGCTTGTTACTCAGTAATGACTAACATTTTCTTGAATGCTTGATATCCCTTTACATCTCGAATACTGATATGGATCTATTTATTCTAGTGTCTGGAGCTACTATAAGATGTATGCTTCTGAATCCTAGTTCCAATTCCCCTTGTGGTAGATCATGTGGAAATTCTTCAGTCACTTGATTCTTGAGTGACATTTTCTTCATTGCATGGATTGGTATTCTCAGAATATTTTGGAATCCATTGATGTCTCATTTACTTTTTGATGTTACCAGCTTTTGCCTTCTTTTCATCTTCAATTCTTCTAGTATTCATATAGTTCTTGGAAAAATGACCAAGTTTTGTACAAATGAAACATCTTTTGGTAGTGTGTCTTGTCCTTGTGTGATATTTTAGATAGCTCATTCCAATCTATCAAAATTCTCCATAGTAATAGCATCTAAACCAAGTGTTTTAGTCCCAACCAAATATAGCTTTTACAATTTTTTTTGTTGTGTTCAATATCTTAGTTTTGCATTCAAAAGATTTGTGCCCATGTTTCTTGCATTCGTAACATTTGCCTTTAAATTTAGGTTTCTCTTTGCATTCATTAGCTCTAGCACCATGCTGATTGTAATTCTAGCATTTTTCATTGAATTTTGCTTTCCCACTACTCCAACATTTGTTTGATTTATGACCTATCTTACCAAAGTGACTACAAGTAGGGCTTTGATTCTTTTGAACTCATTTCTTGGATGATTTGCCTTCTTTTGTTTATCCAATTTTGTTTTTCCTTTCTATTTGTATTTGATTTGCTCTTTTAGCTGATCCATGCCTACTTGAGATTTCATCATCCCCTCATTGGTTTTTCTTTTAGTGTTTAGATCTTTCTTCAATCTTTCATTTTCTAATCTTATATTCATGATTTCTTCATCTTCATTGGTGAGCTAATCAATGAGGTCTGCCTACTAAAGGTATAGGTTTTGATTTTCATTATTCTTTCCTTTTATCTCTTCTTTTTTTTTTTTCTCTTCCATGTCTTCACACAATTTTATTGACTAGATTTCTTTCTCTCTTCTCAACTTTCTTGCTTCTTGAATTTTACCATTCTTTTCTAATAGTTCTTCGATTGATTCATTTTCTTTATTTGAATTGCTTTTCGAATGAATATCTTCAATTCTTTCTTCAATGTAGAGTTGGTCATTCATTTGTACTGCAAGATTATTTCTTTTTCTCATGGATTTAGAGAGTTTCTCCTTTTCTTTCTTGAGTTTCCCAATAGCCAATTCTAGATCCAACTTTTCATTGTCAATAGCCTTGTCAAGTCTGAATACCTCTGTAGCCTCTGATCTTTGCTCAAGCTGTTAAACTTCTTTCCTGATAACCACAAAGTTTTGATATCAATTGCTAGAAATATATATGATAGGTTAAGTTACTAAGAGGGGAGGGGTGAATTAGTAATTACTAAAACTTAATCTTTAATTAGAAATTAATCCTTCACATGTATTCTGAACTAAGTGCATACATGATACATGAAAAACATTAAAACATTCATAACACTTTGACATAGAATATGGTGAGCCATAAACCTTCCAAACAGAAAGTAAAACTAGGGTGGGGATGATAACCATAAGCTTTAGTACCACAGTATAAATTTATCTTGTTAAAGCTTACAATGATCACTACTAATGATCTTCCCTATCAAGAGCAATAAGGACTTCCAGGTTTACCTTGCAAAAGGATTTACAAAAATACAATGAAGTATGCACTCAATAAAGATATTTACGAAAGACTATTAAGTCTATCTCATGAAAGGATATAACTAATCCACCTACTAGTCTGAAATAGTGTCTAATCTTTGATCTAAAACTTGGTTTGCTAAAAGAGACTCCTTCTAGTGCAATAACCACCTTACTATTATAGATAAATCTTTTTTGCTCCTTATATTGTTGTAGCCTTTTACTTCACAGTTTTGCTCTTCAAATTTCAATTATGTTTATCTCTTTTTTCATGTCTTTAGATATGATACAATAGATTACATATATACCAATCCAAATTATAATTCAACAAAGTCAACTACAATATAAGTTTACACAAAAATACAGAAAGTTGGCACAATTACAGGAACTTGGTTTCTAAAGACTAGCTTGATGAGGTTTTGATACTCGACATTTGCTTCAATTATCAACATCGTCATGCCTTTAGTAGACATAGAATCTTGGTTCATACTGATCACTTCTAAGTAATTTAAACTTGGTGGTGACTTGGTGAATACTATGAAACTTGACATATAAACTGAATCACTTGATTCACACTGCATAGCTTGGTCAATGCTATCATTATGGGCTTAGTATAAACTGAATCACTTGGTTAACACTGAGTGTCTTGGTCAACATTAGATTCACATCACTATAAATGTGAACTTGGTTAGCACTACACAACTTAATTTACATTGAGAAACTTGATAAACACTAAGAATCTTGGTTTACAGTGATGATCTTATCTTGGTCGAAACTAGTCAAGGCAAACTAAATACTATTCCTTAAACTCGATAGCAACTATAGAGCTTGATAGTGTCTAAAATGCTTGGTTTATACTATTAATTTTACAATAAGCTTGGCAGATACTTTCTGTCTGAATAAGTGTGTGTCACTAATAATAAAATTGACTGTAATGTCAACATAATTCTACCTTATATCCTATGTTGTTTGGTTGTGTATGCGCAAGATCATGGTCAACCAAACTATGCTCTTAAGTAGTAATAAAAAAATAGAAAATCAAGGTTATTTCAACTTGACATGCAATTTTCTACTTGTTATAAAGTTGATATCAAAAAGTTGAGAGAAAAGAATCTATACAAAATAGAGATAAGTTTAAGAAACTCCCTTTGGAAAAATTTATAAAATTGTGGAAAATCCAACATTATTTTAGCGGCTAAAAATTAACTTTTATTGGCTATTATCTTTTCAAAATAGAAAAAATTTAATTTTATTAGCAATATTTTCTATCATATAATATTTTTGTAAAACCCTACTAAATCTTTAATTATTTTAGAAAATCATGACCAAAAGTACAAATACCTAGAAACATTATTTTATATTATCCAAAATACAATAACCCTTTTTAATAACCATTAAATGATCTTAAATCAATGGTATAAATCTTATTTTGGGCTAAACTATTAAAGAACAACACATTTTAGTGAAAGTTCATAGAATAATGACACTTGTCCATAGTAGAATTTATTTCAGGCCAAAAATTGGAAGGATAAAATTTTCCTTAGTAAGTCTCTGAAATAGAGACACTTGTCAACTCTATGTAGTTTACTTACAACCTTACTTAAATTTTTACCGTATATTGGTGAATATGACCATCGAGTAAGACACACCTAAAAAATTATAGGCAAAAACATTTAATCTATTTTGTGGAAATATTAAATTACATTAGAGAAGTCATCACAAAAATTAAGATTATGAAATATCATTACTAGTGATTGGTTTAACCATGGGACCCAATTTCATAAAGTGTGTGTGACATGATCGCCACAAAATTGCAATTCTTTTGCCAAGTTCAAGGTCCTCGATGAGTGAAACTTGCCATTTGGTGAATATTTTACACTAAACTTATCCTTGTTATGAAATTGAATTTAGTTTCTAAACTACTAGGCCTTATCTAAAAAAAATAAAATTGATTGGTCAGAGTTTTGAATTTTAATGCAATAGTAAAAAGTTTTCAGGACAAAAATAAGAAGTAAATATATGTCTAACCACCTTAATAAAAAAACAAATGATAATATTTTTAAAAATATATTCTAGATATAAGATGTAGACTCGTGCCTAGATGTGACACATTTTTTTGGGTATCTTTATTCTAAATAAAGAATTATTGATAAATTTTCTACTTTAGTATTTTTGGAATTAAAAAACTCTATTGCCTGACCACCTTAACTAATTCAAAAATCCACATTTTTTTCCCTTATAGTAGAAGAAACATAGAATGGGATGCATCTTTTTATTTCAAAAATATTGTATGATTTTAAAATTATAGTTGTTTTTAAGGTAGTGTGTTAGTCAACACTTTATACAAATTCCATTAGAAAATAAGTACTAATTACTTATTGAACTCATAATTTGAAAAACCTTACATTTATGGAAAGCTAAGAACATTCTTAAGAAACCACTTTTATTTCATCAAATTTTGGTCAAAAAAAGTCATCAACTACATGTTTGAAGTAAAAGAACACACAAGAACATGCCAAAAACACATTTTCAACATGTTTTAAATTTCACCATATAGGATTGGAATCAAAAGATATAGTAGGCCTTATAAAGGTACTAATTATTTTTGTTTAGTATTAGGATGGGTGGGAAAAAAATTGGAATAGGTTTTGAAATGCTTTGAGACATTTCTAAGCTACATATTTCTTGGAAATATAAGGTAGGAAAGGTTACTGAGATGGGAGAGGTGAGTCAGGGACCAATAAAACTTTATCTTACTTTACCAACTAATCTTCCATATAATATTCTAATCTAATTGTATTCATGAAAGAATGAAAGAAAATAAACATTCATAACACTTTGACACAAGATATGGTGACCCAAAAACCTTCCAAATAGAGAGAGTAAAGCTAGGGTGGGGATGATAACCACAAGATTTAATACTACAGTATAATGTTAACCTATTAAGGCTTACAATTGATCACTTCTGGTCATCTGGCATGTTAGGATAAATAAGGACTATGGGGTCCACCTTGTTAATGGATTTACAAACATACAATGAAGTATGCACTTGGTTAGGATATTTAGCAAAAGACTGTTAAATCTACCCTATTAAAGGATTTCATTTGCTAGTTGAGATTCCTTGTACAGTAATGATCACCTAACTATGATAAATAAATATTTGTTGTTTCTTATACTTCTTGTATCCTTCTCTAATTCATACTTCTTCTCATCATATCTCTTTTTCATATATATATATATATATATATATATATATATATATATATATATATATATATATATATATATATATATATATATATATTTGGATATGATACAAAGCATTACATATATAGCAATCCAAACCATAACTTACTGGAGTCAGCTACAATACCAATTTCATCATAATTCACAAACTCAGCCCAACTATTGTAACTCATGTTCTGAAGACAAACTTGGTAATGTTCTTGTTGGTAAAAAGGTTTTTCTTATTAAATTAACTCTCTTAATTCCCAATATACATGAATAATGACTGATTAGAATAGTTGGGAAGTTGCAATAAGTGGCTGATTTCCCTCTAAATTTGAAGGTATAGCTCACTTGAATTTGTTTGTCCCTAATTCTAAAATGTGGTATTTTCTCAACCACAAAATGAGAGAGGAAATCCAAGTTAGGCCTAAATAGAAACTAACTCAAGGTAGAATTTGGATGTAAAAACTAACTAAATTTCTGAATCCACACCTCTTATGAACCCGCAAAATTTGATGATGTAGTTATAAAACCTATTTGTATGAATTGCACACTAACTAAATGCTCTAAACTCTATAATGCAAGAAATAGTTTAAGAAATAACTATTGGAAAGATTCTCTTTTAACCTCTAACAATACTATGATTATCTTTAGTCTATGGCATTGAATAGGGGAACAAAAACTTTATTTATTCATTAATTCAACTCAAATCAAACAGATGCTTCTAACTAAGAAAAGCAATAGAATAGTAAATATGTGATACAAAAAACATTCAATTTGTCTCTACCACATGAAGTACCTAACACCAAAAATCAACCAACCTTTCATTAATCTCTCAATTCAATGCATATAGGATTTTGAGATGAACCATTACAAAAAGTAGCTAAATTGGTTCATTTCCTCTCAAAAATGACAAATGGTAAGAAGCCAATTATGAGTTACAATTTCATATCAAAAAAAAAAAAGAGTGGGAGAAATATCGTGTTGCTTTCTTCCCCTTTTCTCATTTTTCCTTATTGACTTTGGCAGTGACAATGATTGGAATGAGCTCTTCGTGTGTGTGGACATGGATATTAGTGTATCTGAGGATCCACTTGTAATGTTTCTCTGGCTATGTCTTCGATTATGTTGGTGTTTTTTCAACTATTAAGTAACAAAATACTCAATAACAAGATAATGAAAACACAAATAATATAAGGATCAGCTACTTCCTATAAACAATTGTATGTGTTTCTTATCTAGACCTAATTGCAATGAAATCAAGACAAATTTCCTACTCTTTAGCCTCTACAAAACCAAGGTTGCTATACTTAAGGGATGGTTCAAAGAAATAAATACTAGTGAAAAAGAATCTCTTATTTTCATTTTGATTCTTGTCTCCAACCTTTTGACACAGAGATAGTTTGCTCATTCCATGACACTTTAAGATAATACACATCCCTTATAAGTAGAGTTGGTCATAATTATTCTTAGATGTACAAATATTTTTAGCAATAGTAGCTAACTAAGGCTTAGAGATCAATTGCAAACAAGTGCTGACCAACATTGATATCTTTCAAACAACAAAGTGAAAATTGATTTTGAATTTGAGCTTGATGCTTTCCTATGATTTCTTCATATGTAGACTGAATTTGATAGATCAATGCCTCATCTATTAGGATTCAAAGCTCATTCAATCCCTAGATCTGATTGATTGATTTACAATCAATATCATCAATAGTTCTTAATAAAAATCATACTTACAAACATCCCTCCTATTACCATGAAAACCCTATCAATATCTCTAAAGCATTTATTTAGTTCAATTGAATTGATAGCAATAGTGAATTGACATAAAATTTGACTTAATTGCATTCAATTGGATAGGATTTGCTTGTACAACTTCAAAATAACTAGTTAATAGAATGGAGACAAGATTCAACAAAAACATTAGTGGAGATAGTCCATTTTGTATTAATATCTTCCAAGAATTGGGCACGATTGACATCAAAATAAGGATGAATTGAGATGAAAGCACAATATCCTACAAGATAGAATTTATTCTCAAACAATTGTAGAGGAATCCATCATAATATTCACACCAAGGTGTTGGACCAAATAGACCTAAAGATAGACTTAAAAGAAGCTAGAAGTGATATAACTATTCAGACGCTTTCTCTAGCCCTAGAATCTCACTTATAAAGGGTGAGATGCAACAAGCTTCAGGCATAGACAAAATGATAGTTGTCCTTTAAGACTAAAGATATTTATATTCTGTGGTCATAAAAGACAAAATTGTTTGTAATAGAAAACCTTTCATCATACTATTCTTTTTGATAGCCTCCAGTTCAGTTAAATTTTTGGATGTTACAAATTGCATGATTAGCCTTTTGCTATTCTAAATCCTTGGCATATGTAGCTATTAGGTTTGCCAATCATGTGTCAGACTCTGATTCCTACAAATTTACCTCAACTCTGGCATTTCCACTGGCATCATTATGTACTATCAAGGTGATAGTTATACCTAGTTTATTTCTACCACATCATCCATCTGGCCCATAATACTTTCCATTTGATATGGTTTCCCTTCTTTGTCTTCTTTCCTCTAATCTATCGAAGATGCATCAATGATCTGCATTTCATCTTGATCCATCTTATCATCATCACTTTCAACTTCTTCCCACTGCTCATTAGAAGCAATATTTTCCATCCACTAGTCAAAAAGTGTGTCATCTGGCCAATTAATTGTAGAATATCATTATGTTTCTTAATCACATACTCAGCCTCATTATCAATATTAACAAAATCTTGTTTTAAAGATTCAAATAATAATTGGAGTTTCACCATTTCTTCTATTTTGGTTGTCCACCATGCATGTCCTATTTCATTAATGAATTTATTCATTCTCAAACAAAATAAATCATCTAATTCTTTGGCCCATTCATCTTTATTCTTCTTATCCAAAGCAAGCGGGAATAAATCAAATTTCTTACTTTTGAACTTATCCAAGTAGCTAACAATTCTTCTTTGTAGCTCAACTCTTTTATCATCAAATCCTAGAATATCATTAGCAACATCATAAGTTATTTCAATGTGGTCATGTGAAGATCTTATAATAGAGCAACACAACAATGTAACCTCTTTTCTTCTCTTGTTCCACTTATTGACAATGGGTTTCAAAGTCTCATCACTTGCTTTCATTTCTTCCCATATGTTTATTACCTTTGACAATTGATCATAGAATAATGGCCATCCAATTTTTTCAACCAAATAAATCAGAGCCTTTCTTAGTTTATCTTCATACTACACATTCAACTCTACATGTAATACCCATAATTTACTTTTCTTTTCTTCAAAATCTTCAGCTATATAGTACTGCAGCATCTATGGTACATCAGGAATCTCAATAAGGGGAGTTGATTTAAAAGGCTCCACTAGTGGGCGAGGGTATGTGATCTTTCATCTAGAAGACTATCCCCTCATTTTATTTTCAAGTTCAATTCTTTTTTGAACTTCTTTATTGTAAGCCTCCCAAACTTTCTCATACTTTTCCTGTAACTCCAACCTTTCCTTCTCATCTCTTTCTACAATGGCCAAAGCTAGGTGAGATGTACCAACATTTAAATGTGTAGCCTCCACATGGGTTGTACTACCACTCTCTTCACAATTATATTTCCCATTAATCTATTATCATCTAACTATCAGGAGATAGTCCTAGATCCTTTCCTTAATTACCAAATGACTAAGGAGACTTGGTCTTCACTAAAGGTGGCACCTTTTATTTTTTTCTTATTTTGGTCCTATATGTTTAATTTATTACAAACAAAACTAAAAGCTAGAGCATTTGCTATATCCCAATTGGGTAGCAGTAGAATATTAGATCCTTTTACCATCTGTCTCACCTCTTTAGGGGTTATATTTTGGAATTCTTTGATCATTTCCTCTTTTATTTGATTTTGCATGGCTACCTCCTCCATTTCTAGATGCTTTGTTCTTAACTTATTACACCTTTCCTCATATTTTCCCATACTTTCTCTCTATGCAAATTGGTAGAAGCCTCTTGTTCTAACAAAAGTATCATTAGACAAAAATTCATGACTAGGCTATTCAATTATAGGATCTAGCTCTTTTCCTCTATAATCTGCTACTGTCAAATCTAGGCTTGGCATTGGAGGTGCTTAAGGATTTCCCTCTTTTAGCTCTCTCTAGGTAACAAATACTCCCCCTTTGGACCCCATTTATTCAACTTTCTCTTCAGTGAGCTG
Source organism: Cupressus sempervirens (assembly GCA_028749045.1). NCBI lineage: Eukaryota > Viridiplantae > Streptophyta > Pinopsida > Cupressales > Cupressaceae > Cupressus > Cupressus sempervirens. Next base: position 63,494,335 of record CM053791.1, read on the forward strand.
CTCCTTTCCAATCTACAAAGGGGATTGGGTAGACAAATATTCCTCAATGTGAGGACCTTGTTCTTTCATTATTTTTTGCCTCTTGGGTGAGGGCTCACTAGGTCTCTCTTTTAAGATAACACTAGTTGATTCTATTATTTTCTTTCCTTTGCCCATAGACATCTTCTTAGTTTGGATCACATTGTAGCTTGGTCTTTTTTGGACAATTAATTATCCTATTCCAACATTGGGAGTGAACACCAGTCTTTTGATAACCTCCCTGGCTTTATCAGGATAGGCATTAGTGAAGAATTGTTTCTTCTCATTCATTGTTTCCATTATCTTAGAAAAATTTATCATGATTTTATTTATTTTATCTGCCTCTATTTTTGCATTATCCAAAGGCTCATAATCCTTGTCAAAACAATGAATAAATTCCAAAACTCTTGAAAAAACCCTCCATTTCTCCTTTTTGGTCTCTTGCTCCTACAAAGAGAACTCATTCCTTATTATATCCTCAGGGTAATCAGGCTCATGTTTTATGGAACCATGTTTAGATCTAAATCTAAAAACTAAATCATAGAATCCCTTAGTATCACAAAAATGGTGATGAGATACAACCATCTTAAACTGGTCTAGTAATTTTTATAAAGACAACCAACCACCCTTTGTTATTAAAAAATGGTGGACTATAGTACAAGTTGGGAAAATTGAGCCTCTTTATCTTTTTATCAAATAGTTTTCCTCCAATCCTCCCAGCTGCCACAATATCTTAGCTATCCCCACTTTTAGAGGCACTTTGTAGGGTAATACATGAAGAGTCCCTTTGAAACCATAAACTATAAACATAGTTGAAACAAAGTATGGTATAATATCTACCTAGTTATGTGATACTTTTAGACTAGTAGGATTATCCATCCGCCTAATAAAATTTACTAGTGCCCTAGGAACTCTAGGATTGTCACTTAATAAAAGGACCCTTAACCTTGAGCAAAATTACCTATCAAGCCTAATAAAACTAGCCTTTTCTGCATCCCAAGTCATATATGCACTCTATAATTGAACTAGCAGAGCCTCTCCCTCCTATTCTCTGTTTAAGACCATTTCCTTCCCAACATATGTCATACCTTTAAACAAGAACATGTGCATCAAAAATGAGTAGTGACAAAAAAAAAATTCTACCTTGCCCTTTGCAATTTCAACCAAGCCTGTATGGATTTCTTTAGCTAAATATGAGGCAAAATTGAAAATAATATCAACACCAATAGAAGAAATTTGAGCTAGCATATACATAAATCATATGGGCATGATACTCTACTCATCCTCACCAAAATCCCTACACAAAGCCCTATATATCTCCACAGCTTGGGAAGTGAAATATTCCTTTTTCAAAGGTTCCCTAGTAGATGTTGTGATTACTAGTAAGTTCCCAATTATTCCTATGTGTGCCCTCAATGCACCATGTCTGATCTTATCCCTTTTAGATAAATATTCTTTTCCTAATTCTTGTACATCAATAGGTATATGATAATCTAAGAGTAGGTCAAGACCAAAAACTTTTTGAATTTCCTCGGGGCTTATTGTGATCAGAAATTCACCATCCAACCTTCTTCTCACTACTCTAATTGTTGGGTCATAATTTTTAGCAATGACCTCTAATAGGCAATAATCCATGAAAACACTAGTGATCGCTAGTTTTCCCAAGTCAAAGTTCCAAATGTTCTCATGAGGGGCAAATAATTTCCTTTCTAAGAACAATTTTTTGAAGAGACAAAGCCCTATTTGAGAAGTTTTGGCATCCCTAAGCCAATTCCCCTTATCATACAATCTATTAGTAGTTTTAAGTCTATAGTTTAGGGTGGTTATTTTCTTCACTTGAGAAGATTCATTTGTGGACTCAAGCAATAACTCAAGGAGGTCATCATGTATGTTTCAAGATAAATAGTCAACCTAACTTGAGAAAACTTTCTCTGGAGGAATGGTGATTAAAATTGTAGAATACTAGAAAGCTCAATATATAACAGACTGAGAAACTTACTCTCTTTTCACCATCCTATAATTGTAATTCTATGACACACCATGATTACTATGATTTCTTCACATTTTAACCACCAGGCACAAGTTCTCAATAGCTCTGAGCTCTTTGGAAACCTAAAGATTTTCTTGTGTATGAAGGAGAAAACAAGATTTCTACAATATAATATATTCCTAGTTCATAAGAGGAGCTTTCAATCTTCATAAATGACCTATAAGGAGAACAGAGTGGTGCCACCTTCTATTCTTAAAAATACATCGTCGATTTCAAAAAAATTGACAATCCAAGAATTAAAAAAAAGATAACTCATCTGCTTGTCAAGATGGAGGTGAATCCAATAAAATTTCTCTATGTAAGCCTTTCTTTTGCTACTAGAAACTTGGACCAAACCCACTGATACTTATGGACACATGTTGCCTTCTCGCTATGTCGCCATGCATAAATAGTGAGCAATTTTTAGATTTGACATAACGACCATCATTGATTCATTATAATCGGATGATGGGAATTTGATCACTATTTTAACATGACTATGGTGGGTCCCTCCATCTCTTCCTTTGGTTGTAATGTCCCATGGAACAAACATCACAGAACTCTTGATGGTGACTTGGCGATAGTCGTTGATGAAACTTTGATTTGACGATCCCAACTCTTCATCTACCCTTTTCTTGAGTGCTTTTCCATGTCATATGTGATGTGGAAACACTTTGACATGCTAGAAAACCATATATAATATGTCACTCCCTTTTACAAAATGACAAAATTGAGCCTCGCCATATCTTGTCTTTTTTAGTAAGGCACTATGTCGCTACCAATATAAAACATTGGTTTTTCGATTGTGACACAGGGACCAACACATTCTTTAAAAATATGGCACAAGAAAAACACACATGTTCTTTATTATTGCCAACATGTCACAATGATTGTATGCTGACAAAGAACTTTTGGGACCCATTGTTCAATATAATTGTTGTTGCATTCCATCTTTTTAGGCAAGGTGATATGTCGGTAAAGATAGGATTCCTTGATTTTTTGTTGCGACATAGTGACCTCCTTAAGGCATTAAAAAAATCCAATGCCAAGAAATATCACACATTTCCACCATTATTAATGCAAGCAGTGCTTCTAACAATACATCATAGGCATACAACCTCATTAAAAATAGAAAAACTTTATGGCACCCGTCCATTTGTTAATCTCACGCTTTTTGATTTTCACAGCAAGGTGTTATGTCTCTACTGGTAGAATTCATGCATTTTCTGGTCATGACACAACAACCTTCCAAACTTTTCCAAGACTAGTGATAGAAAATAAAGCACCTTCAAACTAGTTCATTTCTCTAATAATGGCATTTCTGACATTACTCTAACCGTTGAGAAGTTTAAAAAAATGAAAAATTTGCACCCATTTTTTTGTTTCCCATTGTCATCTTTATGTTTCATGATGGTCACCATGTCACACACGATAAAATGATTACAAATTTGCTATGTGACATGACAACCACCATAGACCTAAAAGAGATCTAATAGTAGGAAAAAAATTTGGAAGAGGAGACTGAAAAGAAATTTTTTTAAAAGGTCTCCCAAAAGAATATTCCACTTGCAAACTTGATTCGCCTACTAAGCCTTTTTTTTGAATAGAAACATATGACCTAACAAGTCTTCTTGGGGCATAACAAAAATTTAATAGGGTTTCACCTATTTTTTGTTTAAATCAAACTTTGCACAAACCAAACCCTATCCTACACGAATACAAACATATATGATTTTTTACTTGCAAAAAATCAGACCACCAGATTGTACTCAACCACTCTTATATTGTCTTTGTTGCCACATGTATACATCCAATGATTCATTGGAGGTCCAACACTCTATCTAGAGGCCTAATATATTTCTCTATTAAGTTGTCTAAATAACTAGAGAAATTCTTTTGCATGACAACAACTCATACAAATCCTTTCCTCTATATAATAGTTTAGGAGTTAGTGTGTAGGCATTTTAGAAACTCATAATTATTTTCTTGTTCCTCAACTATTGTCTCTATTTTCTTTAATTCTTCCTCTACCACCAAAATCATTTCAGCTTTGAATTGAAAGCTCTATTGTCATTCAAACAAGAGCCCATATCCTTTTTGTAGAATATTTTTATCCTCAACTTATTTGGTGCTCATGTGTATGACCATATGCAAGAGAGAGATTCAATGTTCACTTTTTTCCTTCTCTACTTTCTTATCTAGGATGTTATCTTTCTCTATGTCAAGCCTTAACACTACATTGACTAATTGTTTTATAATTTCAAGTCCTTTGGACTTGATATTTTCACTCCACCTCATACTGATTTATCTAAAATGCTTATCCTCTTGCATCTAAGAGATGATTTCCTAAATATCCATGGTTGTAGGATCACTAGTATGTGGCACTCCTAAAATACTTGCTAATGGGGCAACTAATTACTCGATGAAATATTTAAGCTCATGTATGTCTTTCTTGATCCTCACTTTACCAATCTTGAGGCACTTAAGTTCCCCCCCTATTACTTCCTTAGCTAGTTTTTACAAACCCACCATGGTATCATGCCCAACCTCTCCTAGATCTAAAGATTGCAATGTAAAGTCATTGTAGTTAGATCTTCAATCCTAGCATCCTTGGTGGGCTTGGAAATTTCCATAGTAAGGTTCCCTATATTTGGTTCTAGCTTGAGGATCGAATAAGTTTTGTACTTCTTTACTTTTCTCAATGTCTATCTAGAGTCAATCAAAAGAGATAGAGTCTCTTTATTTGGGGCTCCATCTATACTCTTTCTCTTCCTCTCTAAGTTATTCTTGAGCCATGACTTGGTATCAATCACCTTGGACATAGTCCTTAGTATATCCACACTGAAAATTCTTCTCTTAATAGTAGTCAAGGCCTTTGATAATGAGGAGAAAGGATTTCCTAGGGTGGGGGAAATGAATTTTGTAGCTATAGGTAACTTTTATAATTTAACTATTCTATTTACTACCTCATCTAACTTCATGGATTCACTTTTACTACTCTTATCATCTCCAATATCAACCACTTGTATTTATGGTCTATTTGGTAGGAGTAGTGTTATAGTTATAAATGGAATTGGACTACTAGGGGATGGTAGAGCCACTATGACTACAAAGTCCTTGAGTTCTTTTTCTTTCTTTTTCTTAGCTTCTACTTCTAACCCAATCACTGGTACTAAACCATCCTAACAAGTTTAATCTAGTGGGATGTTCTTATCAAGAGGTTGATCACCTCCTTTGGCTGGTTGAGATGGTCATTAAGAGAGAGATGGAATTGTGTCTAAAGTGCCACTATGAGATGATTAAGTAGCTACTATATTTGGATTGGATTGAGTTGATGCACCTTGGCTTCTACTTCACCATGTTGTGGTCCACTCACCCCACTTATTGGTCCTCTTTTAGATTCTCACCATGATCATGTACAAGTCTTCAATGGCATCTTTTAATTATTCATATCTTATATGAGTATTCCTTAACTTTATCAAATAAGTAGTTCTATATATATTTTGACCATCATCCTGAACTCCATCCATGTCTATATTTACCTTATATAGCTTGACTTGATTCACCGTCAATCTTGCAAAAGAATGATCATAATTTTCAAATTCATCCTTACAATCAAACAGATAGTCCTTCATGTTTCTAATGTTCTTTATGACACTCCTAATCTATAGGAAATCCTTAGTGTATCCATTGGAATTGAACATAGATCTCAAGACCTCATACATGTCCAGCTCATACTTCTTCTCACAAACCTTCATCATATTCTTCGCATTTGATTGGGCGTCACAACTGAAAGCTCCAACCTTCATGTGAAACTTGTATCCTTTCTTCTTTAGGCTTCCCCCTAGGATGTTCAACCAAAGATATTTTCAAATAATCTCTACCAAGACTATCATATCAACTCCATATCTTGAAAAATTTAGAAGAAATCCATTGTAGGGTAGAAGACATAGGTAAGAAAAAAATGAGAATTGAATGAAATAGCAACCAAATTGATTGATGATTGCCATGATTTTAGGGGAGAATCTCCTTTCTAGGAATCCTTGTAGCTCAGTAAAAATTCTCAAAGTAAACAGATCATTCACTTATACATAATCTGCATAACTATTATACAACTAGAGACATGGATAAAATTCATAATATTTGACATCGTTAGGGAAGTTTTCTGGGCATGTAAGACCAAGCATAAATTGCAATGATACCAAAATATAGATCAAGAATGTAGACATATAATAATAATTGTAGACCTTGGCCACTTGAAGAGAATTGGACAAAATCTCACTTACTTCTTGTGCCCAATCAATGTATTGTGTATCTAAGAATATAACCTCAACCAAAAAGAAGTATTGCTCAACAAAATTTAAGGCTTCTACTTCACCTCTCAATCTATGTAGGAGAACTAAAATCTTGATAATCTCATGCTTGAAGTTGGTTTCAAATAGAGTTTTTGGGACTTTTCTCTCATGACTCTATGACTTCTAGAAAATTTTTCACATGATCTCTTTCCTCCAAATCATCCTTTTTGCCAAGAATTCTAAAAATGGCTCCACTAATAGTTAGGTCAAAAAAATCCTCCTATTACATACTCAAAGGAAATTCACCACTATTTATCTATTAATTGATACCAATACAATTTCATCTAGCAGAACTATCTACATGGTTTCCCAATTGTAATGATGACTACATTCATAGATGAGTTCTAGAGATCGAACTACAACTAGGAAACTAGCGGCTTCAAGAAAACCACATCCTTGAAGCTTCTTAGTGATATGATGAATGTGTTTAGATTTTATCCTCTTTTAGAAGTCCACTATATCATAGAAATGGAGGGATGTGTCTGTGAAATTATGCAACTGAGACTTTATCTAGTCAAAACATCAAAATGCACAAACATAGCGGCATTAGATTATGAATGAAAATTTGGATAAAAAAAGAATAAGACATTGGACACTATAATTACTTGTTTTTTGAAGTTATGTGTATTGTAAAAAAGAGAACTTAAGAAAAAAATGTAATTCATTGAACTGCCTATAAATATTTATATAGGGATCTCGATTCATTCATTATACTTCACAATTTGCACCACATGAGTAAAATTTAAGGAAATGCCCATTAAAGAGTAAAAGTGAAGGCTCAACAGACATTTGAGAGTCTTTTCACTATTCCATTGGATATAATGGTAACTTTCCATAAATACATTATTTACTTTTCTAGTTTCCTTTATGTTTGGGAAAGTTGCCTCTGAGGTACTCCATTGACCAAAATTTGCTAAGTAAGATTCTAACTATGTCTTCCATCTACAATGGTTCATTCTATTCCAATGGCATTCTAATATACAATTGATCCAGTATGGGGACCAAACTTTACCTGTTGACCTGATTTATCTAATTAGTTAGAAAGTTGCCTACATGGGTTGGAAACCCATTGAAGATAAGGAAATTTTCATTTCTTTGCTAATGCTTCCTTATTTGTTTAATCTTTGACAACTTTATTTCTTACTTTCAAAGATATTTAGTTGAGGTTCATGGATCCATTTAAATCTCACTAAAATACCTCTATTTCTTTTATATCCATTTGTTGGAAAATCACCTTCATGGGTTGGAAACCCTTCGAAGAGAAGATGAAGAGAGGTTTTCTGCAGGGCTTAGTATTTGGAGGATAATGAATCCAAATTATGTTTAGGAGTCTGATCCTGGGTTCAAAATCCTATTTTCCTTAAAATCTACACCCTTTGAATCCTTTTAAGATATATATGTCACCAGATGAACCCTCATGGAGAATCACCTTCATGGGTTGGACATCTACCATGGAGAAGGTAATATTGAATTTTTTGCCAATTTTTTCTATCAACGATTGATATATGATGAGCTACTCTCATGAAGACAAGTGAATTTTAGAGAACCTTCAAGAGAAAGCTTCATCTGTAATGAGTGAAAATTGATCTCCATAAAATTGGGTACTAATCTTACTTGAAAAATTATAAGATAAAAATAACAACCTACCTGACTATGGAGGAAGTGAAGGTGTATTGGGAAAATCTAATAAAGACCACCTAAGTTTTAGGAATCTAGACTTAGATTAAAACATTTTGAGAATGAGACTAACTTCATCTTTAAAAAATAGATAACTCACTTTTTCCAATAGATTAGAAAACAAAAGTGGAGCAAAAATGGCCTTGTGTGGGGACTTGGACATTTCATGTGCAAGGAAGGAATCCAAATGCTCTAGTTTAGCAAAAATGAAAATTTTCTACACAAGAAAAAAAGAAAGGAAAAATAAGAGAACCTAGCTAAGGGAAAACAAAAATGGGAACTAAACATAACTAAGATACAATACATGGGTTACCTATTTTCAATTTGAGATTTGATACAACTTCAAGCTCTAATAATTGTAGGTCAATGATAGTACTTCACCATTAGGATATGCCAATTTAAGTGAGTTATTTTCAAATTCTTGATGGATGATGCATGGTCCTTTCTAGAGTGTGTCAAACTTCCTATGCATTCCTTTCGGTGCTCTTTGTTTGTTCCATAATAGTATAGTGTCTACTACAATAAAATTTCATGGTCTATTCTTCTTATAGAACAATTTATTTACACACATTTGGTGTTGTGTAATATGATCCACAATTTATTCTCTTTCTTCCTCAATTTTTCTCAAATATATGATCCTTTTCTCTAGATCATCTTTCTAAATATCATCTTTGATCACTACTCTCAATCTGCTAGTTACCAATTCTAGTGGTAGGGGAAGACTAGATTCTTCTCTCTAGATGAATGCAAAGTGGGAAATTTTTATTGCCCTCTTTGGGGTCACCCTACCTTCCCAAAGTGCTTCATGAATCTTTTTGTGGCATATATTTTGATTATCCTATACTAGTTTCTTCATTATGTTCACCAAGTTCTTGTTACTAGATTCAACTTGACCATTCCCTTGTAGAAAGTAGTTAGATGAGTGACTAACTATTATGCCATATTTGAAGTAGAAATTAGTAATTTCAACTAAAGAGAAACATTCCACATTATCCATTACTAGTTTAATAGGCACTCCAAACCTAACCAATAAGTTCTTGTTTATGAATTTGCAAACTACTTTAGAAGTAGTTTTCTTAGTCACGTTTGCCTCTACCCACTTTGTAAAGTAATCTCTTGTGGTGATGATATAGATGTAACTGGTGCTACATGCAAGCTTAATGGGACCAATGAAATCAAGACCCCACTATTGGAATGGACCTTTGATTATGATAGGCCTTAGAGGTAATGTGGCTAATTAAGGTGTTCCTATGAACATTTTTCATTTTTCACATTTTGACAGCCATAGATAAGTGTCTTTAAACATTTCGGGCCAATAGTAGCATTGCCACAATATTTTAAAAGTAGTGACAAAAGATGAGAAATGTCTACCACATGCTTCATCATGAAATGTCTTCAAATATTTCACTTTCTATTGTTTGTCTACACATCTGAGGAATGTCTTGTCTATAAATATTTTCTATAATCTATCATCCTAGATCCATACATGGTGGCTTTCAATTTGAGATCTCTTCTTTTTTTCACCATAAATCCTTTAGGACATTTACCATATGTTCAAAAATATGTGATATTTTTGAACCAAGGGTCTTCTAGACTCACAACCAAAACTAATTGTTTTTCCTCTAGTTCTTCTCCATTTCTATTTTCTATTATGGTTTTTCATAATGCATTACCCATTACCAATTTTGTGGGTTTAATCAAAATGTCATATTCTTTTGTCTTTGCTATTCGTGTCCCTCTAGTATTGCACCCTACATCCTATTGGGTCAAAACACTCTTCATTGTGATGTCATGTACATGAACTATGGAATGAGAGTGTAGGATATAAAATCTATTCTTTTTTAGGGATTTTACCATGGTGAAGGAATTTTTCTCAATTTTAGAATATTTTAGCTCATGGTTCTTCAGTGGTATACTCATGAAGGAAATAGGTACTCTTAGTCCTTCTTTGTTATCTTGAATGAGAATTTCTCACAAGGTATGGTCAGAAGCATAACAATAGATCATAAAGTCTCATCTATAATCAGATGACATAGGACTATAGCATTGGAAATGGAAATCTTTATATCTCTGAAGGCTTTTTTATGGCATTGTTCCACTTGAAACTTGAATTTCCTTTAATCATGTCCACAATACATTTGGTGATTTTGGAGAAATTAGGTATGAACCTTCTAAGGAAGTTTACCTAGTCAAAAAATGATTTGACTCTAGCCTTGTTTACAGGGAAACTTGGTCTTTGGATAGATTTATTTCATTTAGGGTCAATTTAGATGCCTTCTTGTGACACTAAATGGCCAAGTAAATTTCCTTCTATTACACAATACAAATTTATTAGGATTTAAAGAAATTTCATGTTCTTGACATCTCTTCAATACTTTCTTCAAATCTTCTATGTGATTTTTCCTTTTCTTCAAGAATATAGTAATGTCATCAAGGTATATGAAAATGATTCTATCTTTCATGTCAGCTAAATATTTATCCACACACATATGAAAAATGGCTCCAACATTCATTAGGCCAAATGGCATTCTATGATATGGAAATATACCCTAAGAAGTGTTAAAACTTGTCTTGTGTTGGTCCTTCTCCTCTACCTCAATTTGATTGTGCCTTGAGAAGCCATCAAGCATGGGCATCATTTCATTTCTTGCCACCATTTGTAATAGATGGTCGATATTTGGGAGGGAGTAGTTTGTTAGTGTAAATAATTATTATTTTATACTTTACTTAGGATAAATGCATTATTGTATTATTTATTAGGTTAGACAACAATGGAGTTTGCATAATTAGCTAAGTTGTCATGTACACAACACAATTATGTACATTGTAATTAAGTACATTGTGTATACAACATAATTTTATATGACACACCTATGTAGGCTTATCCTCTCATCATTTCACTAACTCCTGTGCTTAATGGAAGATAATCTACTCTCGATAGACATGTGCATAGTTGTGGGGCTTATCATATTGCTAACTCCTAGTCATTTTAGAGGTCTTTATATACAGGCATTCCTAGTGTACTTGAAAATCAACTAAATTTCATATTGTTATTCTAATCATACTCTATAAGTCTATTTTGTGTTAATTCTTGAGCTTCTTGATTTTGGGTGATTTTTCCCTAAGGAAAATTCTTACATGGTATTAGAGCCATAGGAGCATCATTTCATAGCCATTGGAGACCATTATTGCTTCACATATTTGAGGGGCTCAATTTAGATCTGGAGTATCATAGTCATTGGGAACATCTAGAGCCAAAGTAGACCTCACCATTGTGTCTAGAGCATTGATTTACTGAAATTTGACTATAAATTTTCCTAACTTAGGCCATAGTCAAATTTGAGGCAAAATTTTTTTGCAAACCGACACTTGAAGGTCTAATTTGTAGAATTTGGTATGATCTATTAGATCTACGAATTTATTTTTTCAGCTCTATGTTTATTTTCTTTGCAATATTTTCAAATTTTTGGATTTACATTTTTCCTATTTTGTTCAAAAAACATTTGCAACAACCAGGTGGTCAAATCTTGGACCTTGCGATGGAATATTCCTTCCACACTTGCATATTCTATAATCGATGATTACATCCATATATATTGGTGGAATCAACTACATCACTGATGATATTTATTTCATAAATGGTCAACCACAACACGCTAGAAACAAGTGAAACAAATATCACTGGGGCTTTAAAGTCAATATTCATTATTGGTTTGTTTATTTTTAAACACATCAAAATAAAAAATATAGGGCATGTGGGACTAAAGTCCCACACCACTCCCTTGGTGTTTTTCTTCCAGTGACTATCATGTCCCCTTTTCAAATAATTAAAAAATAATAATCTTTGCTAAGACAGGCAGGCCCAAGAAAGTGAAGTTTCGGAAAAAGGGGGTTAATCTTTGGAAACCGTGGACTAATAAATGAAAATTATTATTAAAATAAGTTTCATTAACCTCTCTTGGACATGAGTTACAGTTATGCCCTCTTTTAAGGGGTTTGGAGGCATTTTGGGCTCATTCCAGAACTGGATTTTTGCTCATTCTTTGTTATTCTTCAGAGGCTGCCAAACCTGTGGAGAAGGAGACCCAAGAACGGGAGTTTGCAGGTTTCCAGGGAGACCCAAGAACGGGAGTTTGCAGGTTTCCAGGAAGGCTAAGGACGGGAGTTTGAAGCCATTCCATGTGCATGCTCAAACAGAGTTTGCCTTTGTGCTGAAAAGTGCAGATTTGTGAGTTTCCGGGTGTATTTTTGTGAGAGTTTGGTGTTTCCGGTTGAGTATTTCATATCAGTTTTGGTTGCTGCTGTATTTTATACTTTAAGCTGTTAAAATAGATCTGAATATATATATTGGGACGTGATTAAACTTCTGAGATAGATTATTAGTGTTCTTGTGGTGTTTTCGGGCATATTTTGTGCTATTTCGGGAGCCTGATGAGCATAGTTTTGGTCCTACATTTTCGAGCTGTTGTGTAAAGGCTATACGGATCTGGAAATGTCAATTTGTAGGCTGTTATGCTGCTGAAAGTTCTGTAAAAATTTCCATTTTCAGATTCATTAATAATTTGTGAAGTTGTGAAGCTTTTAGCACTATTTTCAACATACCCGATTTGGGGTTTCTTGAGGAATTTGGTGGATCTTTGGGATATTAGCTGTTTGATTTTAAAGATCTGATTAGAGGTTGGAAATATCATGAAAAATCAGAAAAGGGACATTTCAGTGGTATCAGAGCCATGATCTTGCCAGCCTGAGGGTTTGTAGAAGTTTGCAGGTCAGATTTGACAACTACCCAGATCTTGCATTTCAGTTTTGAGAACTACCCAAATCTTGCATGTCATAATTTATGATTGCATGTTGCTTCTAATCAGCTGCATGTCAAAATTTATGGTTACATGCTACTTCTAATCATTTTCATGTTAGTTCTTGGTGAATTTGGTGGTTGTAGAAGTTTGCATGTCAGTTTTGACAACTACCCAGATCTTGCATGTCATAATTTGGTGGTTGCATGTTGCTTCTAATCAGTTGCATGTCCAAATCTATGGTTGCATGCTACTTCTAATCATTTGCATGTTAGTTCTTGGTGTTTGAAGAAGTTATATCCTATTGGGGTTACACTCTATTTTATCCAGAATGGATAGGTATAGTACAGAGTCTCAGAGGGAACGATCTTGGACAATTGATAGCCAGAGTCAAAATAGTAGAAAGGATGGTTATTTAGACATTCAAGATAAACTTATGAAAATAAGCCATGACATGTCTAAACAGTTGGTTGAACACCACCGTATAAATGACATGTTATCTGACCCAGCTAAGGTGGATAAGTTGACTGGATTTCTATTTGGCAGATTTTCTCACAGCACAGATGACACAATTTCCAAGAACTTGCATGAGGAGTTTGAGAAACTAGCTGATAGCCAGGTAGAGGTCTCAGATTCTACTCTGCCACAGGAGGTGGTGGGAAAGGATATTACACAGATTGATAGTAACGGTCAACTTGATACTCAAATTGAGACAATTGTTTATAGGTTGTCAAAGGGTGATGCCACAGGTATTCAGGATGGTATAGTTACAACAGGCAGTGACTACAGTGTAGTGGGTTCAGATAATGATTATGAGGATGTTGTTGTGCAGGATGGTGAGATACCTGGTAGAGATGAGCAGACATTGAGCATTCATGACTTTGCTGAGAAAGAGTACCAGGCACAGTTAGATGCTTCATCACATGAGGTTGAGGCTGGTAGTACTTCACATGATTTGTCCAACCAGCTGAAGGTGAACACAGATAGTATTGTGACTTCATTATCTCATCATGACAGGTATGTGGAGTTAGTTGGTATTGGTCATATTACTCAGGTAAGGAGTTTGCTTGAGTTACCAGTTGATTCTAGTTTACGGATATGGACTCGAGATTGTTATATTGGCATTTGGGATTCAGTTGACTGGAGATCTTTAACACTTTTTGGTAGCAGTGTTTGTTTGGGTGCTATCATGGATTTGATTAGCAGATTACACGGTGTTGTCTTTTCTTGTGCCAGTATCTTGTCTGATGTTGGTATTAGTTTTTATACACCAGTGTTGGGCTTTGTTCATATATCCAGTCGACCATACTTGCTGGAATGTGTTGATGATCTTTCATATTTGGCAGTGTGTACAGATGAGTCCCAGGATCATATTGGCATTGATGACATCCAAGAGGATGTAGTGGGGAATTTTGAAGACTTAGTTTCTTTGGGTACAGAGGAGTTGGACAGCAGTGCTACAGTTTTTGATACTCTCTATGTTGATATGAGCTTTAGAGTTGATTCACGGGACATGGATGGTAATACTCTAGAGACTAGTAACTTTGAGGATACTCCTTTAGAAAGTGCATCAAAGGAGGTTTGTAGGAGACAGTCAAGCCAATGCCATCATGTGTCTAATCAGTTGAAAGTTAGTGACCGAGACATTGCTATCACTTGCCAACATTTTGATGCTGCTCGTCAGTTATTAGCAGTTTATGGATGGGGTTCTCCTACTAGTGATGAGCAGGAAGGAAGTTATCTTTCCTTGACAGAGATCCACTCTTTATGGGAGGCTATTCGGATTTTGAGACAGAATTATATGCAGTTGGTAGCTGACAGAGATTATCTTATGGAGTGGGGTAGTACAGCATATGATGCATTGTTGGCCAAGGAAGATGAGGTGAGTGAGCTTACTGAGCAGCTTGAGGTGATTTTTGAGATTCTTGAGAGTACACAGTTGGCTTTCAAGGAGTCACAATTTCATTTGGCTAAGGTGACCATGGAGTTAGAGCGACTACAGTCTTTATCTGATTCTATACAGTCACAAGCTATGGTGTTTGGTGATTCAAGGATGTCCATGGCTGAGATTGTCAGAGACAGTGGAGATGGGGATGCATCCATCCTTGATACTAACATTGGCATATCAAGTTCATTCCCACTAGAGTCAAGTTTAGTTGAGTTGGGTATTGTAGTAGATTATTGTATGCCTGACAGGGTGGTGGCCTCTAGTACTAAAGGCACAGAGACTAGAGATGTATCAAAGGTCATGTGTGATGTTGGTGAGTCGATAGTTGGCATGGTTCCTGCTAGTAATACTACTCCCTTGGTGATATCTTTGGAGGTAGTAGTCAGTTCCAACATGGTTGATGATCAATTGCAGTTAGTTTCATCTAGATTACAGTCTGAGCCACTGACTGAGATTGGTGCATTCTATCAGCATTACACTGTGAGGTACGCTCATCAATTTACCTTTGATGACCATGTTGATGAGATTATGATACAGAGATGTACTTTGGTTCCTAGTTCTTATCATCAGTTATGGAATAGTTTGATGCCTCGAGATAAGAGTTGTGATGGGAACGACATGGCGACAGGTTCTGTAGTTGATAGCTTGATAATACATGACTTAGAGCAGGAGTTTTGGAGTGATGCTTCAGCAAGTGTTGTTATTGATTCTACTCCTTTGGCTATGACATCTCCTGACTTAGCTAGTGATCAGTCACAGTGGGTTGTATCACTTGTTCATGGTGAGCTATTGACTGAGGTTGGTTTTTTTAATCAACATTATATTGCAGGGTATGTACATCAGTTAACAATTGACCCTTATGCTGAGGAGTTGATGGCAGGAAAATTTGGTTTGGGTTCCATTTCTTGTTGTTTATCTTGTGATGGCTTTTCACCATCAGGGGTGCATGGGAGTTATGGTTATGAGATAGTGGCCAATGATCTACAGAGTTGTGTTGACTGCAGGAGTTGTACAGTGTGTGGATTCTCCATACTTGGTATAGTTTCATTTGAGAGCATTCACCATTGTTACAAAGTTGGATTGTACATTCCATATAGGCCAGTGGAATGCATTGATGGTATTTACTATGTTGGTAGTCCACTTTACTTGGGTTTTGATATTCTAAGAGTTTGTGTCTCATGGGTTTTTTACTGTGGTAATGGTGATTTTGGAGTTTGGTTGAGCTATAATTGCCAGTTTGATTATGGATTCCTCTTGGTCATATTGCAGAGGATCTTGCAGGAGTCTGTGTTAATTGGTAGTAGTATAGTTCATGACTACATTTGGGATCCAGGAGGATTGATTGGTTTATTGTTCAGCCATTGCTTGAGGACAAGCAATGTTTGGGAGGGGAGGACTTGTCATGTCCCCTTTTCAAATAATTAAAAAATAATAATCTTTGCTAAGACAGGCAGGCCCAAGAAAGTGAAGTTTTGGAAAAAGGGGGTTAATCTTTGGAAACCGTGGACTAATAAATGAAAATTATTATTAAAATAAGTTTCATTAACCTCTCTTGGACGTGAGTTACAGTTATGCCCTCTTTTAAGGGGTTTGGAGGCATTTTGGGCTCATTCCAGAACTGGATTTTTGCTCATTCTTTGTTATTCTTCAGAGGCTGCCAAACCTGTGGAGAAGGAGACCCAAGAACGGGAGTTTGCAGGTTTCCAGGGAGACCCAAGAACGGGAGTTTGCAGGTTTCCAGGAAGTCTAAGGATGGGAGTTTGAAGCCATTCCATGTGCATGCTCAAACAGAGTTTGCCTTTGTGCTGAAAAGTGCAGATTTGTGAGTTTCCGGGTGTATTTTTGTGAGAGTTTGGTGTTTCCGGTTGAGTATTTCATATCAGTTTTGGTTGCTGCTGTATTTTATACTTTAAGCTGTTAAAATAGATCTGAATATATATATTGGGACATGATTAAACTTCTGAGATAGATTATTAGTGTTCTTGTGGTGTTTTCGGGCATATTTTGTGCTATTTCGGGAGCCTGATGAGCATAGTTTTGGTCCTACATTTTCGAGCTGTTGTGTAAAGGCTATACGGATCTGGAAATGTCAATTTGTAGGCTGTTATGCTGCTGAAAGTTCTGTAAAAATTTCCATTTTCAGATTCATTAATAATTTGTGAAGTTGTGAAGCTTTTAGCACTATTTTCAACATACCCGATTTGGGGTTTCTTGAGGAATTTGGTGGATCTTTGGGATATTAGCTGTTTGATTTTAAAGATCTGATTAGAGGTTGGAAATATCATGAAAAATCAGAAAAGGGACATTTCAGTGACCCTCTATGTTAGCTATTGTAGAACCTAGTGCTATTTTATTCACCAACCAATGACTATTTTTTGGTGCTCTACCATCTTTGGCCACCGTATTTGTATTTTTTGGTGAGCTGAGTTAGATCACCAAATGGACATCCACGTTGAATTCCAATAGCTTAGCCTACCATACAGGCCTTTTGTACCTACCATGTAGACCCCAAATGATATGTGGAACTACACACATCACTCGCCATGTCTAGTGATACAATCAACAATCATACAAGCCATGTGTACTAACATGTCATCCTTTTGTACCTTTTTGTATAGTGATGTCACTTGCCACATCACTAGGGGACTCTTTTTTTGCTAATGTCTGCCAACCTGGGCATTGAATTTGATTGTAGTTTTACCATCATTAGCAAGCCAAATTGCACTGCTATGATGGTCACTTGGATGTCAAATTTAATCTCACAATCTTTTGATCAAACCCCTCTCCAGATTTAGTTTAGATTTGATAGTCCAACTTTGGGAGGACATATCTTAGTCATTCAAACTCCAAATCGGGTGCAAATTTTATTTTTTGGGCTAAAATTTCCTTAATTTTTTTTATTTGTGCTATTGTTTTCTAGTTTTGGTGCATGACTTTTCAAAATTTTTAGTTTTTGGTGACTTTACCTATTGAATCCTACATTTTTCAACTTCAAATGCTTCGTACAGGCTCATAAGGACTCCAAATCAAGTGATTTTTTTGAAAGTGAATAATTTTTTGTCTACTTTCTAGATCTGCAATCATATTAAAGGCTTGTGTGGAAAAAAATACCACTTCTAGAATAGGTCATTTTTCACATTTTAATGCTTTGATAAAACTTCAAAATTGTTTTACATCTAAGCTACAGTGCTTAGTTCCAAATTTTAACTCTCAAAGGAGGTTTTAAATAGAAAATTAGAAGGCCTTTAAGGCCAAAATTGGCAAGTGGCTATTGTAATCACATTAAGTGTAAAGTACCAAAATCTTTCATTTGGGGAGGGCAGGGGGGGAGGTTCTTGATTGAGTGAAAGGGGGGGTGTCTCTTGGTGTTATGTTCCTCTTTTCTTGTTATTATCTTTCATTTGTTTGCACTATGCCACATGGTTTGTTAAGAAATGGTGTGAATTGATGCATGATGACGTTTCTCAAAATGTAGATGGATCCTTTCATAAACCAATAGGCAATCAAGTATCTAAAAGTGTAATTGATGCTTGGGAAAGAGAAGATAAGAAAGCCCTAAGTATTCTTAGGTTAGGGGTTGAAGATGAGATCTTCTATTATATCATGAAGTATGATACATCAAAGGAAATTTGGCATGCTCTTAAAAACCTATATGGTAAAGTCACTAAGGAGGATGTCTAATAGATTGAAGATAAGCTTGTCTCCTTAGATCCTAAGAGCTTTAATTCTATACAACATTTTTTTATAAGGTGAATGAGTTGAGAATAAAACTTGATGATTGTGGTAGTCCTATTAAAGATGATAGGTTGATTTATCACATTCATAATAAGCTGACATCTGAGTATTCCAGATTTGCCTCTTTTTTCAACACCACAAAGACTACCTTAGAGGCTTCCTATAAGAAAATCACTTTTGATGATTATTCTCAACTATTAGAGGATGAACAAGCTAAGTTGATAACAATGGGGATTCTCAAGTCTTCAAAGTCTAAGGCATTGGTGGTAACAATGAGGGTTCTAAAAATTCAGCTAGTGAAAGTTCAAACAAAGGAAAGGGAAAAAAGAAGAAGTGGAAAGGTAAAAAACAAGGTGAACACTAATTAGGAAAAGAATAAGTGTGCCTATTGTAAGAAGATAGGTCATGATGAACATTAGTGTTATCACAAGCAGATTGATGAGTTGAAGAAAATGATGAAGAAACACTATGTTCCACTACCTAATGCTTATAAGGAGAAAGGATCTTCATCTTTAGATTCTAAGGGAAAAGGGCACACTTTACTCACAAACACTATTAATCAGGGAGAATGGATCATTGACTCGGGTGCCACACATCATATGGGTGTGTCGAAAAGAGATTTTTCTTCCATGACACATTTAGAGGTACCACACATCTTTGTAGGGGATGATACTAAAGTGTAAGTTCAAGGTAAAGGTGAAGTTGAGATGGGAAATGAAGCATTCAAGAATGTTCTATATGTTTCCTAATCTTACTTCCAACCTTCTTTCAGTTTGCCAAATGACTCACTATGGAGGTGGAAATAAGGTTGAGTTTCTTCCAGACTCAGTGGTAGTGACAAGCATCAATGATGACTCTATGATTGCAATAGAAGAAGACAATCATGATTTAGGGCTTTAAACTTTCTCTTCCTTTGTGCCTAAATCAAATGCAAAAGCCTTGTTATTACATTTGAATATAGAAAGAAAATTGTGGCATAAGAGATTTGGACATCTCAACTATAGGTATCTTCAATAGCTTAGTAGCAAGAGCATGGTTAATGGTCTACCTCAATTCTAGTTTTTAATAGGTGTTTGTTTAGGTTTCTCCCTTGGGAAACTTCCAAGAAAATTTATTACAAGGGAAAGTCTTCAAGAGCACAATGTGTTCTTGAATTGGTTCATAGTGATGTGGCAGGCCCATTTCCAATGCCATCATTTGGAAACTCTCGCTATGCACTCACCTTCATAGATGACTAGTCTTGCTTTACTTGGGTCTTCTTCATGGCTCATAGAGAGTGAAGTGTTTGAAAAATTCCTTAGCTTCAAGGCTTAAGTGGAAAAGTAGTCAGAAAAAGCCATCAAAGTTCTTTGAATAGATAATGAGGGGGAGTATGTGAACTCAAGACTAATAAAATTTTGTACGCAAGAGGGAATTGACCTTTAGCATTTAGTACCATACATGCCATAGCAGAATGGTCTTTCTAAAGGGGAAAGAAAAAGCCTCAAAGAGATCACCAATTGCATGCTACTAAACAAGTCTCTTGATCAAGTCTTTTGGGTTGCTAACTATATCTAGAATAGGAGTCCTCATAAAGCTTTGGATGGTGTAACTCATTTTGAAGCTTGGACTCATAGGAAATCTTCAATTAAGAACTTTAGAATCTTTGGTTGTGTAGCATAGGCATGAATACCTCCACAAAAATGCAAGGCATTGGAAGCTGAAAGCAAACCTTGCATCTTTGTTGGATATGCAGACTCAAATAAAGTCTACAAGTTGATGGATCTAGAGGCACATGACATATTCTATGAGAGGAGTGTCCATTTTGAAGAAAGTTGTCCAAGCTTTACTTCTTCAACTCCTCCTTCTTCCTCTTTTATTGAATAGAGTGATCATGATGATAGTGACTTGGAAGATGTTCGTTCATGACCCAAACAGAGGCATCAACCAACAAAGGTTGAGAATATACATTCTAGACCTTCTTCCAAAATACCTAAATAGGCTTAGCTAACATTGGATGTGGCAAGACCATTGGAAGGGAATCCGTTTGATACTAGGAGCACAAGATCACAACATAATTCACTCCCACATGCTTATATTGCAGTTACTTCTAATCTACATTTATTCAAAGAAGCATCATGTATTCTAGAATGGGATAGAGTAATAGAGGAAGAATATAACTCTCTTATGATAAATGATACATGGGACTTAGTCTCTCTTCCCAAGGGAAGAAAATTAGTTTAGTGTAAGTAGATCTATCAGACCAAGTTTTTAGTGGATGGAAGTGTTGATAAACATAAGGCTCAACTTTTTGCAAAAGGTTTCTCTCAACTACTTGGCATTGATTACACCGAGACCTTTGCGCCAATTGTAAAAATGAATTCCATTTGTTTGACACTAGCTATAGCAGTAGCTTAGAGATGGGTTGTTCATTAGATGGAAGTAAAAAGTGCATTCTTGAATGGTGATCTTCATAAGGAGATTTATATGGAGTAGCCACAGGGATTCAAGTTGAAGTAATCTATCTATGGACTTAAACAAGTTCCAACAGCTTGGTATGCCAAGATGGATTATTTTATTCTCTTAGTAGGGTCCAATAGATGTCATTTTGATCCAAATGTCTACATTCTTCAAAGGGATGATTCTCATTTGCTTCTTGTTCTTTATGTTGATGACTTGATCATTACAAGAAGCATAACATACATTATTGATAGTGTCAAGGCTACTTTTTAGGATAGGTTTTTGATGAAAAACTTGGATCTAATTCTGTATTTCATTGGCATCAAGATACATCAATCTTCATTAGGGATCACATTATCACAACCCAAGTATGCTCTTGATTTACTAGCTTGATTCCACATGAGTGACTATAAGGCTACACCTACGCCTTTTCTTTCAGGTGTTAAGTTAGAAACAAAGTGTTCCACTCCACTTGTTGATGGGACTTTTTATAGATAGTTGGTTGTAGGCCTCATCTACTTGACACATACATGCCCTAATATCTCATTTGCAGTTGGCATGGTTTCTCGCTTCATGCAAGACCCACATAAACTTCATTATAAGGAAGCCAAAAAAATATTTCACTATATCTAGGGTACACATACATATGAGATATGCTATGTAGCTAGTACTAGACTATAGTTAGTGGGTTATATAGACTCAAAATATGTAGGGGACCTTGATTCTGGCAAGTCTACTTTAGGATATATGTTTCATCTTGGTTCCAACCCCATTTATTGGAAAAGTAAAAATTAGAACACCATTGCTCTTTCATTGACTAAGGTTGAGTATCAAGGAGGTATGAATGTGAAAACAAAAGCTATTTAGTGGTAGTAGATACAGAAGGAGTTTTGTTTTGATCTACCTAGACCCACATCCATCCATTATGATAATCATAGTGCTACTGAAATCTCAAAAGATCTAGTGTAACATAAGTGCACCAAACACATTGAGGTTCATATACACTACATCATAGAGTTGATTCATGAGGAGGTCATTGCATTGTAGTATTATCGTACAAAATAGTAGATAGCCGAGATCTTCACCAAGCCCTTCATAGAGGTCAAGTATCTCCATTTATGAGATCTCTTGGGGTTGAGGGATTTTTCACCAGGGGGCTCTTATGACTCTTCTCTGCTATATTGTACATATCTATCTTTTTAGGGTAGGATTTTTTCCATAAGGTTTTCCCCCTTTCTCCATTTTTAGAGAGATTTCATTTCATTGAGTGTACAAAATTGCATTTGTACTTGGGTACTTAATATGGCCTAGTAGTGGGGACCCATTATGAATTTCATCAGATCTTTTGTGAGCTTAATTAAATTACCCTAAGTTGCACTCAGGGTTATTTTTAGTGGCTAATATTTGCTAATTGGCTAATTTAAGAAAATTTTGGCTAATAATGTAGTTCTTAAAAATATTTAAAATCACCACATATTTAAATAGTTAGATATTCACCAATTGATAATAGAAATTATTTTTATTTTTCAAAATAATGTAAGATTCACCAATATTTTTATCTCTTTTTCAAGGGGGGTTGCTTAAAGTTTACCTTGGTTGCACTTAAGGGGGGGTGTTAGTGTAAATAATAATTATTTACATTTTAGTTAAGTTTACTTAGAATAAATGCATTATTTTATTATTTATTAGGTTAGATAGCATTGGAGTTTGCATAATTAATGGAGTTTTCATGTAGACAACATAGTTGTTCACAGTCTAATTTAGCACATGGTGTCTATAACATAATTTTATGTGACACAACTATGTAGGCTTATCCTCTCATCATCACACTAACTCCTATGCTTAATGGAGCATAATTCACTCTTGGCAGACATGTGCTTAGTTGTGAGGCTTATCATATTGCTAACTCCTAGTCATTCTAGACGCATTTCTATATCGAAACTCCTAGTTTACTTGACCATCAGTTTAATTTCATATTGTAACTCTGATCATACTCTATTGGTCTATTTTTTACTAGTTCTTGAGGTTCTTAATTTTGGGTATTTTTCACTAAGGAAAGTTAATACATAGTTATCTTTTAAAGATTCCTAATTTAGGTATCTAAAATGTACATAGATCGTTATCTCTCCATGCTTCTTCCCAACTAGAACTATGTTTTCTATCTAGGCAAAATGATGAAAAACATAAATGATTCTTTCCTTAAGCATCTTTTCAACTTCTCAAAATATCATATTAGCTACCTTTGGATTATCTTTTCTCTACTTTTCTCAAAATACAGTTTTATTTGGATTTTAGTCGATTTAATGCTTCATTTTGTCCCCTCTGAAACTTTTTAAATCCTTTTAGATCCATATGAATACATCTTGATATTCTACAAAAAATCTTTCATGTTGCCTTTTTTCTTCAAGTCTAAAACATTTTTTGATGTTGATCATTTTCGGGCTTTGCCTATTTCCAACATTTATTCCATCAAACTTGCCAGTAGTGGGGCCTTTATCTATGGTCTTTTTGTTAATGTATCATGTTTATTAAACAAGCTTTCTAATGATATGAAGTATGGGGGAATAATATTACCCTGGGGTTGAATAGCATCGGGTTCATCCCCCTTTTGATTCTTACGATAATCATCTTCAATGGGTTCCTTACAATTATCTTCATGAACAATTCTTGAATTTTCTAGAAAGAACTACAAAAAAAATTCATCTTAAAACATTTTTGAGGATTCTACATTGTTGGGAATAGAAGGTCCATATAAAATTTCTACTTGATACTTCTTTTCTTTGAATTCTATATGGGAAAGTAGTAAGGAAGTGGAGACTACTAATGAATCTACTTTAGAGTTCATCTGTCTAGGTATTGATTAAACTGAGAGTGCATTTTTCCCTTTGATCTCATCCCATCCCTTATTCCTATAAGTTTTCAACTTATGTTTTATTAAAGAGTATTTCCCTTTAATTTGTCTCACAATGAGTTTTGGATCAACCCAAGCCTTCAATTTCTTTATTTCTTTTTATTTCATGGCTATTATATCAAGTAATAGGGCTTCATATTTGGTTGTGTTGTTCATATTTATGACTTCTAAATGGAATTCCATAGGTTCAGGTTCTCCTTCAGGTGATATCAATAGTATCTATGCATCGGACCTAGATGAGATAACTCCCATCAAATTATAATGTCCAAATAAAAAATGTTTCTTTTTTTTTCAATTCGAGTTTTGATTTTCTTTTCTTTGACATATTGGTCATCCATGACACCTTCAATGAACAACATGTAATTACTGAATTCTAATTCTTTGTAAAAGATTTGAGCTTTGGGGTCATCTGACTTTAGAACTATAAACTTAGCTTTCTCCTCAGGTTCCAATTTCACTTTCTTTCTCCCTATATATATCACAATCTAAGACTAATCTAATTTTATCTCTCCTCCTAGGTCTCTAAAAAAGCCTTACTTAGAAGTAAACAATAGCTAGCTAGAATGTCTATGACTATGATAGTTAGCAATAACTTCTTTTTTGTGTAGGAGGCCAACACTACCAGTGCATCTTTGATTTTTCCAAGCAGCATAAATTATTTTTAATCCATGGAGTAATACCTACCATTAACTTTAGTAAGTTTAAGGCCTAGATGCTTAGCCATTGGGTAGGGCATTACATTATCTAAAGTAGCCAAATCAATTATATAGTTGAGTAGTTTGTAGGGTTAGGCTTTTACTCACAAAAGGTTTCCAAAATTGTGGATTCTTCTTGATCAAAATGTTTAGATGTTAAGGGTCCATCTTCTTCTTTAGTCATAACATTATCATTCAAGCTTTTATCATCCCTTTTCCAATAATCTACCAATATTTTTAATTCTAAGGGATGAGATTGTAAGAAGTCTATAGGGGAGATTTGAATTTAGAAATCTTTACAAAATTGAATGAAATCAAAAGAGATCTTTTTGTTACCTGACAAAGAAATCTTGGGTCTTTGATTATCATTACTAGTGCCTAAATAAGAATCTTCATTACAACCTAGAGGATGACCAAAAATATAATTCATATTTTTTTGGCTTTTGATCAACATTGAATGGAAGGTCCCATCTATAGTAGCATAGAATTCACCTGGCCCTTCTAAATCTGACTCATACTCTAAAAATAAATTTCTAGAGTCACCATTCGAGTATGAATCTGACTTAGGACTAGAAGCTACAACATTCATCTCATTAGTGGATAGGAATTGCATCATATAAGATATCTCAAGACAACTTTCATTATCATGATTGATGGTTAAGTGGAAAACACACATATTCTCCTTTTTGGGTGTAGCATCTATAGCAAGTTTGTGTGGTGGACTAGTAAGCTATATATTTTTACCATCAATATTCATCCTAGGTTGATTTTGGAAATTTCATTGGTATGAATTATTGAATTTCAGGAGTTGCCTCTTCATAGCAACTAGTTCATTTGATAATTTTTACAACATTTTATTAGACAAAGTCGTGTTACTAGTACTCACGTTGGTTTGAAAATTGTTTTTCCACTTTCTGGTAGAAATCATGTTATCTTCCAGTTCTACTCCTTTCTTCTGGGTGTCTATCAAATCTATGTGATGAGATCTCCTTAAGTAATAGTTGACATCTAGTTGCATCACACTTAGGAAAAATATTTCTAGATTACCTATAGTAGAATTGTCAATAGTAGGGATTGTATTAGTGATCTTGATAAAGTTAGCAACAAAATTCCTCGTACTTATGGTCACTTGTTTCTTGATGGGTGCCAATTATGTCAGAAGAATGTGTTCATCTTCTATAGTTTCGAATCTTGTTTCAAAATAAGCTCTCATCATAGCCCAACTTGTAATTTAGGCATCATCTATGTGATAAAACAAATCTATTATTCTTTCTATTAAATTTTCTACAAATAGTCTCACAACTATGTCTTCATGTGCCACTCCCAAGATATGAGTTTCTCCAAAGAAGGCCTTGATGTATTCATCATTAGTAACCTTCCCATTACCTTAATACTTGGGGAAGTTCTTTTTTGACCCAAATTGGAGTGGATGATATGCCATGAGGTTGAGTAGGGTAGTTGTTGTAACCCAAGGAGCTGTCATAATTATCCTAGCATGGTATTGAGGAAAATTGACAACTAGAGGAGCAAGTAATCTATGTAAATCCAATACTTGACAAGTAGTGTGTGACAAATTTTTATTTTTGGAGGGTTAAGATGGCCTACTCCTACTCTTCTTGTTAGTCTTTTTTCAAGGTCTTTCTAGGATGGGAAAGCCAAGTTTTGCTAGCTTTTCAAAAATCTCACCCACCTTGATATTTGGTGCTTTTGAGAAATCTTCCTTGTTCCAAGATTGCTAACAACTCTTTCATTTGAGATTTATGTTCCACGCTCCTTTATGCTCTTTCAATCTCTCTCCTCTAAATAGATCTTTCTTGTACTTTAGTTCTAGCTTCTTCTTCTTCTTCTAGTACTTGGCAAGTGTTTCTACATTGTTCCACATTCCTCCTATACCTCCAGACAAACATATTTAGGGACAAGATAATGTCTTCTTGGTCATCCTGGAATCTAAGGTTTGGTTGGAGGATAGGCAATATGTTCTCATGAGGTAACACAATATTTCTTCATTCTATAGGTCTTCTAGTCTATTGATTGTTCATGTCCCTAGCAGAGTTGCCAAAAAATTGTTGGTAAACAGGTTGTTCTTTTTAAATTAACTCTTCCAATGCCCAATATTCATGAATAATGAATGATTACAATTTTTGGGAAACTACACTAAGTGACTAATTTCTCTCTAAATTTAAAGGTGAAACTCCCTTGAATTTTTGATTTATGATGAATTTGAGTGATCCTAATTGTAAAATAGGTTATGTTCTTAACCAAAGAGCAGGATGGGTAAACCAATTTAGGCCTACATAGGAACTAACTCAAGCTAGAATTTGGGTCTTAAAACCAACTAAATTTGTGAATCCACACCTCTTATTAACATACAAAATTTGATGATGTAATTATAAAACCTATTTATATGAATTATATACTATAATTGAACACTCTCAACTCTATAGGGAAAGAAATAGTTTAACAAATAACTAATAGAAAGAATCTTTTTTAACATCTAACAATACAATGATTATCTTCACTCTATTGCATTAAAAAGGGGGAAAAAAATTTGTTTGTTCATTAATTCAACTCAACTCAAAGATATTCTTCTAACTAAGACAAGCAATGGAACTATAAATAATTGATATGAAACACATTCAATTTGTCTCTGGAACATGAAGTATCTCACACCAAAAATTAGTTGACCTTTCATTAATATTTCAATTCAATACATATAGGATTTTGAGATGAACCATTACAAAAATGAGTTGAGTTGGTTCATCTTATATAAATTGAAAAATTACAAGAAGCCAATTATCAATTACAATTTCTCATCAAAAAATAAAATGAGCAGGAGAAATATCATTTTGATTTCTTCCGCTTCTCTGATTTTGCCTTATAGTCTTTCGTAGTGATAATGATTGGAATAAACTCTTTGTATCTATGGACATGGACATTGGTGTATCTAAGCAGCCACTTGGAATTTTCTCTAGCTAAATATTTAATTTCACTCAATAGCTTTTGTATTAGCTTTTGTCCATGTGTATGTATCCATTGAGTCATTAGACATCTGGCACTCTATCTAGAGGGTTAGTATATTTCTTTGTTAAGTTGTCTAAATAACTAGAGATATTATTTTGTATGAAAGAAACTCCTACTACTCCTTTCCCCTATCCACTATTTTGAGAGTCAGTGTGTAGGCCTTTTAGCAACTCATTATACTCTTTATGTTCCCCAAGTTTTCTCTCTGTTCTTTTAATCCTCCCACTACCATCAAAATCATTTCAGATTTGAATTGCAACCTCTGTTGCCAATCAAACAAGGGCTCATCTCCTTTCTATAGAATCTTTGCTTCCACTACTTCTTTGGACTTCATTTGTATGACCATATGAAAGAGAGAGATGCAATCTTCACTATTTGTCTTCTTTCTTGATAGAGTATCTCAATAAGCTAGGATTTTATCTTTCTTTTTCTCAAGCCTCAACACTAAATTTCCTAATTGTTTTATAGCTACAAGTCCTTCAAACTTTATTTTTTCACTCTACTTCTTATTAATTTATCAAAAATTCTTATCCTCCTACTACTAAGAGATGATTTTCTGAATATCTATGGTTTTAGGATCACTATTAGGTGACACTCCTAAAATGCTTGCTAATGGAGTAATTAATTTCTCAATGAAATAGTTATGCTCATGGATCTTTACCTTCAACCTAACTTTGGCATGCTTGGGGCCCTTAAGTCCCTCGTCTATTACTTCATTAGTTGATTTCCACAAACCCACCTTGGTATCATGCATTACCTCTCCTAGATCTAAAGACTTCAATCTAAAATTAGCTATAGTTAGATCTTCAAGCCTACCATCCTTGGTGGGATTGGAGATCTCTATAGTCAGGTGCCCTATGTTTGGGTCTTGTCCAAGGATAGAAATAGTCTTCTACTTCTTTATTTTTCTCAGTATCATTTCAAAGTAGATGGCTAGAGAAAAAGTCTCTTTATTTGGGTCTCCATCTTATATCCTCTTTCTCTTCCTCTCTAAGGTATTCTTGATTCATGACCTAGTGTTGATCACCTTGGATGTAGTCCCTAGTGCATCCACACTAACCATTTTTCTCTTAGCAAGAGTCAACACCTCAAGTGATGAGGAGAAATGATTTCCCAGGGTGGGGGAAATGAATTTTGGACCTTTAGGTACCTTTTATGATCTAGTTATTTACATTATTGCCTCATCCACCTCCCTAGATTCACTTTCACTAATGTCATCATCTCCAAGATCAAGCACATGTATTTGGGGACTGCTTGGTAGGAGTATTCTTGTAGCTATAGATGAAATTGGCCTACTTTGGGATGGAAAAGCCATTGTGACTATAGTGACCTTGAGTTCTTCTACTTTCTTCTTGTTAGTCTTTGCTTTTGATCTGATCACTAGCACTGAACCATGTTGACAAGTTTTATCTAGTGGGATGTTCTTATCAGAAGGTTGATGACCTCCTCCATCTAGCTTAGCTAGTCCTTGAGTAAGAGATAAAATTATTTCTAAAGAATTACTATGAGAGGATGAAGTAGCTACTACATTTGGAGAGGAATGAGTAGATGCACCTATGCTTCTACTTTATTATGTCATAGTCCACTCAACCCACTTCCTAATCCTCTTATAGATACTCACCATCATCACATCCAAGTCTTCCATGACATCTTTGAATGATTTAGAGCTTAGAGGAGTATTCCTTAACTTGGTCAAATAAATAGTGCTATAAATATTTTGACCATCATCCTTAACTCCATGCACATCTATATTTACCTTATATATCTTGCCTTGATCCACTATCTATCTTGAGAAAGCACGATCATGTATTTCAAATTTGTCCTTATAATCAGCCTACTAGTCCTCAATGGTGTTGATGTGCTTTATCACACTCCCAATCTAAAGGACATCCATAGCATGTCCACTAGGATTGGGCATAGGTCTCAAGACCTCATACATGTCCAACTTGTACTTCTTCTCAAAAAAATTCATCATATTCTTATCATCTTACCAGGTATCACAACTAAAAGCTCCAACCTTCAAGGGGAACTCATATCCTTTCTTGCACTTAGTGCATTCAACTACATAGCTTGTCAAATAATCTCTACCAAGACTATCATATCATCTAGATATCTTTTTAGCTTTAGAGGAAATCCATCATAAGCTATAAGATGCAGGTAAGAAAAATATGTGAATTGAATTAAATAATTTCCAAATTTACTAATGGAAGCCATGAATTTAGGGAAGAATCTGCTTTCTAGGAATCATAGTAGTTCCTTGTAAATTGTCATTGTAAATGGGTAATTCACTTTTACATTATTTGCATAACAATTATACAACTAGTGACATGGATAAGATTCATAAAATTTAACATCATCATGGAGGTTTTCTAGGCATGGAGGACCAAGTAATAATAGTAATGATGCCAGCATATAGATCAAGAATGAAGACATATAATATGAATTCTAGAACTTGGCTACTTGAAGAGCATTGGATAGAATCTCACTTACCTCTTGTGACCAATCAATATATTGTGTATCTGTGCATTTAACTTGAGCCAAAAATAAGTAGTCTTCCACTTAGTACATTCACCTATAGAGCTTGTCGAATAATCTCTACCAAGACTATC
Source organism: Cupressus sempervirens (assembly GCA_028749045.1). Taxonomy (NCBI): domain Eukaryota; kingdom Viridiplantae; phylum Streptophyta; class Pinopsida; order Cupressales; family Cupressaceae; genus Cupressus; species Cupressus sempervirens. The sequence continues at coordinate 63,524,568 of CM053791.1, forward strand.
ATATCATCTGGATATCTTTTTAGCTTCAAAGGAAATCCATCATAAGCTACAAGATGCAGGTAAGAGAAAGATGTGAATTGAATGAAATAATTTCCAAATTTACTAATGGCAGCCATGACTTCAAGGAAGAATCCCCTTTCTAGGAATCATATTAGTTCCCTGCAAATTGTCATTGTAAATGGGTCATTCACTTTTACATAATTTCCATAACAATTATACAACTAGTGGCATGGATAAGATTCATAAGATTTAACATCATTAGGGAAGTTTTCTAGGCATGGAGGACCAAGCCATAATTGCAATGATGCTAGCATATAGATCAAGAATGAAGACATATAATATGAATTCTAGAACTTGGCTACTTGAAGAGCATTGGATAGAATCTCACTTACCTCTTGTGACCAATCAATATATTGTGTATCTAAGCATTTAACCTGAACCAAAAAAAAAGTACTCTTCCACTTAGTACATTCACCTATAGAGCTTGTCGAATAATCTCTACCAGGACTATCATATCATCTGGATATCTTTTCAGCTTCAAAGGAAATCCATCATAAGATACAAGATGATGGAAAGAGAAAGATGTGAATTGAATGAAATAATTTCCAAATTCCTAATGGCAACCATGACTTTAGGGAAGAATCTCATTTCTAGGCATCATAGTAGTTCCCTACAAATTTTCATTGTAAATGGGTCATTCACTTTTACATAATTTTCATAACAATTATAGAACTAGTGACATGGATAAGATTCATAAGATTTAACATCATCAAGGAAGTTTTCTAGGCATGGAGGACCAAGCCATAATTGCAATGATGCCAACATATAGATCAAGAATGAAGACATATAATATGAATTCTAGAACTTGGCTACTTGAAGAGCATTGGATAGAATCTCACTTACCTCTTGTGACCAATCAATACATTGTCTATCTAAGCATTTAACCTAAACCAAAAATAAGTATTGCTCAACAAAATTTACGTCTTCTATTTCTCCTTGCAATCTGTATAGGAGAACTAAAATGCCAATTATCTATGGCTTGAGGTTGGTTCCGAACAAAGTTTTGGGAACATTTTTCTTATCATTATGTGGCTTCTTGAAACATTTTCACATGATCTCATTCCTCCAAATCATTCTTTTTACTAAGAATTTTGAAATGACCCTAATGATAGTTAAGTTAGAAAACTCCTCCCATTCCAATAATTGAAGGCAATTCACAACTATTTTTCTTTCAATTGAGATTAATATACTTTCATCAATAGAAATATCTACTTGGTTTCTAGATTGTAATGGTGAATACATTCCTAGATGAGTTATGAAGCTTGAAACACAACTAATAAATTAGTGGTTTTGATAAAACCACATCGTAAAAGCTTCTTAGTGATAGGATGAATGTGTTTAGATTTTACCTTCCTTTGGAAGTCTACCATATCATAGAAATTGAGGGATGTGTCTATGAAATTATGCAACTAAGACTTAATCTAGTCAAACCATTAAAACTCACAAAATTAGTGGCCATAGCATATGAATGACAATTTGAGTTGAACAAGAATAAAAAAATGGACACTACAATTATAGTTTTTTGGAGATAATGTGTATTGGGTAAATGGAAAATCAAGGAAACAAGGTAACTCATTCAACTGCCTATGAATATTTATGCAGGGCTCTTGATTCATCCATAATCCTTAAGAATTCATACGACATGAGTGAAATTTAAGTAAATACATGTTAAAGAATAAATTTTATGATTCAATAGATGTTTGAAATTCATTTCACTATTCTTTTGGATATAACAATGACTTTCCATAAATATGTTATTTACTTTCCCATTTTGTTTTACCTTTTTAAAAGTTGCCTCTAGTGTACTTGGTTGATGAAAATATACCAAGTGAGATTCTAATGATATCTTCCATCTAAAATAGTTCATTCTATTCTAATATCATTCTGATATATACTAGATCTAGTATGGGGGACCAAATTATAGTTTTTCACATGATTTCTCTGGATTGTCAAAAAGTTGCCTGGGCGGGTAAGAATCCTACCCAACAGAAGGAAATTTGTGTTTATGTTCCAACACTTCAGTGTTGGTTGAATCTTTAACACCTTCATTTCTAATTGTCTTAGATATTTAGCTAAGTTACATTGATCCATTTGGATGTCACTTAGGAACCTCTATTTCACTTATATCCATTTCATGGAAAATTGCCTTCATGGATTGGAAACCTAGAGAAGAGAAGATGAAGAGAGGTTCTACATAGGGTTTAGTATTTGGATGATAATGGATCCAAATCATGTTTAGGATTCTAACCCTAGGTTCAAACTTATATTTCCCTTAAAATATACACCCTTTGAATCTTTTTAAGCTAGATATATATCACCAAATGATCCCTTCTAGAGAATCACCTTCATGGGTTGGAAACCTACTATGGAGAAGGCAACATAGAATTTTCCACCAATGTGTTTTATCAATCATCTATATGTAATGAGTTGGAGCCATGAAGACATGTGAGTTTTAGAGAATGTTCAAGAGAAACCTTCATCTTGAATGAGTGAAAATTAATCTCTATCAGATTCGGTAGTAAACTTACCTAATAAATTACAAGATAAAAACAACCCACCTAGCTATGGAGGAAGAGAAGGTGTATTGGAAATATTTGATAAAGACCATCTAACCTTTATGAATATAGAGTTAGACCCAAAAATTTTGAGAATGAGATTGAATTCATCTATTAAAAAAATTAGAACTTGCTTTTAGCAATATATTAGAAAAAAGGTGGGGAAATATTTTTGATACATAACAAACACTATCAACACTTGGAAAGATTTGACACCCAGTTGAACTTGAAGCTTTTTCCATAATGATCACTTCCAAGTAGCTGAAATTAGGTGTGTACTCTATGATTCAGTGAATACTAAGAAACTCAGTAGCTACTAAATCACTTGGTTGAAACTTCATGAATTGGTTAAGACTAGATTCACATTGTTAACACTGCGAGCTTAGTAGAGACTGTATAACTTGGTTATTATACCATAGCTATGTTAACACTATGATCTTTTCTACTTCCACTACATATCTTGATAGTCTCTGGTACACTTGGTTTGCATTGTACATTCTTTATAAAACTTGGTAAATATTGTGTAGCTTGTCAAACACTAAAAAATGACTCCTTTCCTTAAGAGTACCTAAAACACTTGGTTAGCACTGAAAACTAAAGTATAGGCTTGGCAGCAATGTAACCATTTGACTAAATGTCGAGTCATTGGTAGAAAATTTGACCTTAATATCAAAAATCTCCCCCTTGGAATTAGTGAAAAAAACCTTTATCAAACCAAAAATTTTGAACTTCAAAAATATAAGTCAAAACTTCATTTACCATCATTCTATGTTTTCACCTCGATTTGACTTTTTGAAGTTATAACTCAGTAACATACTTTGTTTTTCTAATTTTTCAAAATTAAAATTTTAATGGTATATTTTTCTTATTTGTACAAGTATCTTCATGATACTATCCTACTCCCCCATACATATATCTCTCCTATATACATACAAATGGAGTATAATAGATTTCTTCTTCTTTATAATATATTTTCCCTCTTTACATATCACTACTCCCTCTTTTTGACATAAATGCCAAAGGTGTATATTATATATATGTTAATAACAAAGTGTGACAAGAAATTATAATGTACCCTTAGAATAAGTACCATTGTCTTGTCTGAATTCTCCTATAGTACTTTACTTGCATGCAACACAATCTAAACTTCTACAGATAATTCCCTAATGTGATCAGTTATGGGGAAATTTTTATAATGGATGAGTGTCTTTGCTTGTGCAATGTGTTTGTACAATTCATCCATGTTAGGAAGAATCATGTGCTAGATTTCTAAAAGTGTGGCCCTGATCTTGGCTTCTTCCTTCAATAATTTTGCCTACAAATTTGTTAGATATCTGATCTTTGTTTAATGTACAAAACTATAGCCTGGGTCAAGTTATAGCTTTTGTGCACTTTCCTTAACATCTTTATGTATCTTAGATAGCTTATCCTTGATTTCCTTTGTAAAGGTAGATGTGTCACTTAACTTGACAAATAATGAAATAAAAATATTAACAAATGTTTCCAGTGAACCAAGAATAGTAGCTAACTCTACTTAATATATTGCAATACTTTGTGCAGCTTATTTCAACACTCTATTCTAAAATTTTCTTTCAGCTCTTTGTAGTAGTTTATCATGCCCATTAAAGTCTTCATTGTATTTGTGGATAATTTTTACTAGCTGGTCCAAAATGGGTTATTTATCATCAACCTCAATACTCAAAGCATCAACAAATATGTTGTTTATGTCTTCAAGGACTTGATTTTATTTCTTCTTTTCTACTATGAGCTTTTGTAGCATAGCTTTCTTCTTTAGTATTTCACCCATGCTATCCATTTGATAATTGTTTAGGGTAGATATATCCCAATTTGGAATAACTATTGTTGGAAATATTCAAGATATAACAGTTTACTAAGAGGGGAGGGGTGAATCAGTAAACATAAAATCTTAAATCAATTCATATTAACCAGTAAAATATTTAATCACCTAATTTGCAGTATGTAGACATTCATAACACATAAGCACAGAGATTTTGGTGACCCAGAAACCTTCCAAAATAGAAAGTAAAACTGGGGTGGGGATGAAACCCACAAATCTTCTTTACTGCAGTAGGAAGTTAGCCGGTTAAGGCATACAATGATCACTTCTGGTGATCTCCCCTGTTAGGAGCATAAAGGATTGTTATATCCACCTTGTTAAAGGATTTAAAACATACTTCATAAGTATGCACTCTGTTAGGAGATTTAGTACAAAGACTGTTAAGTCTACCCTGTTAAAGGATTTATAAAAACTGATTCACCTATTAGAATGAAACAGTGGATCTGAATACAACTGATTGCTAATAAGATCCGCTATGCTCTGATTGTCCTTGATATGACAGATAAAACATTTCTGCTCCAATGCTGACCTTGCTGAAAACCTTCAAAATTCAGCTTACATGCTTTCGCACACATTCTTCACATACTTCATATACTTCACATACTTCGCATTCCGTTTAGAATGATACAATACATTACATATATATACCATCCAAGTTAAAATTACATGCAATAGTCGGCTGAATAAAAGTAGACAAAATTTAACTGAGTCGGCCAAATAGCAAAACAAACTCGATAGAACAAACTTCTTTGTTTACCGACTGAGCTCGGTTAACACTGAGTCCTATGTTAACCGACCAAACTCGGTTAACACTGAATCCGCCTTTACTCGGTTAATATTGAGTTCTTAATTAACCGACCGAACTCGGTTAATGCTGAGTTCTTAGTTAACCGACTGATCTCAGTTAATACTAAGTTCTATGTTAACCGACTGAACTCGGTTAACACTGAGTTCTTCTTTACTCAGTTAATACTGTGAGAAAAGTGTTGTCACTAATGGCAAATAACTTTATGCCAACAATCTCCCCCTTTGGCATTAGTGACAAAAACAATTATGTATCAAAGTTTATGTACAGAAATTGACATACATTTCAAAAAGTTTCCAAAATTGTAGATCTTATTAGATGTATGTCTCCCCCATACAATATGCACAGTATTTACAGATCAATACATATATCTTTGCACGAATAGCTCTGAAGTTTAGTTCTGTCTCCCCCTTTTTGAAAATAATTGCAAATAACATATATTTACACTGAGATTTCAAAATGAGAGAGAAATTCTGAATGTACCTTGAGAATAAGAGCCAAAGTCTTATCCCAATTTTCTTGCAAAATTTTGCTGGAGGAGAGTGCAATTTGAATTTCTGCAGAAAGTTCAATCATCTGATCTGCAACTGAGAAATTGTTGTCATGAATCAATGTTCTGGAATGAGCAATATGCTTTTGCATTGAAGTCATGATAGGAAGAATCATATTCTGGATATCTATGAGAGTAGACCTGATTCTTGCTTCCTCTTTCAGCAATTCTGCCTGTTTCTCCAACAAAAATCTTATTTTATGATGATGGGATGAACTTGTACTGAGGTCAGATTGTAGCACTTGGGCACTGACCTTCATATCCTCATCAATTTTATTCAACTTTTCTTTTATATCTTTGGTATACTTAGTAACATCACAGAGTTTTCCAAAAAGTGAAGTTACATTATTAAAAGAATTCTCAAAATTATTCAAAATTGTAGACAATTCTACCTAATTTAATGCAATATGCTGAGCAATGTGCTCAAGCACCTTATTGTCAAATTTCTTCTCTGCCTTTTCAATCAACTTTTCTTGGCCGGAGGTATCCTCATTGAATTTGTTTACAACCTCTTCCAACTGAATCAAAATGTGTTGAGTAGAATCTACTTCAACACCTATAGCCTCTATTATAATATTTTTAGCACTCTCAATGATGCTATATTCTAGATCTCTTTCATGCCGTAGTTGTTTCTGCCTAGCCTTCTGCTCTAATAGCTGACTGAGCATTCTCATTTCATCAACTGATTCTGTATCAAGATCTATTTTAGGAAGGATAATGTCCTTATCCAAATCAATTTCCTCATCCAGTGTCTTGCTGGAAAACATGTATCTTTTTGCTTTTCAAGCAAAGACTTCATCTTGACCCTTGTGAACTGAGACTATAGTTGATGAGGCAGGGCTGGCTGATAAGACTGGAATAGGACTATGTAAAGGAAGACTAAGAGATGTGCAAATGGTATCAAAAATTGATGTTGTTGTACAGGATGGAGTGGAAGAGCTAATAGTTGCCAAAATTTGATTAAGAGAAGTCAAAATTATAGTATCTGTAGGTACACTTATTATACATTCTGCAGTAGAGATTGATGTGCATGATGAACTTACTGCAGAGACTGATGGAGACTCGGTTATTGAAGGTGGCTGCAGCTCGGTTAATGAAGTGATTGGCACTTGCATAGATGGTACACAGAGCTGAGAGGACTTACCAGTAGAATCTATTTCCATAGTTGATGTAATTTTTTCGGATGGAGAGTGTGGAAGAGATGCAATGACTTCAGCTGCAATTTGTACTGGATCTTCTTCCACCTTTGCTTGTTCATCTTCTTTCTCCTCCATTTCTTTTTTAGCTTCTTCTTCCTCTAATTCTTTCTTAGCCTCTTCTTCCACTTCTAACATGATTGAATGAAGATCCCCTGGAATATCTTCAATATCATCATCATCTTCTTTCTCCTCCATTTCTTTTTTAGTTTCTTCTTCCTCTAATTCTTTCTCAGCCTCTTCTTCCACTTCTAACATGATTGAATGAAGATCCCCTGGAATATCTTCAATATCATCATTATCTTCATCATCAGTATCATCACTGGATTTGTGTAGATGATAGATGTTTTTCCACATGTTTGTTGCATCATTTACCACATGCTCAATGTCTTTGACAAGTATCAAACAGGTGTGGAATCTAATCATCATATTGCCTTTGTGATCTTTCAGTGATGCTTTCACTTCAGCATTAGTGAAACTCGATAGGAGATTCTTCAGTGTTTGCTCATAGATGTCTTTTACAGTCTTGGTTTCAGCTTCCCATCTGATTTGCAACCTCTCCAATAGTTCTCTGGAGATCTGGGAGGCTATCTAGTCCGGTGAGTATTTCCATTTACCCATCTTGTTCAGTACCAGTTCCTCAATCTGCATCTTTTCTTGTTCTGTTCTGGTTTCAAACTTCAATGCTTTGAAGTTTGTGAAGCTAGCACCTGCTTCTAATTGCTTCAATCTATCCTCAAATGTGAGTGGAGGCTTAACAAGTACAGGTTCTTTCTTTCCTTATCTTGTTCTCCTGGAGAAGACTGCAGAGGCTTGCCTTTTAGGTTTGGTGATGATCACCTTGCCTTTCTTTTGTTGAGGCTCCTTTTCCTTGTCTGACTTGGTTTCCTCTTCTTCTTCTTCATCTTCTCCTTTGCCTTCTGTTACCATAAGAGAGCCAACTTTCGTCTTCAGTTGGGTTATCCTTCTCTTTCCTTTGCTAATGGCCTAAGGGATTTTAATTTGGAGCTCAATTCTGGCCTTAGCTTGATCATATGTTCCAAAAATTGGTTGCCTTGGGTCTACTGGTTCATTCACCAGTGCTTCTATGATATCCTTGGCTTCGTCAATTTTTACCTCATAGGGAAGAGGTTTTACCCATGCTACTCGAGGCCTGGCTGCCTGAATGTATACCTTGTCGCAATCTACCATGAAGCATATGTCTTCCTTGTATTCTTCAACCAGTTTGGGTGGAATTTGGAACCTATGATTCATCTTTTCCTTAAATTCTTCAAAATAGTTATCCAAAATAATATCAAAATTTTCACCTAGTTCTGCAATGAACTCGTTTATCTGATAAAGAATTGGTATATCTTTTCTCCATACTACTGATCCCTTTGATGGAAAAGATTTCTGAATATAGAAGAATAAACAAATCAAAAGCGAACCAAATTTGCAGGAATTGTTCTTGGAGGTTCTAATGCTTTCCATATTCTTATTGAATTGGGATAAAAGTAATTCTGATAAATCAAATTCTAAATTCTTCTTCACTATTTTGTACGCCAGATCCACAGCTTCACAGGGTACACTGTTTGGACGGCTTGAACTATAGATTTTGTGAGCAATGACGTGAATGCCAAATCTCAATTCGACGTCAGCTATAGTATTCAGCTTAAGTCCCCTACCATCCCATTCTGCTTGGGTCAGTTTCTGCAATTCCTCCCAACCTAGGGTTTTCGTAGTCTTGGCTTTGCTCAGCATGGGGAGTCTAGTAATTTTGTTAATCATTTTCTTTGTGATGAGCACTGGTTGCTCTAACCACAATTGGCCATTGTGAACTCGACTGAGTACATACCTAACCCATTTAACTTGAAATTTCCTTGGCAAGTGCGAAATGTGGGTTAACCCTTTTGTTTCAAGATGCTTATGTTCGGGTTCTAGGTTTCCATCTATGCTCATTTCACCTAGGGCATTATCAATTTCTAGGTTTCCAAGTTCTTGAATAGAGCATTTAAAATGAGATCTTATGTCATTGACAAGAAGTACCTTTGAAGGAATTTGAGATTGGGCACCATTAGGGTCCAGTGATTCTGCAATAGCTGGTGCTAATTTGAAGTTCGGCATCTTCCATTCCTCTCCTCTAACCAGCATTTCTAAGCCTTTCTTAGTCTTAGAGCTTCCACTTCCGGATGCCATTGTTACTTGGTAGGTGTAGAAAAATTCTGAATTGATTCTTTCGCTCTTTTGAAAAATTCGCTCAGAAATGTCTTAAGCTCGCTCTAAAATTGCAGAAAATACCTTAGCTCTTTGTTCACAGTAAAAATTTAGATCAAATTTTGCCCCTTTTGATAACAAATTTGTCATAAATGTTTTGGTACGATGGCTGAAGAAATGACAGGTTGTCATCCACTAGCTCGGTAGATATTATCAACTCGGCTATCGAAAGAAAATATTGAAGTACCGACCTTACTCAGTTAGGTCACGAACCGACCTTGCTCGGTTGACACAACATGGTCAATGAAACTTAGTTGTGACCGAGTGTACTCGACAAAGTCTCTTACCGACTCAACTCGGTAACTGCTACTCGGTTAATGAAGCTTTGTTACATCCAACCAAACTTGGTAAAGTATTGAACCGTCCTGGAGTCAGAGTGTATCTACAATACTAATTTGATCCATCTTCTTCCTTTGGAGCTGCATAGGATAAATCTTGGAAGATGCAGTTCCAATGTTTCTTATATGAATACTAATTGGAAATGGTAGAGTCACCCACCTCTTGAGTGACACTCCTATCTGACTTATCTTGTTCGGTAGATTTTGGAATCCATTGCTGCTTCATTTTCTTTCGAATGTTATCTGCTTTGATTTTCTTTTCATCTTCAATTCTTTTGATATTCATGCAATTTTTGGCTATATGACCGAGTTTTGTACATGTATAGCACCTTACAGTTGTGTCCTTTTTCCTTAGGTGATGTCTGGCACAATTCATGCCAGTATGTCCATACTCTCCACAATAGTGACATCTGCACCAGGTGTTGTAGTCCCATCCGAATATGGCTTTGACAAGTTGTTCAGCTGGATTGAATGATTTGGATTTGCACTGGAATGCCTTGTGACCATGCTTTTTGCATTTGTAACAATTGCCTTCAAATTTTGGTTTTTCTTTACACTCATTTGCCTTGTGACCATGCTGATTGCAGTTGAAGCACTTACCATTGAATTTTGCTTTCCCATTGCTCCAGCATTTGTTTGATGTATGACCTATCTTGCCACAATGATTACAAGTGGATCTTTTATTCCTTTGTTCACCTTGCTTGGAGGATTCACCAGCTTCCTTGTATCCAAGACCAGCTTTGCTTGTTTTTCTTTGAAGATTCTGCTCATTCAATTGATTTACGTCTACCTGAGATTTCATCATCCTTTCATTGACTTTCCTTTCAGAGATTAGGTCATTTTCAAGCTTTCATTGATTTGTCTTTCTGATCTCAAGTCATTCTGTAGACTTTCATTGATTTTCTTTTCAATGTTCAAATCATTCCTTATTCTTTCATTTTGTGCTCTGAGAATCCTGATTTCTTCATTTGCATTGGTGAGTTGGTCTAAGAGATCTTCATACTGATGAGTTTGATTGCGGATTTCATGACTTCTATCTTCCAGTTCTTCTTGTGCTTTGTTTTTTTGATCCAAAGCTTCACATAGCCTGATTGACTGTATTTCTTGTTCTCTCTTAAGCTTTCTTACCTCTTCTTGCAGAGATCCATTCTTTTCTAGAAGTTCTTTGATTGCTTGGTCAACTTCTTCTGAATTGCTTAATGGTAACAGGTCTTCAATCTTCACTTCAACATACTGATGATGATTCATTTGTTTTGCAAGATCTTTTCTTCTTTTTAGGGATTGAGAAAGATGTTCCTTTGCTTCTTTAAGTTGAACCATGGCCATTTCAAGATCTAACTTTTCATTTTCTATAACTTTCTCCAATCTGAATATCTCCATTGACTTTGATCTTTGCTCAAGCTATCAAGCTTTGTCCTGAGAACCAAGTTAGCTCCGATACCAATTGTTGGAAATATTCAAGATATAATAGTTTACTGAGAGGGGAGGGGTGAATCAGTAAACATAAAATCTTAAATCAATTCATATTAACCAGTAAAATATTTAATCACCTAATTTGCAGTATGTAGACATTCATAACACATAAGCACAGAGATTTTGGTGACCCAAGAACCTTCCAAAATAGAAAGTAAAACTGGGGTGGGGATGAAACCCACAAATCTTCTTTACTGCAGTAGGAAGTTAGCCGGTTAAGGCATACAATGATCACTTCTGGTGATCTACCCTGTTAGGAGCATAAAGGATTGTTATATCCACCTTGTTAAAGGATTTAAAACATACTTCATAAGTATGCACTCTGTTAGGAGATTTAGTACAAAGACTGTTAAGTCTACCCTGTTAAAGGATTTATAAAAACTGATTCACCTGTTAGAATGAAACAGTGGATCTGAATACAACTGATTGCTGATAAGATCTGCTATGCTCTGATTGTCCTTGATATGACAGATAAAACATTTCTGCTCCAATGCTGACCTTGCTGAAAACCTTCAAAATTCAGCTTACATGCTTTCGCACACATTCTTCACATACTTCATATACTTCACATACTTTGCATTCCATTTAGAATGATACAATACATTACATATATATACCATCCAAGTTAAAATTACATGCAATAGTCGGCTGAATAAAAGTAGACAAAATTTAACTGAGTCGGCCAAATAGCAAAAAAAACTCGATAGAACAAACTTCTTTGTTTACCGACTGAGCTCGGTTAACACTGAGTCCTATGTTAACCGACCGAACTCGGTTAACACTGCATCCATCTTTACTCAGTTAATATTGAGTTCTTAATTAACCGACCAAACTCGGTTAATGCTGAGTTCTTAGTTAACCGACTGATCTCGGTTAATACTAAGTTCTATGTTAACCGACTGAACTCGGTTAACACTGAGTTCTTCTTTACTCGGTTAATACTGTGAGAAAAGTGTTGTCACTAATGTCAAATAACTTTATGCCAACAACTATATCCACATCTAGCTCAATAGCTTATGATTTTTCTTTACCCTTTTCCTTCAGAATGGTTGAAACAATTTGCTTTCCCTTGTCTAGAACTTTAGTACTCAATTGAGACTAGTTCTCAAGTGTCATTGTACTAGCTGTGGATATAATTAGAATAGAAAGAATTGTTGAAAATGATGGACTAGAAATAAATGTTGAAATATTACTAACATTAGGAATACCTTTTTGTTTCTCAGTCAAGCCTGACGATGGAGGACCTTATTTCTTGGGAGATGAAATGTTGGGCACTTTTGTCAATGTAACATTCAACTGAACAGATTTAGAGCTTGCTTTGGTTCTTGGTATAGTAGTGGTATTTAGAACCAACTCATTAGAAGCTATTTCCAAGCCAAATTGCACTAAGGCTATGCTTAGAAAGTGAGGAAATGAGGCCATGACTATTGCTGTAATTTTCTCTATATTAGTTTCCTTAATCCTTTGAATCTCTAGAAGACTTCCTCTAATAGCTTCTTTTTCTTCATCATCATTATACAGATTGACATCATCTATCTCATCATATTTTATTTCTACAAATTTTTCCTCATTGTCATCATCCTTGTCATCAACATGTACAACAAAATCACTAGATTGGTGCATCTTATAGATATTTTTCCAATTTGTAGTAGTTGTCTTCACCACATATTCAATGTCTTTAAGAAATATCATACATGTGTTGAACTTAAGAGTGAAGTTATTTTAATTTTTCTTCAAGGGTTCCTTCACTTCCTTCTCACTAAGATTCAACATGAGCTGCCTCAGATTTTTTTGAAAGATGTCCTTGACAATATTTTTTGCACTTTGCCATCCATGTTTGATTACCTATTAAAGTTCATTAGGTATTTTTTGTGTAAGGTCATCTAGTGAGTATATCCATTTTCCCAATTTTTTCATATGCATATCCTCAATCTTATTTTTCTCTTTTGCATTCATGGCCTTATATTTAAGAGATTTGAAATTTTGCATGCTAGGTGTTGTTTGAAATATTCAATATATGATAAGTTACTAAGAGGGGAGGGGTGAATCAATAAATTAAAAAATTTCCTTTAAATTTAATACACATCCATCTATGCTACTGCATACATTATTACTGAAAGATAAAACATTTATCACACAAAAGAACACAATATTTTACTGACCTAGAAATCTTCCAAATAGAAAGTAAAATTGGGGTGAGGATGATACCCACAAAACTTCAATACTACAACATCCACCTTGTTAGAGGATTTAAAAACATACAATGAAGTATGCACTTAGTTAAGAGATTTGTACAAAGACTGTTAAGTCTACCCTATTAAAGGATTTAGAAACAAATTCACCTGATAAGATGAAGCAATGGATCTACATACAACTGATTACTATTAAGATCCTTTATGCACATATCACCTTATACGATGGATATAACTTTTTTGCCGCTGTAATGACCTTGTAGTATTCCTTGAACTGTTGTTGATAATCTTTCACATGTAATTCTCAAAAATATTTCATATTACTTCACTATTGCTTCATACATGTGATATCTTACAATACACCTTACATTTATACCTTTAAAATTTACAAAACTACAAGGTCAGACAAAACACAAGTGAATGTATACATTAAAAAGTCATCCCAATAGTAAATAACTTGGGTTCACTAAAATAACTCAGTGACCTTCTAATACATGATGTCTAAGGCATTACTTGACATCATTATGCACTTGGTAAAAGTGAAGGCTCTATCCATACTAATCACTTGATGTAGTTCTGAACTCAGTGACCACTGGTGACTTGGTAGATGTAGTGTCACTTAGTAGATACTACATACTAAGATTACCTTGCTTCACTCAGTAAACACTACTTCGTTGAACACTTGATTTAGAGAGAATTTGTATTACACAAGATTACTACTTGATAGACATTGTAAAGCTCAGTAGACACTGCTGATCTTCACATTACCTATATTCACTCAGTAGCCACTATCTCCTCTATATAAATTGCTAAACTCTTCAAAGCTTGGTTAACACTGGAATGCTTAGTGAGAGTAAAGAATTAAGTGTTGAGCTCAGTAGCTCTACTGATATGGATAAGTATTGTCACTAATGGAAATACTAACTTAGTGCCAAGAATCTCCTCCTTTGGCATTAGTGACAAAACACTTAGAAGCCAAAACATATGTACATAAACTGACTCACTGAATTTGGTTTTTCAAAATTGATCTTTGTAAAACTACTACATATACATTTTTACATATATTCTCCTTGATGACACATAATGTATATACAAAGGTACTTATGTACATAGCTATACACATATACATGCTAACTCTATTGAGTGCTATCTCCCCCTTTCAATTATACTGATATCTCTTCTTTATATACAAATTTCCATTTTTATTACACTGACATCTCTCCCCTTTTTTAATAGTAATGCCAAAGGGCTACCTATACTATCTATATAGTTACACCAAAATGAGAAAGAAATTCTTGATGTACCTTAAGAATGAGGGCGAATGAGGTATCCCAATTCTCTTGTAGAATTTGGCAGGTGGAGTGAGCAATCTAAACTTCTGCTGATAATTTGATCATGTGATCAGCCACTGAGAAGTTTTGATCTTGGACCAATGTCTTACAATGAGAAATATGTTTCTACATTGTACCCATTATTGGCAAGATCATGTTCTGAATATCAATCAAGGTTGCTCTTATTCTTTCTTCTTCTCTTAGAAATTCTGCTTGTACTTCTGTTAGATATTTCACCTTGGTATGATGAGAGGAGCTGGAAGAGGGGTCAGCCTACAACTTTGATGCACTATATTTCATGTTTGCATTAATCTTATTTAGCTTCTCCTTTATTTCATTGGTAAAACTGAACATATCACAACATTTGGCAAAAAGTGATGCAACATTTTTAAAAGAATTTTCAAAATGGCCCAAAAATATGCACAAATCCACTTGTTTGATTGCAATCTGTTGAGCAATATGCTCTAGTACCTTGGTATCAAACTTCCTTTTAGCCTTTTCAATTAGTTTCTCTTTTCCAGAGGAGTCCTCATTATATTTTTGTACATCCTCTTCTAACTAAATCAAAATATGTTGAGTAGAATCCACTTCAATACCTATAACATCAGTAATTATATTCTTGGCATTTTCAATCATTTTGTACTCCTTATCCCTTTCAGATCTTCGCTACTTCTACATAGCTTTCTTCTCTATGAGTTGACTAGCTAACGTCATTTCTTCAATAGTAGTAGTCTCATAGTCAATCTTAGGTATTATTATTTCTATTTTTAAGTCAATGTCTTCTTTAATTTCCTTTCTAGTGATCAGAAGTTTTAATGGTTACCTTTGTTTTGATTCAGTGATTACTAGTTTGACCTTTGGAATAGACACAATAGTAGAGATAGAAGGGCTAATACTAAAAAATGAAATAGGGCTTAAGGATTGAATGCCACTTGAAGTACTAATCAGACTAAAAAATGAAAGACTTCAAAAAATTGGTGCCACACTCAGTAGAATACCCATAGAAGTGTCTAAACTAACCAGAATCGAAGTAGATGCAGATAATGCTAATGAAAAAGAAACTGTAGAGCTTACTAGAATTAATGAAAATAAAATTGTAGAACTTACTAATGGACTAACTAAAGATGCAAAAGTAGAGGGAGCTAACTTGGTAGTTGAAGAAGTAATAGTCAGCTTAGTAGATGAAGTACTTGACACTTCTATTGTAGACACTTGGAGCTAGGAGGTAGTTGGTGAAGATTGAGCAATTGATGTTGTTGTTGTGCTCAAAATCTCACTAGTAGAATCTATCTCCATAGATGTGACAGTATGTGGTGGAGTGTGAGGAAGAGATGCAATTGCTTCTGCTACAATTATGATTGGATCATCCTCATCCTTTTCTTCCTCTTTTGCTTCTTCCTCCTTTCCTTCTTCATCCATTTCTTCTACTTCCTCCTCCTATTCTTCCTTCTCTTCTTCTTTCTTCTCCTTCATAAAAGCATGCAATTCACGTTAAGTAACTATGATGGAAGGAGTGTTGTCATCATCATCATCACCATCACTATCATCATCTTTAATTATAATAGTTTCATCTGATAGCTTATTGAGATGATAAACACCTCTCTAGACATCTGAGGTATGCTTAACCACTAATTATATGTTATTCATTAATATAAAACATGGGTTAAGCTTTACAATCATTCTATCTTCATTCTCTTTTAATGCCTTCTTTACTTCTACATTAGTCAAATTTGGTACTAACTGTCTCAACTATTGTTCAAAGATGTCTTCTATAGTTTGCACTGTGCTTTACCATATGAAATGGATTTTGGCAAAAAGTTCTACATGGATTTGAGGTTGCATTTGAGTAGGGGAGTATTTCCAAATACCCATCTTCTCCATGACTCAGTCCTCAATCTCTTTCTGCTTAGCTAGAGTCTGGGTCTCATATTTGAGAACTTTGAAGTTACAAATTCCTACTCCAAATCTTAGCTATTTCATCCTTTCCTCAAATTTAGGTGGAGAGTGAATGAATATAGGTTCAATTTTACCTTTCCTACCTCTCCTGGAGAACACTACAGTTGGTTCCTTCTAAAGTTTAGTGATAATCACTCTACCTTTCTTCCTTGTTGGTTCCTCTTTCTCTAATTCATCTTCTTCTTTGTCATATTCCTCTTCCTCATCCTTAGCCTTGCCCTCGGTAAGCATTAGAGGACCTTTAGTTGTCTTCAATTTGGCAATCCTCTCCTCGCTTCTATTGAGAGCTTGAGGAATCTTGATACTAAGCTCTATCCTCTTCTTGGCTTCCTCATAAGTGCCAAATGTAGAAAGATTTGGATTGGCTAGTTCATTTACAAGAGCTTCAATGATGTCTCTAGCCTCATCAATGTTAATTTCATAAGGCAATGGTTTTACCCATGCCACTCTTGGTATGACTACTTGAATGTACACTTTGTCACAGTCCACCATGAAGTATATGCAATCCTAGTAGTCTTCCAAAAGCTTGGGTGGAATTTAGAATTTTTTATTCATTTTCTCTTTGAATGCCTCAAAATAATTATCCAACATCCTTTCAAAGTTTTTTCCCATTTCTTCAATAAATTCATTTATCTGATAAAGAACAGGGGTGTCTTTTCTCCATATGACTATGCCCTTAGATGGAAAGAATTTTTGAACATAAAAGAATAAATAGGTAAGAAATGAACCAAACTTGAAGGAATTCTTCTTAGAAGTCTTCACACTTTCAATGTTTTTGTTCAATTGCTTTAGTAATACATCTGAAAAATCAAATTCAAGGTTCTTCTTTATAGCCTTGTATGCTAGGTCAACTATCTCACAAGGAACTTTGTTTGACCAACTCAAGATGTAGATTAAATGTGAAATGATATGGATGCCAAACCTAAGCTCTATGTTAGTAACATTGTTTAATTTCAAACCTCCACTGTCCCATTTGGCTAGGGTTTTCTTCTGCAGTTCCTCCCAAACTAGGGTTTTGGTTGACTTAGCTTTGCTTAGTATTGGCAGACCCATAATCTTTTGTATCATCTTCTTTGTAATTAGAATGGGTTGCTCCAACCAT
Organism: Cupressus sempervirens; assembly: GCA_028749045.1. Taxonomy (NCBI): domain Eukaryota; kingdom Viridiplantae; phylum Streptophyta; class Pinopsida; order Cupressales; family Cupressaceae; genus Cupressus; species Cupressus sempervirens. The sequence goes on from CM053791.1 coordinate 63,542,237, forward strand.
AATTGACCATTGTGAAATTGACTTAATATGTATCTTATCCATTTTATTTGTTTATGCTCGGGTTAATCCTTTAACTTCCAAATGTTTATGCTCAGGTTTCAAAACTCCTTCTACACACATTCTAGCTAGGGCAATATCCATTTATAGCATCCCTAATTCTTGAAAAGAAAACTTAAAGTTACTTCATATGTCATTAATTAGGAGTACCTTGGTGGGTTTTGTGACTGAGATCCGTAAGGATTAAGTGATTCAGCTATGACTAGAACAATTTTGAAGTTTGGTGCTTTCCATTTGATGCCCTTAACTAGCATTTTGGAACCCTTCTTTGTTTTAGTGCTGCTTCTACTAGTAGACACCATCACTACTTAGTAGATGATGAAATTTTTGAATATCTCACTACTAAATTTCTTGAAAACACTACAATGCTCTTTCAAATCACTCTGCTCTTCAAATGTTGTGGATGCGATAAAAATGAAGTCAAAATTGCCCATTTTGTTGAGAAATTTTCATAAATGCTTGGCACCATTATGAAAAAGTGCATGATAGACTATAATCCATTGACCTAACTTGGCAAGATTATCAACTCAATGAGCAAACCAAATTTCCTTTTTTCCTGACCTCGCTTGGTAAGGTCTATAACCAACTTTCCTCGGTGGAGTCTGATGCAACTCGGTGAAAGATTTTCTTGCTGAGTATAGCTCCAATACATTCTTAGGAATTTAGTTTGAGGGGATGGAGTCACCCACTTCTTGAGTGACTTCACTACCATGATTTGATCTTGTATCCTCAGTAGATTTAGGAATCCATTGCTACCTCATTTGTTTCATTATGTTGTCAGCCCTTTCTTTCTTTTCAACATCAACTTTGCCTATATTCATGTAGCTTTTAGCTATATGATTGAGTTTAGTGCATGTGTAACACTTTATAGTAGTATCTTTCTTGCTTAGGTGATGCCTTGCACAATTTATGCTAGTGTATCCATATTATACACAATAATGACATCTAGACAAGGTATTGTAGTCCCATCCAAATATTGCCTTTACAAATTGTTCAATTGGATTGAATGATTTGGATCTGCATTGAGATGCCTTGTGACCATGCTTTTTGCATTTGTGACATTTACCTTCAAATTTTGGTTTTTCCTTGGATTCATTGGCTTTGTGACCATGTTGATTGCAGTTGTAGCACTTTCCATTGAATTTTTCTTTTCCATTGCTCTGGCATTTGTTTGATGTATGACCAATTTTCCCATGATAATTGCATGAGGGTTTTTTTATTCCTTTTTGCATCTTGCTTGGAAGATTCACCTCGTTCTTCATTATATGCAAGTCCTACTTTACCTTTTTGCCTATGAAGATTTTGCTCATTTTGTTGATTCATGTCTTCTTGTGATATCAATATTATTTCATTGATTTATTTTTTAGCATTTAGGTCATTCTTCATTTTTTCAATGACTTATTTTTCACATCTCAGTTGTCTCATTATTCTTTCATTAATTTCCCTTTCATAATTTAAATCACTTCTTATTCTTTCATTCTATGCTTTGAGAATTCTAATTTCTTCATTTGCTCTAGTGATTTGATCAATGAGGTCTTCATCCTGATTTGATTGATTCAGTTCTTCATTTTTTCTTCCTCCAAGTCTTCATTTTCCTTATTTGTTTGTTTCAAAATTTCACATAGCTTGATTGATTGAATTTCTTGTTCTCTTCTGAGTTTCCTTATTTCTTCTTGCAGAGAGCCATTTTTTGCTAGGAGTTCTTTGATTGCCTCATTAGCTTCATCTGAGCTACTTGATGGAAAAAATTCTTAAATGTTTTCTTCAACAAATTGATGGCCATCCATTTGTCTTGCAAGTTCCTTCCTTCTTTTAAGGGATTGGGAAATATGCTCCTTTGCTTCTTTAAGTTGAGCTATGGCCATCTCTACATTTAGCTTTTCATTTTCAATTTCCTTGTCAAGTTTGAATATCTCCATTTTTCTTTAGATCTTTGCTCAAGCTATCAAACTTTTTATCCTAAGAACCACAATCCTCTGATACCAATTGTTGGAAATATTCAATATATGATAAGTTGCTGAGAGGGGAGGGGTGAATCAGTAACTTTAAAACTTTCATTTAAATTTACCACACAACCATCTATGCTAATACATACATTAGTACTGAAAGATAAAGCATTCATCATACAAAAGAACACAATATTTTGGTTACCCAGAAACCTTTCAAATAGAAATTAAAACTAGGGTGGGGATGATACCCACAAAACTTCAATACTGCAGCATAAAGTTGGCCTGTTAAGGCTTACATTGACCACTTCTAGTGATTTTTCTTGTTAGGAACACAAAGGAATGCTAGGTCCGCCTATTTAGAGGGCTTACAAACATAAAATGGAGTATACACTCGGTTAACAGATTTGTACAAAGACTCTTAAGTCTACCCTATTAAAGGATTTAGAAACTGATTCACCTAATAAGATAAAGTAGTGGATCTACTTACAATTGATTGCTGATAAGATCCTTTAGGCACTGATCACCTTATGTGATGGATATAAATTTTATGCCTCTATAATGACCTTGTTGTATTCCTTGAACTGCTGCTAATAATCTTTCGCTTGTACTTCTCAAAAATATTTCATATTACTTTGCTATTGCTTCATACATGTGATATGTTACAATACACCTTACATATATACTTTTCAAATTTACAAAATTGCAAGGTCAACCAAAACACAAGTGAACATATACATTACAAAGTCAAACCAATAGTAAATAACTTAGGTTCACTAAACTGATTCAATGACGTTCTCATACATGGTGTCCCCTGCATTACTCACCATCGTCATGCACTCCATAGAAGTGAAGGCTTGATGCATACTAATCACTCGATGTAGTTTTGAACTTGGTGACCACTAGTGACTCAGTAGATGTAGTGTCACCTAGTAGATACTGCATACTGAGTTTACCTTGCTTCACTCGGTAAACACTACTTATTTGAACACTTGATTTATATAGAATTTGCATGACACAAGATTACTACTTGGTAGACACTATGAAGCTTGGTAGACACTGTTGATCTTCACATTACATGTATTCACCTTATAGCCATGTTCGGCTTAGTGTAAACTATTGAACTCTTCAAGGCTTGGTTAACACTGGAATGCTCGGTGAGAGTAGAGAATCAAGTGCTAAGCTTAGTAGCTATACTGATATGGATAATTGTTGTCACTGATGGCAATACTAACTTAATGCCAATAGATGCTTTTTCAATTCTTTTCAATTTTTCTTTAAGTATTGGTGCATCCATTTTGAAGATGATTTTCTCAGCTTCATCTTCACTTGACTTCAACTTATTCTTGGACTTGGCTTCCCTTCTTATAAATATAGGAGAGTGTTAGAAATAGGGAATACTAAGAGGTTGTGGGGGGGGGGGAGGAGGAGTTGGGTGAATCAATTTTCTATAAACTTATGTCACCAACTGGATACTATTATTTACTTCGAACCAAGCATAAGAAATTAAACAAGTAAGTTGAATAGTAAAAGTAATCACTCATAGAGATGTTGGAAATATAAGATAGGCTTGGTTACTAAGAGGGGAAGGGTGAATATATAACCTATAAAATTTAATCTTAATTCACCAATTAATCCTTCATATGTATTCTGATCTAATTGCATGCATGAAAAATTGAAAGCATTAAAATATTCATAACACTTTGACACACAATATGATGACCTAGAAATATTTCAAAAAGAAAGTAAAAATGGGGTGGGGATGATATCAACAAAATTTAGTACTATAGTATAAGGTTGGCAGGTTAGGGCTTATAATGATCACTTTTGATGATCTACCCTATTTGAAGAAATAAGGACTACTAGGTCCACCTTGCAAAACGATTTACAAACATATAGTGAAGCATGTACTCGGTAAAGAGATTTGCAAAAGATTATTAAGTCTACCTTGTGAAAGGATTTAACTATTCCAACTACTAAAATCAACTAGTTGATTACCTCTAATCTACAACTTTGATTTGCTAAATGAAATTCCTTTGGAGTTTAATGATCACCTTGGTATGATAGATAAATCTCTACTTCTACTTATATTGCTTGTAGCCTTCTAACTTTGACCTTCTTCTCTTACATATATTTTCCATATTTGGACATTTTTCCCTATGTTTGGATGTGATAAAATACATTACATATATACCATTCCAAACTACAATTCATCAAAGTTGGCTACAATACAAGTTTTATCAAAATACACAAGGCCAACCCAACTACGTGTACTTTGGTTCTAAAGAAAAACTCAGTGAGGTTCTAATACTTAGAAACTGGTGTCAACACTCAAAATCATCTTGATTTTGATAGACATAGAAGCATAGTTTATACTAATCATTTCCAAGTAGTCTAACCTTGATCAGAACTAGCGACTTGATGAACATTTCAAAACTCATCATATAAATAGAATTACTTGGTTGACACATCCTAGCTCGGTCAACACTAAATTTACATCAATAAAGTTGTGATCTTGGTAAATAGTAGAGAACTTAGTTTGCATTGAGAAACTCAATAAACTTAATGGAGCTTGGTTTATGTTGATAATCATCAACTTGGTAGATACTACTCAGTGCAAACTAAATATTATCTCTAGAACTCAGTAGAACCTCAATTACTTTATTAACAATATAAACTATAAGATAAGATCAGTAGTTGCTAAACTTTTGACTAAGTGTGTGTCACTAATAAACAAACTTGACTATAATGTTAACAATTATAACTTGAGCAAGTGTTAAATTTCAAAGTGATACTTTCTTCATTCTTCTTCTTGGACTCTTTTACTTATTTGTCATTAAGACTTGGAAAGAGTTCCCTCAGAGTTTTCTCATTAATATCCTTTGCAGTTCTCTTGGCATGTTCCTATCTGAGCTTGATTTTTTCCATCAAGTATTTTGGAATTTGCTATGCTAGCTGATCAAGTGAATATTTCCATTTACCTAGCTTAGACATAATCATGTCTTCAACTTTCTTCTTCTCCTCTATGTTTCTAGTCTCATATTTCAATGATTTAAAATTTTCCATGCCATCTCTAGAATTAATCTCTTTCAATTTCTCTTGAAATATAGGTGGAGGCTATTTGAAAACAACAACATCTGCTTCTTCACCCAATTTAAATTTCTTTCTATATGTCCTTTTAGTAAATACAGTAGTGGATAAATTGGTAGGTCTAGTTATGATAACCTTACCTTTCTTCCTGATTGGATCTTCTTCTTTTGATTTAGTTTCATCTACCTCATCATATGCATCATCTTCTACCACATCATCTTTTTTACCTTCTGTCAATATGAGAGTAGAACTAATTTGTCTTATTCTTTCTATTCTCTTCCTACCTTTGTTGACAACTTGAGGAAGCTTTATTTTTAGTTTAATTTTGGCTTTGGCTTCATCATATGTACTGAAATATGTAGCCTTGGTATGCATAATTTCATTCAAAAATGGCTCAATAATGTACTTGGTGTCATCAATGTTCATCTCATAGCGTGGAGGCTTAACCCACACCACTCTAGGTTTGATATTGACATACTTCTCACCCATGTTTGCTATATACTCATTGATCTAGTATGGTACATGAACATCTTTTCTTCATACTATTGTACCTTCTGAAGGGAAAAAATTTTGTACAAAGAAAAAAAAAGGTTGAAAGTGAACCAAACTTACACAAATTATTCTTCAAAGTTATGGTGCTCTCCATGTTCTTGTTGAATTGGTTTAGAATTAGCTGGACAAGGTCAAAGGACATGTTCTTTACTACCTTGAGAGCAAGATCAACTACCTCACATGATATATTCTTGAGACAAATGTAGCTATATAGTTTATCTGCTATTACATGAATTCCAAACTTCAACTCCATTTTAGCTACACATCTAGTCTTCATACTTCTTTCATCCCATTCAGCAAGAGTTTTCCTTTCTAGGTCTACTTGACTTAGGGTTTTGGTAGTCTTTTCCTTGGTCAACATTGGGAGCCCTATAATTTGATGAATCATTTTCTTTGTTATGAGAATAGGCTGCTCCAACCATAGCTACCCATTGTGTACATGGCTAAGGATAAATCTTATCCATTTTATCTGAAAGTCTCATGACATATATGGAATGTGGGTTAAACCCTTGGTTTCCAAGTCTTGATGTTTTGGTTTCAATGCACCATTCACACACAAATTTTGAAGAGTTTCATCCATTTTAGGGTTCCAATGTCTTGAATCAAGCAACAAAAATGTGAGAAAATATCATTATCTAGTAGTACCTTTGGTAGAATGTGCAACTGAGCTCTAGTTGCATTAATTGTTTCTACAATTGTACGACTTAACTTAAAGTGTAGTGCTTTCCACTCAACTCCTTGAATCAACATCTTAGACCCCTTCTTGGATTTTCTGCTAGAGGATGCCATGCTTGGTAGGGTTTATGAAAATATGGGAAACTTTAAAAGTAAATTACATAGATCTCTTAGATGCACATAAATTTCTCTTTGTATATAGCTCTATGAAAATTCATGGTGACAAATGAATTTGATTTCATTATTTTTAACAAATTTCACTTTCCAATCACCATAAATACTTTGTACATTAACTTCAAGAGTGACAAATTGCCTTCCATTCAGTTTAATTACTCAGTAGAATCATCCATGACTTAGTGTCAATATAATGAATTAGTTAATCCTGACTTTGCTTGGCAGGGTCTTGGAACCTAACCTAGCATGGTAAGGTCTAGAATTTGATTAGACATTTCATGATCCCTTTGCATCTTGAATGCTAATATGGATCTTTCCTTCTAGATAACTGGAACTAATGTAAGATGTCTACTTTAGAATGTTAGTTCTAGTTATCCTTATGGGAGATCAAGTAGAAATTCTTGATTCACCCAATTTGTGAGTGACATGTGCTTCATTGCTCAGACTAGGATTATTAAAAGATTCCAAAATCCATTTTTATTTCATCTACTTTCAAATTTTATCAACCTTAGCTTTCTTTTCATCATCATTTCTTCTAGTGTTCATATAGTTCTTGGCAAGGTATCCAAGTTTTGTACAAATAAAACATCTTCTAGTGGTGTCTCTTGTCCTCATGTGATGTTGCACATAATTTACTCTAGTGTGACCAAATTCACCATAGTAGTGACATCTACACCATGTGTTGTAGTCCCAACCAAATCTAGCTTTTACAATATATTTTGTTGGGTTCAATATCTTAGTTTCACATTCACAAGATTTGTGCCCATGCTTCTTGTATTTGTGATATTTTCCTTCAAATCTAGGTTTCTCTTTGCATTCATTAGCTCTTTGACTATGCTTATTATAATTGTAACATTTTCCATTGAATTTAGCTTTACCATTACTCCAACATTTGCTTGATGTATGAAATACCTTACCATAGTGATTGTAAGTAGTTCTTTGATTCTTTTGAGCTCCTTGCTTGGATGATTCACCTTCTTCTATATATCCAATTCCTGCTTTTCCTTTCTATCTGTATTGGTTTTACTCATTTATTTGATTTATGTCTGCTTGATATTTCATCATGCTCTCATTGGTTTTCTTTTTAGTGTTTAAATCATTTTCCAATATTTTATTACCTGATCATAGATTCATGATTTCTTCATTTTTATTAGTAAGTTAATCAATGAAGTCTACCTATTGAGGGGATAGATTCCAAATTTGATTTTTCTTTCCTTCTATCTCTTTATTTATCTTATTTTTCTCTTCCATGACTTCACACAATCTTATTGACTAAATTTATCATTCTCTTTTTAGCTTTCTTACTTCTTATTGAAGTTTACAATTCTTTTCTAATAGTTCTTTGATTGCCTCATTAGCTTTATCTAAAGTACTTTCTGAATGGATATCTTTAATTCTTTCTTTAGTGTACAGTTTTTCATTCATCTATACTAAAAGATTTTTTCTTCATTTTAGGGATTGAGAAAGTTGCTCCTTTTCTTACTTAAGTTTCCCAATATCCAATTGAAAATCTAGATTTTCATTGGTAATAGCCTTATCAAGTCTGAATACCTCTATTGCCTCTAATCTTTACTAAAGCTATTAAACTTTTTCTTTGAGAACCACAAAGATTTGATAACAATTGTTTGAAATATAAGATAGGCTAGATTACTGAGAGAGGAGGGATTAATTAGTAGCATATAAAAATTAATCTTAATTCACCAATTAATCCTTCATATGTATTCTGATCTAATTACATGCATGAAAATTTGAAAGCATTAAAACATTCATAACACTTTGACACATAATATGATAACCTAGAAACCTTTCGAATAGAAAGTAAAATTGGAGTGGGGATGATACCTACAAGCTTTAGTAATCTAGTATAAGGTTGGCCTATTAAGGCTTATAATGATCACTTCTAATGATCTTCCCTCTTAGGAGTAATAAGGTCTACTAGGTCCACCTTGCGAAAATATTTACAAACATATAGTAAAGTATGTACTTGGTAAAGAGATTTACAAAAGACTATTAAGTCTACCTTGTGAAAATATTTAACTACTCCACCTATTAGGATGAACTAGGTGCTGATCACTAGTCTATGACTTTGATTTTCTGAATGAGATTCCTTTGGAGTGTAATGATAACCTTTTTGTGATAGATAAATCTTTGCTGCTCTTTATATTGCTTGTAGCCTTCTTACGTTGCACTTCTTCCCTTATACATATCTTTTTATATTCATACCTTTCTTGTTTGGATGTGATACAATATATTACATATATACTAATCTAATTTACAATTCATCAAAGTTTTCTACAACATAAGTTTTAGCAAAACACACAAAGTCAACCCAACTATAGGTTTTAGGGTTCCAAAAACAAATTAGTTGAGGTTATAACACTCAACAAACATTTTCAATGATTGGCATCATCGTGCACTCAGTAGATGTAGAAACTTAGCTCATACTAATTTTTAGATTAAATAATTAATAATTATTTATTCATTCTATTTACTTAAGTTTACTTAGGTTAATGGATGTAGTTAATGGTTGTGGTGAAGAGTTGTTGATAACACGGGAGTTTGTTCCCTTATGTTCCACCTTTTTGTGGAAGTGTGCTTGGTTGTCAACCTTATCTTCTAGCACCTTCCAACTTGTTATACAAGATTCCTAAAGGCCTTTATATTTGGTCTCTCTCTTATTGTAAATTCATTCATTCACATAGTAATTTTATTTTCCTATTGTGAAACATTTTCTCCTGCTTTGTTTCCTTCAAGCTCTTGCTCCTTCTATTTCTCTTCAGTAAGCTATTTGCATGTAGGTGATCTTGGTGCACTATGGAGTTGTATTTCATCAACTCCTACATGGTATTAGAGCCTCCCTACTACTTCTTTTTTGAAGGATTTTTGAAGCTGCAATTTAGAGACTCAAACTCTAGTTTGTTTGTGATTTTATCTTCAATCAGAAGGAAGAATATTTTTTCAATATTTGGAGAAAAAGGAGAAAGAGGGTTTGACATAATAGATCTAACATTTTTTGGGCTCTTTCCTTTATTTTTTGGAGCTACGATGGCAACAATTTAGAAAAAATAACTACATAGGTGATTTTCAAACAGTGATATCTCCCTCATACAGACTCATTTTTTAGAGCAATTTTTTTTGTTTTGGGGTAGAATTTCATGATCTACACATTGGTATAGGTGGTTTGAGATCTCTTTTCCTAAATTTTTATACCACTTGAAAAGCCAAATTTTTGCCACTTTAAATACTTTGTACTGGCTGATCTGGACACATAATTAGGTTCCATCTTTTTGAAAGTGAATTTTTTTTTGTCTACTTTCCAAATCTATAATTAGATTATAGGTTTTGTGGATAGAAATTCTACTATAAAAAATAGGCCCTAAATTGGCTATTAAAGTTGTACTAAGTATAGAGTGCTCAAATCATACATTAGGGGGGGTTAGTTTATCTCTTTTGCATTGTGGGGGGGAGCATTTTCTTTTCTACAATTTACCTCAAAATAGACCCTTCTGCTTCCATCTTCCACTCTCAATGTTATATCCTTCTATGACTTAGCTAATGCCACAAAAATATCACACTTGGAAGGCACAAATGACAAGGCTTCTCATGTCAAGAGGTTGATGGTCATGTCTGGATGAGAACCAACCAACTCTAACATGCCCTTTAGCATAGGAATAAAATGGATGAGGCCATGGGATTGATTGCACTAAACATTTTAGACATTCTACTATTTCACTTGGATGGTTTGACCACTCCACGGGCTTATTGGCTCAAATTTTAGACTTTGTTTAGCATAGTGAATGAGCTTCAAACACTTTAGCTTGATGCATAGTTGACTACATTGATCATGATAGCTTTTCGACCATTAAGGACTTCTTGACAAAGTTCAAATCTCTGCATACACTTTTTTAGGGATGTGGAAAACCTAAGATAGATGATTAGTGTATCTTTTTGATGCTCTCAAAGTTGAAGGGACAGTATCAAATCTTCTCTTCCACTTTGTACTCCACTACTGATGCATTGGGTGACAGACATAGGATGCCTTCATTTGAGATATTTTTTGATCAATTAACTTGTGAAAACTCCTAGATCACTCAAATGGATTCACTTTCAGGTTCACAATTGCAAGCATTGTTTTCTAAGGATACACAAGAGTAGAAGCCAAAGCAGATATCAGATGGCCTTGTTGCTGAGACCCATTTTGCATTTTATCTTAGTTTTTTGAGCTTAAGGGATTCCCCTAAGTTTCATTTAAGGGGGAGTGTTAGAGTAAATAATTATTTATTCTATTTACTTAAGTTTACTTAGGTTAACGCATGTCATTAATAGTTGTAGTGATGAATTATTGACAACATGGGAGTTTGTTCCCTTCTAGCATGTTACACCACTTGTGAAAGTGTGCTTAGTTTTCAACATTATCTTCTACCACCTTCCAACTTGTTCTACAAGCTTCCTTGAGGCCTTTATATTTGGTCTCTCTCTCATTGTAAATTCATTCATTCACATAGCAATTTCATTTTCCTATTGTGAAATATTTTCTCCTTGTTTATTTCCTTTAAGCTCTTGCTCCTTTGGTTTCTCTTCAACCACTTGTGGAGTTGGATTTCATCAAATCCTACATTAATCGCTTCCAACTAGTTTAAACTTGTTCTGCACTAGTTACTTAGTTATCACTATGAAACTTGGCTTATAAACTAAACCACTTAGTTGAGGTGGCATAGCTCAGTCAACACTATCACTGCGAGCTCAGTATAAACTAAATCACTTGGTTGATAGTGCATATCTTGGTCAGCACTAGATTCATATCATTGAACTTGCATACCTGGTAAACACTAGAGAACTTAGTTTGCACTAAGAAACTCTGTAAAAAATATGAAGCTTTTTTTATACTGATAATGACAAACTTGGGAGCTATTGCTTCGTGTGAATTGAATATTTTTTCTAGAACTTAGTTGCAATTGTAGAACTCAGTAGAGCCTATACTTCTTGGTTAGCACTCTAAACTACAAGATAAGTGCAGTAGCTGCTAATCATCTGATTAAGTGTGTGTCTCACTAATAAACAAACTTGAATATAATGTCAACAAGAGAGAACTCATAATACCATATTTTGTTATTTAGGGTAACCCCGACCAAGGGAAAACCCAAGTGGAGATGATACCCACAAGATGATGTAATAATATAAATGTTCCTTGTTATAGGATGGACCCTATTAGGAGTCTATAAACTCATTCAATACATATAAGTCCCTATTAGGAGTCATGGTAAAATGTGTACAAGAAGAGCTCACTGCCCAAACAAGTAATTAAATTTCCTTGAATATAGAATTATCAATGTTGTACCTTCTTTCAAAAAATCTCAAACCCCAGCTTGATCTCAGATCAAAAAATCAAGTTATCATAATCTGGTTCTACATGTGATGCAAAACTTTACATTCACAACTTTCACTTGTTACTTCACAATAATCTCGCAAGATGTCTTTGCAAAAATACAATGCCTTTTCACAAATTGTTATAAGGTTGGCTAGGACCAAAATAAACTTTACCAACTTAGAGTAAACATCTAGGATGTTGTCCCAAATTTGTCAAGTAATTATTTTGTAAACAAAATAATTCCTTTCTAGCCTTAGTTAATGATTTCATCATTATGGTCTCAATCTTCTTATGAGATTCTTTCTCCAAGGATTCTTGGTAAGCTAACTAAGTTATCTCCTGATATGTTCCAAATGTGTAACATGTTTGGTCCTTTCTAGAGTTCAACAATAGATCAATCTAACCAATAACTAAATCATTGCTCAATTCATAGCCTAAGGGATGAAGAAATTTTTCTCAAGGTTCTACTACTTCAACATAAGTTAGGTCTATATCTACTGTAAAACATATGCCATTCTTAAATATATCAATAATTGTAGGTGTAGCTCTAAATCTCTATTTCATATCATTCTAGAATGTTCTCATAATTAGTTTTCCACTATCCAATATTTTATCTGCAAGATACCCTCTACATATATCTATTATCTTATCCATAGTACATCTTTCACTACTCATAGTCTTTGTAACTGATAGAAATGGAAATCTCTTAAGTACATGAAAGAAAATCTAATTGATTATTGACTAAAATATGAATACACCATTCTTAGTTCTCTTAATCTTCTCCATATTCTCAAGGAGTTGTACTCTCAAAATCTTACTTAAATTCACTTGTTCTTTCTCAACAAAAACCTTATAGGCTAGTTAGATAAATCATGCTGAGAACTCATGACTCTTAGAAATTACACAAATAGAATAAGCAATATTTTTGCTCAAGAATCTCACATCATGTTGTTTGATGGTTTTGATCACCATTGCCTTACCATTATTAACCTACTTATTACAGATTTCAACCTTTTTCTTAACTAATTTCTCACCGATTGGTACACTACCTTGTTTTCTAAGATAAGTAACTTCATGAATAAGGTTGATAGAAATGTCAACTACATTGTCTCCCATTCAAAACTTTCCATTGTGAATTCTACTTAATATGATCTGGTTCCATTCTTTCATATAAAGTTCATAGTAGAAATGATATCTGAATAAGTCTAAATCCTTTAGATGTTCAAATCTGGGCTTTACAGTCATATCATGGTTGAAAAGAATTTCCCTATCCATGTTCATAAACTCAATTCCAAAAGTTTCAAACTTAATAGTTAAATAACTTTCTACATCTTCCAAATATATTATGTTGTTTGAAGTTGTTGATAGTGTCAAATTAAGGTTTCCTTCTAAGGGTTTCATAGGAGTAACCTTCAACTTGGGTTTCTTATCATCCTCAACATTATGCACTACTAATATATCCATGATTTCACCAAATCTAAATTTATCAAAGAATTTTTTTGTGAAAAAAGATAAAATACATTTTTCCAAAGTAGAATTTTACTCGAAATCACCTTGTCAAATCACTTCTAAGTGCTCTAAGTTTTTGAGATAATCGCAATGTGGAAATAATCAAGTTTTTACTCTATCCAAATAAAACTTACATTAATTGCATACTTTTCCAAACCAAAAAAGTAGTTAATTTCATTCAGAAATGAAATATTTGATCAAAATCATTTGTTTGGTCTTCAAATGCTACTTGAGGTTAATCATAGCTTCCTTTCATTATAACAATGCTCCACAAAACTTTGCTCCACAAAATTTTTTGTGAGAACATAGATTTTATCTTTTGTCATAGATAAAAATTTCTCTATTATAACAATAACTCTTGTCTCCTTTGTAACTTGTTCTAATAAGCTCCAAATTGCAAGTGAGCTTAGCTACAATCTCAAAATTTCTATATACATCTTCTCTCAATCTCGCTACTCATATTTTGTCTCTATATGAAGTTTCAAATTTTGATGCTCTGAACAAGCTTAATTAAACTTGGTTAAATAAAACTTGATCCTTAACTCTAATCTTCCTTTCTCTACATCATCTGACTTTTCGTCAGATCCAATAGTTAATTCCTTTACAAATGTCTCATCAAGTTATTCTTGACTTTCACTGACTACAATTCTTTGGTCTTCATTATCTTTCTAAGTTTTGAAGTTATTCCTTCTATCATTTTCAAAGTTTCTTCCATTTTTCCTTTTGTTTCCTAAGTTTCTTTCATGATCCCTTCTATCATTTCCAATGTTTCTTCCATTGTTACTTCTATCCATTTTGTAGTACTTTTTTATATTTCTAAAGTTGTTGTATAACTAACATACTGGGGTTCTGCTTCTAGGATTTTGTTGATCAATAGGTCTTTGATAGTTCCAGGCTAGGTGACCAAAGTTGATACACTTATAACGCATAATCTATTTTCTTTCTTCACAAGGTCTTCTTTCACTTGATGTCCTTTCATTAGATCTTCATCTATCTACAGGGTTAGTATTTCTAGACATTCTACTATTCCTTTTATCATTATCATATTTAGGCTTCTTCTAATCAATTGCTTTATGAAAAAACCATGAAAATTATGACAATAAAAATTCATAATGTCATTAAGTGACTTATTTTTAGAATCTTTTCATATGACCTATTTTGTTACAATGAAAACACTTAACTCTAAATCCATACCTAGTTTTCTTAGAAGATTCCACTTTCTTGGGTTCATCAAATTTTTGTTAGAAGATTGACTAGATTCAATCTTATCCTCAAATTTATTTTTTTCTTTTAGATTCAATTCATTTTTAGGTTTATTTGCAAACATGTTAAATAGGTAACCAAGACTAATCTTATCATAGGTAGGTCATTCTATTGAAATTTATTCATCAAGATTTTTTGTTCTAGAATAAATCTTTTCAAGTTGTACCTTGCACTGACTTAGTTCACCTTTCACAGTAATGTTGTACTTATGAAGTTCTTCATGATCTTGTTTTAATGTTTCAAATTCATATGTCATCTTTGTTAGATTCACTCTAAGATCTAAATTGTTAGTCATCCAATCGGATTCAGCTTTGCTAGGATCATTCTTTGAACTCAACTTTAGATTGTTAATCTTCAATTCATTCTTCAAGATCTTGTACTCTATCTTTAGTTTTGAATATTCATCAGTAGTAGTTTTAGATTTAGTAGATTTAGTCTTTGATTTAAGATGTTCAATCTTGTCCTTTAGTTTTATAATGTATACTTTGGAGTCTTCATATCTATCTTTTAGCTTTTCTCTTTCTTCAATAAGGAGTTCAATTTGTTTAAGTGCCTCTTCATTGTTCTTCATCAACTAGTCCATATCCATAGGGATCTTGCTCAAGTTGTTAAGATTATTTTGAGTAACTGTGCTCTAATACCAATAGTTAGAAATAGGGAATACTAGGGGCGGGTGAATCAGTATTCTACAAACATTTGTCACCAACTGGATATTATTAATTACTTTTAACCATGTAAAAGAAAGTAAACAAGTAATTTTGAATAGTAAAAGTAACGATGCACAAAGAGAACTTATAACACCATATTTTGTTAACTAGGGAAGCCCTACCCAAGGAAAAACCTCAGTAGGGATGATGCCCACAAGATGATGTACTAATATAAATGTTCTTTGTTAGAGGATGGACCTTCTTAGGAGTCTATAAGCTCATTTAGACCATATGAGTGCCTATTAGGAGACTTAAAATCCTTATTAGGAGTTGTGATACAATGTGTTCAAGAAGAGTTCACCACCAAAAAATGTACTTTCAATTACAAGAAAAGCTTACTAGCCAAACAAGTAATCAAAATTCCTTGAATATAGAATTATGGAAGTTGTACCTTCATTCAACTGATATTTGACCTCAACTAGATCTTAGATCACAAAATTAGGTTATCAAACTTCACTTCTGCATATGATACAAAAATTTGCATTCACAACTTTCACATGTCACTTCACAATAATCTTGGAAGATGTCTTTGCATAAATACCATTCCTTTTTAAAAATTTTTGCAAGGTCATTTGGGACCAAAATTAAGTTTCGAAACTTAGAGTAAACATCTAAGATGTCATCGCTAATTGGTCATGTAATTATTTTGTAAACAAAATAATTCCTTTACCTTTAATTCTAATGTTCTAGACATCTTAAATATCTCTTTTGCATACTATCCATACTAATGTTTGATGTTATTCACATCATCATCAACATGTATACTATTCCCATGTATCTTGTCTTTCAAGAATAACATCATATAAAAAAGTTATACATAAAATAATATACTGTAGTAAATAATTTCCATATTTAAACCATTTTTTGAGTACCAAAAAGTTAAGTATCTATCTTTCTAACATTCACTATAAGAATGTACATCATGCATTGCCATTAATGACAAAATTTACATATCTACATATAGCTAATTGTCAACAAAGAGGACTCGGTAGTCCTAGTTATGATAATTATTAGCCAAAATGCCCTCCCACCAAAAAATCAAATTGAAATGATAAGATGCTCAATGGTCACCTAGGGTTTCAACTTTTAGATAAGTGAAAGGTTTTCATAAAATGATTTAACTTTAGCCATTTCCTATTATCCTAGATCTCATGGCCCTTACTCTCATATTATGCCCCAAGCTTTAAGTTGCAACCATGTGATCACCCCTTGGTCAAACAGTCACGACGAGTTAAGCATTAACCAACATTTAGATGGTGAAGTAGTGAATTATTATGTCTACATGTTTGCTAATGGTTATGCTTGAATCATGGTTAAGGTAGTGATGAGGCAGATTCATTATGATTTCTTGGTTGTAGTTGTTACTATTGGAGCCATGAGTTAAGGGTGTGGACATGTGATGAGCCAACATGTGTCATGTGAGACCTATTTTAGTATGCCTGCTAGGGTTAACAATAATTATTGCATCATGTTGAGATGAACTTCATGCCATTTTTCTTGTCCAAATTCACTAAGGGTTTATGTAGATTCTAAGGTGGATGTTGAGTTATCAAGTGGGCCATGATATGCCTTTCCTTCATCACTCTATCGTGCAAGTTATTTAATTGATCTGAGTTAGAGTTTCGAAGGAATGATTCTTTCTATTGCACAATTCCCCCAAGTTAAAAGTAACCTCAAGTCAGAGAAAACCAAGGTCATGGTAGTTAGGAAGAGATTTCAAGGGAAAGCTAGGTAGCAAGAATAATAGTTTGTTCACTCAATCATAGGCATTTGATCTTAGTCAAAAGGAAATTCAACAAAGCTACAATAATATGAGATGGTAAAAGAAGGGAGACTTTCTAGGGTTTAAAAACATGATAATATGATAGGATCACATGGTGACCACTAGGGATTAACTGTAGTTGACCAATGATATGACTAACTTGGTGAGTTGATAACAAAGGAAGCAACTCTTTGATGGAAAATCTAATCTTTTCAATCTGCTGCAACCACTTTAATCATTCTCCATGTCTGATAAGTGAAGAGAGACACTCCATTGTTTCCTGTTGGTCCATCTTATTGGTCAAAATGACAGTGGCCATTGTTTCTATCTTCACAAGGGCCATGTTTGGTAAATAAGATATTTCCCTACGTCTAGATGTTTGTCATGATCAGATCTATTCAAGATTTTTGGTGACTATTCTCTGTCATCTTAAATATGGTTGTTAAGTTTTTCCTTAGGGTAGAAGCTATTTTAGTTATTCTTGTACCATAAAATTAGGCTTTGTAACCCTTCTTAGAGTTCATTCTTCTTTGTTTTTGTTGGCATGTTTTGACATGTACATTGTAAATTCCCTTTGCCTCTAAACTATTCTTGATAATCTCCCTTATCTCTTTCAGCCATTGATGTACTATGCAAGAACTATTTTCCCCTTTTCAATGTATTGTGGTTGTCTATCATTTGCATAACTATATCTCCTTTTGGTCTCTGAATTATATAAAGTGAATCTCTTCTCCCTTATGTCATTTCTCTAGTTATCTAATTTGGATGTGACTGATAGATTAAATAAGTCTGAATCTATATATCATTTTATGTTATAATGGTTTAATTACATGTGTACAAGGAGAGATAGGATTGAGCACTCTATTTTAGTGCATCACCTCCTTAGAATAGATTAGGTAGTTTTTTTTCATCTATTCCTTCTTCCTTTTCCTCTCCAAGTGTAGTTTAGGTCCATCCTAATTGCAAAGAAAGTTGGCCATCTCTAGAGACTCAACCTCATTGTTCAAGTCCCACAACTTGGAAGTTGTCTTTATGTTTCACAAGGTTACCTTTAGTAACTTTAGGCAAAGGTACAAACTTTTGTGACAATAATAGCCTTACCTTTCTTCCTGAGAGGCTTGTGTTCCTCAAATTTGGCTTCTTCTTCTTCATTATCTTCATCATCATCTTCTATGTCATCACCTTTTTCCTCAATAAGCATTAGAGTATAACTTTCTTCCTTTGTGATTTTTAGTATCTGCTCTACTCTTTTCCTTCTTTTATTCACTACTCAAGGTAGCTGGATCTCAAGCTCAATTCTTGCCTTTGCCTCATCATATGTTCCAAAATATGTGGCTTCAAGATCCATAGGCTCATTTAATAAATCCTCTATGATATCCTCTATGTATTATTCTTTGATACTCTAATTTTCTCCATATTCTTGTTAAATTGATTTAATAACAACTCAACAATGTTGAAGGATAGGTTATTCTTTAGAACCTTGTATGCAAGATTGACAGCTTCACATGACATGTTATTTAATCTACTAGAACTATAAATTTTGTGTGCAATTACATGTATGTTGAACTTCAACTCCATGTCTATTACACTATTGATCTTTATTCTTCTTTCATCCCACTTGGCAAGAGTTTTTTTATTCAATTCGACTTGACCTAGTGTTTTGGTTGTCATAGCTTTGTTTAGCATTGGAAGCCTAGTGATTCTATGAATAATTTTCTTCAAAATATGAATGGGTTGGTCGAACCATAACTACCCATTATGAACATGGCTTAGAATATATCTAATCCATTTGAATTGAAAGTATCCTAGCATATGTGAAATATGTGTTAAACCCTTGGTTTCCAAATGTTGATGTTCAAGCTTCAATGCACCATCCACACTGAATTTATCATAGGTTTCATTCATTTCCAGGGTTCTAATTTCTTGAATAGAATAGTGATAAAATGAATTAATGTCATGCACAAGTAATACCTTAGGTGGAATTTTAGATTGTGCATGAGTTGGGTGGAGCACCTTTGTAATTGATGGAATCAACTTGAAATTAGGTGCCTTGCAATCTACTCCATGAATCAAAATTTTAAAACATTTCTTTTCTTTTTTCCTTGAAGATGCCATACTTAGTAGGGTTTCTAAAAAAATTGAGAAACCTTCAACAACAAATACTCAAATAACTAGGGGACTCTAAAATCTCTTTGCACAAATAACTCTTGAAATTTTCATTGAAATAATGCATTCAATTTCTTCCTTTTAACAAATTTTCTCTATTCAACTACCATTAATTCTTCATACTTCATACTCACTTGGTGATAGGTTTTCCTCCACTCAACTTATTCTTTAATGCTTGGGAGACATCTACAACTTGGTAGAGTCACCATCACTTGGTAGGAACTACCAATTCTATTTTAGTAAATAAAAATAAAATGCAACCTGACCTTTCTCAATAAGGTCTCCTACTTTTCATCATGCTCAGTAATCCCTTTGCATCTTACATGTTGATTTGGATCATTAAACTTTCTAGTTGGAACTGATATTAGATTGTTACTTCTAAGTCATAGTTCTAGTGATCACCATAAGGAACTAAGTTGAAATGATTGAGCCACCCAACTCATTTATTTGGGTGTCATTCACTTCATGATCTTGGCTTTCATTCTTTTGAAATTTTGGTAACCATTGCTACCTCATTTGATTTTTGATATTGTAATCTTTGGCTTTCTTTTCATCTTCAATTCTACTTGTGTTTATATAGTTCTTGGTAGGATGTCCAAGTTCTACACAAATATATTTTTTTTGTAGTATCTCTTTTCCTCATATAATATTTCACAAAGTTTTCTCCAATGTGCCCAAATTAACCACATCATGTGTTCTAATTCCCTTACAAATATTGCTTTCACAATTTGTAATGTTGAGTTCCATTATTTAGTTTTGTAGTCTAAAGAATTGTGTCATTATTTCTTGCAATTATGACATTTACCTTCAAACTTAGGTTTCTCTTTGCATTCATTTTCTCTATGACCATGCTTATTGCAATTGTAACACTTTCTATTGAATATTTATTTGTCATTACTCCAATATTTGTTTAATGTATGACCTATCTTACCATAATGATTGCAAGTAGGCCATTTATTCTTTTGAGCTCCTTAGTAAGATGATTCACCTTCTTTAATGTATTCTATTTCATATTTTCCTTTGTGTCAGTACTAAATTTGTTCACTCATTTGATTCATGCTTTCCTAAGATTTCATCATTCCTTCATAGGTTTTCTTTTCAGTGTTGAGATCATTCTACAGTCTTTCATTCTCTGATCTTAGATTCATAAGATCTTCATTTTCATTAGTGATTTCATCAGTGATGTCTTCTTATTAAAGGGATATTTGTTGAATTTCATTGGTATTTTCTTCTATCTCTTCTTTGGCTCTGTCTTTTTCTTCCATGACTTTACATAATCTTACTAAATAGATTTCTTGTTCTCTTTTTAGCTTTGTGACATCTACATGAAGATTGGAATTCTTTTTTTAATAGGTCTTTGATTTTTTCATCAACTTCATCTAAATTTCTTTTTGGATATATGTCTTAAATTCTTTCTTCTGTGTAGAGATTTTCATTAATTTGTACTAAAAGATCTTTCCTTCTTTTCAATGATTGAGAGAGTTTTTCCTCTTCTTTCTTCATTTATCCAATAGCCAATTCAAGATTGAACTTTTAATTCTCAATAGTCTTTTCTAGCCTATATACCTCCATGGCCTCTGATCTTTTCTCAAGATGTTAAACTTTTGATGTGAGAATCTAAGAGATCTAATACCACTTATTTGAAATATAAGGTAGATAAGGTTACTTAGAGGGGAGGGGTGAATTAGGAACTGATAAAACTTTATCTTACTTTACCAACTAATCCTTCATATAACATTCTGATCTAATTGTATACATGAAAGAAAAAAATTCATAACACTTTGACACAAGATATGGTGACCAAGAAACCTTCCAAATAGAATGTAAAACTTTGATGGGGATGATACCCAAAATCTTTAGTGCTTTAGTATAAATTTAACCTATTAAGGCTTACAATTGACCAATTTTAGTGATCTATCCCATTAGGAGGAGTAAGGACTATGAGGTCCACCTTGTTAAATTATTTACAAACATACAATGAGCTATGCACTTAGTTAGGAGATTTAGAAAAAGGATGTTAAGTCTACCATGTTAAAGGATTTGACTGATGCACCTGTTAGGATGAACTAGTGGCTGATCTATGATCTAAAACTCTAATTTTCTTGTTGAGATTCTTTTTATTACAATGATTAGTTGATTGTGATAGATAAATCTCTACTATCACTTATACTACTTGTACAACCTTCTCAAATTTTCACTTCTTCTCATCATGTCTCTTTGTCATATATATTTCGATATGATATAATGCATTACATATATACTAATACAAACAATAACTTACTGGAGTCAGCTACAATACTAATTTCATCATAATTCACAAAGTCAACCCAACTAATGTTACTCAAGTTCTAAAGACAAAATCAATGATGTTCTAATACATGAGAAACATTGTCAATACTTAAAAAACTTTGGCACTCACTTGTACTTGTATCTTTTTCCATACTAATAAATTCTAAGTAACTTGAACTTGGTCAATACTATGTGACTTGATGAACACTGAGAAACTTAGTAACTGTTGAATCACTCAATTGACACTACATGACTCAGTCAACATTAGATTCACATTGTTAACACTAGGAGCTTGCTAGACATAGTATAGCTTGGTTAACATACCATATCTCAGTTAACACTATGATCATCTTTACTTCCATTTAATAGATCAATAACCTTTGCTATGCTCAGTTTGCACTATACATTGTTTATGAAACTTGGTAAACACTTTTTACCTTGACAAACATTGTAAACTAACTCCTTTGGTTGAGAGTGAAACACTTGGTTAACACTACAAACTAAATGATAATATCATTAGCAACTCTAGAGCATGGTAGAAATGTAACTATTTGACTAAGTGTTGGGATACTGATAGAAAAATTGACCTTAATGTCAACAATATTTTCTAGATTGCAACTTTTTGGTACACCATGGTTCTACACATACCCAATTGTATCACACTTAGTACAATGTGTCTTAGTCCTTCTACCTAGTAGGTATTATCATAGTTGATTCCTTCAATTATTTCTATGAATCCTTTTTCTATTACATGACATGGCTCAATAACTCCAAACCTAACACTTCCACCATCATAGTATTCTAAATGTTAAACCATAGTTTTTTCACTAGTCATGTGATGAGAACAACCACTATCTATGATCCATGTATCATTTTTTCTAACATGAGAAATAAGTGTCATCTTTTCATTTTCCTAATTATTGGATTCATTGTTAGCAACAATATAGACTAATTCTTCTTCATTATCTCAAGTATTACAATCTTTAGCAATGTAATAAGATTTATTACATTGGTCTTTGTAGTACTTGTAGTTATTTAATTTTTTTCTTGCCTTTAAACCTGTTATTTTTTCTTTAATCTTTATCTTCTTTGTTTGGACATCTTGCATCAATGTGACCAACCTCTTTACATGAGACAAAAATCAATGGAACTTTTCCTTTAAATTTACCTTTCCCTTTTAGTAATCTTTTTGCAATAAGGGCTTCAATGACTTTAAGTTAATGATCAGTATCATCCTCTTCTTCACTATCAACTTATTTGCCTTTAGAGTTTACTCCTTTTCTACCAAGAGTTATTTTGTCTTTGAATATAGATTTAAAGTTGCTAGGATTAGGAGCATAGTTATCAAACTTATCTAATTCAAAAGAAATCAATCTTCCCACAAGTAGATCCATGATAGCATGATATTTTGGATTATATCTCATCTCCTGAATTTTTAAAACTCTAATTTCATAAATAGGAAGAATAGTTCTTAGTACCTTGTTGACCAATTTTTTTCTAGTTATTTTTCCCATTGTAGTTTAGATTAAATTCATACTTTCTTTGATTCTTTCACTATATTGGACAATTTTTTCACATCATTTTTTTTTCATGTGATCAAGCTTGCCACTTCAACTTTCTACCTTTGCACTTTGCATAGTTTTATCACCTCCACAAACTTTCTATATTTCTTCCCATATTTCAAATGGAGTTGGAAAATCTTTAAATTTATCAAATTTAGAGTAGTTGAGAGAGGAAGCTATATCAATCATCATTATATTGTGAACATTTGTCTCTTTCATCTATTTCACAATCATAGGTTTTGGTGGTGGCATACATCCATTTTCTAAGTAGAATAGACTAGTATCTCCAATGCTTGATAGGTGTAGCTTTATCAATTCCTACCATGCTGAAAATATTTCTCTATTACGCTTGGGAATCTTTCCTTTATATAACATCTTCATCTATATATTAGATTTTTGCAACCTTTCCTACAATAATCAAATTCTCTGATACCAATTGTTCAAAATTAAGAGAGTGACTGAGTGCAGAAGGGTGAATAAGTTACCAAAAAACTAATTCCATGTCCCTAAATGTCAAATCAAACTTTTCACTAATGATGGAATTCTTTTTTTGGTTTGGTTAAAACTAATTTCTTGTTGTAGGTCAATTAAAAAAATAGACTTATGAATATTAATATGTTTCAACCTTTAGTAACTCAGTTGTAAAACCATAAAACATAAATAAAATAATATGAATAGAATGAGACCAAGTTTTAATGTAGAAATCCAATTTGGGAGACCCACCATGTAACTGGTTACAATATTTCTCACTCTTCTAATGTGAGCCATGTTAGGAGTCAACCCTATTAACAGTTGCAATCAATACTATTAAATATGACCTTATTAGAGGTTTTAATTCACCATATTAGGAGTGGCACAACTAGATGTCTTCAAACACTACAATATTGAAATGACACCTTGTTAGAGGATCTACAATCAGACTATTAAGTCAACTTTGTTAGGATATTTATTGACTACTATGATGGTTAGAAGATAACAATAATTTGACCTAATTTATGAAGCAACTTCATTTGGTGATTCAAATCTCTATTTGTCTTGACCTCCATATCTTTGAGGATCAAAATATTATTTATTTCTTATCTTCCACACTTTCCTTCCCTTCCTTTTTCTTTGATCATTTATATCCATATTGTTCCACATCATTCACACTTACCTTCTTGATTTGTCTTATATATCATAAGATTTACCAAGTTAGATTGAATGCCTTTTAAAATAGTCATAAAATATCCAACTAGTTAGACTAATTAGTCAAATAATTAACAAGAGTAATATACTAATACTCTATTAATACTAGGATCAACCATTTGTTAATACTATGATTCTTTTGATGCCTAACCACTAGGTTAACAATCAGATTTTCTTTAATACCTAACTATTAAGAACTACTATTGGAAGAATTATTATATTATCATTGGTGTCAAATCTATTAGCAAGACCATTTACTATTTTATGTAAATGTGATATCTATTTTATTGGTGATGATGATTTGAGAAGTTATTCATAAAAAAATAATCTAGAGGAAAGGTTGAGTTATAAAAGGGTAACTACAAACGAACAATTGATTTATTAGATTTTGAGAAGATAAAGTGATTGTTTAAATCATGTTGTAAATGGAAAAGATAGTTATGCTCAAATCTTAGAAGTATGAAAAATGATAGGTCAAATGTGTAGATTTTAATGAGTAAAATAGAACAAGAATAAAAAATCTTGATGAACATGTTGAGTGATGGTAGTGTCAACCATGACATAGTAAATGACTAAAAAATTCAGTGTTCACTAAGCATTAGTATTAATTGAGTGATAGTGTTGATACTAAGAAAAAAGTTTTATAGTGACTACATAACCCAATATTGACTGAGTGTTAGAACTTAGTGTTGGTGAAGGAACAAAATTTTAACTATTTTCCAAGAATCATAATTTCCAACCGACTAAGTTAATTCCAAGGATCCAAAATTTTTGTTGAAGATAATGATCAATGGGTTGTATAATTTAATTCCAAGAGAGGATTAAGTAATAAACCTAAGACATGAATTCAAGGAGAATTTTATAATAAAAAAAGAGATAAATGGTGATTCTATACATTATATCTAATGGATCAAATAATGAACCCTAAGATCTATGATGTTAATTAAGAGAAAAAAGATCATAACTACATATTTAAAGATGTACAAAAGTGGACTTTCATATGGGAAGAGAATTTGTTAATATGTGAACGAGTTCTAGAGAGTTGAAGTTGTTACTTAATTTTTCTATTGGTGAATCTACGTAGAAGTCTTATTGAGTTAAGTAAAATTGAAGGGTGATTTCTTGAAGGGTTTCAAACTAAATCTGAGATTCAAATCAAAATGGAGGCCATTGCTAATCTAAAAATTTATTATTTATACTTTACTTAAGTTTACTTAGGATAAAGATATTATTTTATTATTTATTAGGTTAGACACCTAGGAGTTTGCATACTCATATGAGTTTTCATGTCAACAACATAAGAGTAAGCAACTCTATTTTAGCACATGGTGTCTACAACATAATTTTAGATGACACACCTTTGTAGGTGATGGGGAGGATCTTGAACAAGGTTCTAGCCTCAACTACTAGAACTCACTTTAGGCTTTCTCCTAGCCTCTTAGGGTATTCATCCTATACCTTACTCCATGGGAATATTCTCTCTATTCCCTTATTACACTAATCCTCACCAATCAACTCAAAACTCTATTTCACCATGGGGTCTCCCTAGTGCTCTCATTGCACCGTTCTTGACAACTGGCTTCCAGGAGTGCATTCTTTGCTATATTGAATTCCAAGGCTTGTATTAGGTCTCATTCAATAGTTTTTAGGTTCACTAAGTGAATTGGAGTATTGGGTTTCCAATCAATTTGTAGATTGCATAGTTAAGAGGGCTACCAAGACTAATAACAAAATTAGGCCTCCAAAACTGATTTTTGGCTTATATCTCCTCAAACCCTTAAGAAGTACTCAAAAAAATTTATGATTTGGATACCCTTTTGGCTCCCCTTGAAGATTTTTTAAGTCTGTAATACCCAGGTCAATCGTACAAGGGATTTCCAAAAATATGTCTATTTACAAGGGTTTCTTGTTTGTATGAACAGGAATATAGAGAGTTCTTCCTTCCACCACTCAAATGGACTCTAAATGACTGAAATCCTGGAATTAACTTCCTTTAATCACCACTCTTGCCTTCCATGAATTTTTATTGCACCCAACACCCCATTCTATGCCCCTTTCAAACACTTATTTGCTGATTTCATTGCCTAGCCGGGTATGCAAACTCGCCTAGGGCCTCTTGGAAAAAACAAAAAACCTCTGAAAAACAAGACAAAAATACATATTTACATTGTTTATACAGTCTATTACTTGATTCCAAAAGGCCATCATGGTTCCACCATTGGCATTCAAGTTATAGAGATTTCTTTGCTGATTGCTGTGTACAGACCAGCGAACTGGCAACTTTAAAAAGATTTTTCAAACTAGTAATGAAACTGATAAAAGAAACTCCTAATCTTTACCAAAGCATCTAAATTCCATACACTATAAAATCACATGAAAACAGCAACCCTATCAATTCATTAAAGGTGTGGATGAAGGGTGAAATCAGAAAACTGTCATCAAAATGCTCAGTTTTCTCTTCATTCCAATGCCAAAATTCGTACAAAAGCATATGCCAACCCTCAAACCAACTTGGATTGGTCTTAAATACCTCTTACCCACGTGAATCAATAGATCCCATAGGTTTCCAACTGATTCTTGAAGCCCTTATAAAGTTTTAGCACTTTTTGTCAATGTTGTCAAGCAACTTTGCAAAGTTGCAAAGTTGCCAAGTGCAACTTTTGCACTATTGTGCATTTAATGGCTCCATGACCTCAAACATGGTTAAATGAACCTATTTCCATGTAATTACAACTTTTAACATATTTTCCATGTTTCCCATCCTCCTGGGGTCTTGGTCAGTGTTTGACCATTCTAGGCTCTAACAAGCAATTTAAGCAATTTTGCCAACATAGAAGCAACTTGGAAACTCAAACACAACAAAAACCTATTTACAAACACAACTCACACACTTGGGGCTTTATCACATAGCCCTTATTCGTGTGGTCTAGCCAAGACCACTACAAGCCAAAAACAATTTAGGAAACTTGGCATATTTCCTAGGTGCTCCTGCACCATTCTCCCCCTATGACAAAAAAAAACTTAAGGTGGGTCAGTATTCAAGAGATCTTGACTGATACCTCTCTTTTTGAATTCATGTTCAGCTACCCATGTCACTTCAGATTCAGGCTGGTTCTTCCATTTTACTAAATGCTCCATATAAATTCCATGCCTAGTCTTCTTCTTTACTATTGAATCTAGAACTTTTTCAGCTTGAGGTTTGGTTTGGAGAGGAATACTAATTTCTAGAATATTCTTATCTACCTCTATGATGTGTTCCTCTTCCATGACATTAGGACCCTTGTATTTAACCAAATCTTGAATGTTGAAGATGGGAGAGATGGCTAGATTGTTTGGCAACTCAATCTTGTAGGCATTTGGGCCATACTTAGCTAGAACCTTACAAGGCCCTATCCTCCTCATTTGAAGCTTGCTTGGAACACCTTTTTGAAGTTTAGCCTTGTTCAAGTGTACCATCACCAAATCTCCTACTTCAAATTGTAAATCTCTCCTCCTTTCATCTACTTTAGTCTTTAACCTTTGAGTAGCCTCTATCAAGGACTTCTTGACCTGCTCATGTACCTCTCTCATGGGCTGGGCAAAATCATCTGCATGTCCACTAATCTCTTCTTGATTCTTTAATTCTCATAGCTCACAAACTCCTCTTGGGTGATAACCATAAACAACATGAAAAGGGCTCTTACCGGTAGTTCTATTTGTGCTATCATTGTAGGCAAACTCAGCTTGTGGTAGGACTTGATCCCACACTTGGCCATACTCCTTTGTTAAACACCTTAGAAGGTTTCCAAGCACCCTATTAATTACCTCAGTTTGACCATCAGTTTGGGGATGGTAAGCTGAACTATGTGCCAAGTTAGTACCTAGCCTTCTCCACAAGGTCTTCCAAAAGTGCCCCATGAATTTAACATCTCTATCTGAAACTATACTGATTGGTAAGCCATGAATCCTTAAAACTTCTTTGAAAAATAAGTGAGAAATATAGCTAGCATCATGAGTAGTCTTACAAGGAATAAAGTGACTCATTTTGCTAAATCTTTCCACAACTACAAACACACTATCCAAACCTGATGTTGTTCTTGGTAAGCCCACTATGAAGTCCATGCTGATGCATTCCCATGGCCTATTTGGAATGGGTAAGGGCTGGTACAATCCTGCATTTGTAGAAGTTCCCTTGGCCTTTTGACAAATCATGCATTGTTCAACATACTTCCGGATATCTCTTTGCATCCTAGGCCAATAGTAGAATCTTTCCACCAACTCCAATGTTTTTTTCAAACCAAAGTGTCCACTAAGGCTTCCATTATGCTTCTCTTGGATCAGATTTTCTCTCATTGATCCTCTAGGGACACATAATTGATTTCCCCTAAACAACAACCCATTTTGCAGAGTGTAATCAGCAAACTTGCTATGAAAATGATTTTTAAACTCTACACATACCTTGTAGGCCTCTGAGAAGTCTTCATCATCAGCATATAGGTCTTTGAAACCTTCAACTCTAATACTCTCTAACTGTATTTCTTGGATAGTAAGCAGCCTTCTACTTAATGCATCAGCTACTTTATTTATCTGCCCTTTCTTGTGCTTGATGGTGAATGTGTAGGATTGTAGGAACTCCATGCATAAATTTGGAGAATATTTCTCCTTTTAGCACCTCCTCTCAAGCTCCAATCCGAACTGCCTTTTACAATGCCAGAAATCTCCTTAAATAGACCTCGGAGGGTTAAGGACTAGGAGTACATTCTAGAAAGTGCTAGTAGGCATCCACCGACAAGATAGAAGGTTCCGAAAGCTGCGTTAGAAGTCGGTGTAATTCTAGAAGAATCCAGAAATGGTAGCCGAACTTCCGGGAGGCATAACTTTTGAACCGTAACTCCGATTGACGAACCGTTTACATTTTCGGAAAGATCTCGAAGCGCTCTATAGTCCTATGGAAAAGATTTGCTCATCCCCCATTTTTTGACCCTTTTTGAGGTCATTTAATGCCCCAAACCTGACTCTGAAGCATTCTTAGGGGGTCTCCAAAACCCAAAAAATTGCAATAACTTTCAAACCGTGGGGCCTTTTGACCTGATTCTTTTTCTGGAATGCTCTAAATCTCGATTACATTCATCTGGCCAAGTCACACCTTCTAGGTCACCAAAATGATGGTCAAATTGCATGCTCCTATTTTTTCGGGATTTTTAAATGCACTGATAGTTGAACTATGAGAGTTGGAACCTTTATTTGAGCCAAATGGGTATCCAAAAATGCAATGACATAAAATAGAAACTAAGTCTAAGTACATTTTTTTGGGTGACACAGGATTGCCCTTATACCTCTGGATGCTCCTGCATCAGACACCCAGGGTAGATTGAAAAGTGACCCTGTCACTTTATGGATGGTAGAGGAAATCCCAAATGGGAAACCTCAGCTGCTGAAATCCAAGTCGAGTCTTCGATCGGTCGTCCTTTCCATTTGACCAAATACTCTTCATACTGTCTGTTTCTGGTACTCCTACCCACACGATGATCTAGAATGTCTTCTATCTCCTCCTTCTTAGAAGCAGGAATTGGACATGGCTCTAAAACTAACTCCTCATCAGTACCATCATCATGATACTCTGTCAAATCTGCAATGTTGAAAATGGGAGAAATGTGAATACCATCTGGCAACTCAACCTCATATGCATTTCCTGAGTTATGTTTCTTCAAAATTTTGCAGGGACCAAATTTCTTCATTTTCAGCTTGTTGTAAGTACCAACTGGAAATATTTCTTTTCGTAAGTGCACCATGACAAGATCCCCTACTTGGAATTCCTTATGTCTTCTCCTTTGATCAGCCCTAGCTTTATACTCTTGATTCATCTTGATAATGTGTGCTTGGACCTCCTCATGTAGACGCTTGATGTGTTCAGCAAAATCCTCAGCTTCAGCACTTGTTCTCTCCCCTTGTTCTATCTTCCTCAATTCTGGTGCAGTCCTTGGGCTATTTCCATATACAATTTGAAATGGTGATTTTCCAGTACTCCTATTTACAGAGTTATTATAAGCAAACTCTACCTATGGTAGAATCAAATCCCATCCCTTGGGCTTATCTCCAACTAAACATCTCAGCAAATTGCCCAGACTTCTATTTACCACTTCTGTTTGGCCATCAGTCTGTGGGTGATGCGTGGAACTGAATTTCAAGTCTGTTCTCAACTTCTTCCACAATGTCCTCTAGAAATACCCCACAAATTTAGTATCTCGGTCAGAAACTATACTTCTTGGAAGACCATGTAGTCTTACCACCTCTTTGAAAAACAAGTCTGCAATATGGACAGCATCATGAGTTTTGTGGCATGGAATGAAATGTGCCATTTTGGAGAACCTATCAACGACCACGAATACTAAGTCATTACCCCTTTGGGTCCTTGGCAATCCAAGAACAAAATCCATACTTATGTCCTCCCATGGCCTTGATGGAACAGGCAATGGCTGATATAAGCCAGTATTTTGACTAAACCCCTTGGCAACTTGACAAACCTAGCAACTCTGTACAAACTTCTTCACATCCTGTGTAATTTGAGGCCAAAAATAATGTTCTCTAAGAATGGCAATGGTCTTATCCCGACCAAAATGTCCTGCCATCCCTCCACTGTGTTTCTCCTTAATCAGATTTTCCCTCATGGAACTCCTTGGAATGCACAATTGACTACCTTTGAACAACATGCTATCCTGAATCAAATAGTCTAACCACTTGGTTCTATCTACAGCAATAGGTTCTTTACAAGCTTTCCATGCTTCAGCAAAATCAGGATCCTCGGGGTACAAATTCTTGAGTTCATCAAACCCAACTACTTCAACCTGCATTGTTGTAAGCAACAATTGTCTCCTACTTAATGCTTCTGCAACCCTGTTAGATTTTCCACTTCTATGCTTTAACACAAATGTATAACTCTGCAAGAATTCTACCCACTTCATATGCCTCTGATTCAATTTACCTTGGCTATTTAGGTACTGTAATGCCTGATGATCAGTATACAAAACAAATTCCTTTGGCAATAAATAATGCCTCCATTTCTTTAAGGCCTGAACTATTGCATAGAACTCTTGATCATAAACAGAATACTTCTTCTTTGCATCATTCAATTTTTCACTAAAATATGCAATAGGCTTACCTTCTTGGCTTAATACAGCCCCAATAGCGCTACCACTAGCATCACAGTCCACCTGGAATACTTTTCTAAAATCTGGCAGTGCCAACACAGGCTGTTCAGTCACCTTCTTCTTCAGCAATTCAAAACTTCTCGCAGCTGTTGTAGTCCATTTGAACTCTTTTCTATCCCCTCTTATTGTATCAGTTAGAGGTGCACATATGCCACTGAAATTCTTAATAAACTTTCTATAAAAACTAACCAGACCATGAAATCATCTTACCTCAGTAGCAGACCTTGGAGTAGGCCATTCCAAGATGGATTTTACCTTCTCTGGATCCATTTTGAGACCTTCAGGTGATATAACAAATCCCAAATAGACTAACTCCCTTTTTGCAAAGACACACTTCTTTAGATTAATTAACAGTTTCTCTTCCCTTAGCCTTTCAAGGACACTACGAATATGCAGTAAATGTTCTTCCAAAGTCTTTCTGAAAATTAAAATATCATCCAAATAGACAATAACAAATTTTCCCAAGAACTTCTTAAGTACCTCATTCATGAGCCGCATGAAGGTGCTTGGGGCGTTCGTCAATCCAAAGGGCATGACTAACCACTCATAAAGACCCTCCTTGGTCTTGAAGGCTGTTTTCCACTCATCTCCTTCTCGAATCTGTATCTGATGATAGCCACTCCTCAGATCTATCTTTGTGAAGTACTCAGCTCCACTCAAGTAGTCCATAAGATCATCCATCCTTGGCAAAGGAAATCGGTACTCGATGGTTATCCTATTTATAGCTCGAGAATCTGTACACATCCTCCACTCTCCATCCTTTTTTGGTGTGAGTACTGCAGGTACTGCACATGGACTCAGGCTCTCTCGAATCAAGCCCTTCCTCAACAGCTCCTGAACCTGTCTATTTAGCTCCTCTATTTCAGTAGGAGTCATCCTGTGAGCAGCCTTGTTAGGCAAACTAGCTCCTGGAATCAGATCTATTTGATGACTGATTTGCCTTACTGGTGGCAATCCATCTGGAACATTATCAGAGATAATATCTCCAAATTCTCCTAGTAAATCTGAAACTTCAAATGGTATTTCACTACTACCTTCTTTATCTTTTCTAGGAATGAAAGCATAGCACATGCGCTGATGTTTCATGCCATCTAAAAACTTCCTTCCATCAACAAGACAAATCCTAGCACTGCTACATACCTTTTCACCTTCCTTTTTCATGGGCTTCAATTTGTGGCGAACTCCATCCTTTATCAGAGAGTATGTGTTTGCATGTCCATCATGTATTGCATGTCTATCAAACTGCCATGGTCTACCCAACAATAGATGGCAAACATCCATCGAAATAACATCACAAAGAACTTCATCATAGTAACTCCCAATTTTGAATTTTACTAAACATTGTTCACTTACCAGGACCTTATGATCATCTTTTACCCAAAAAATCTGATAGGGCTGGGGATGTTTCTCCCTCTTGAGCTTTAGCTTAGAGACCATCTCTTCGGATACCAAGTTATCAGTGCTACCACCATCAATGATCACATCACAACATTTATCCTCACACTTGCATCTAGTACGGAACAAACTCCTCCGTTGTCCTGGTTCATTTTCACCACTTAGTAGGACTCTTTCATTTACCAAGGTCTCTCCTCTTTCTGCATCCTCTGAATGTGATGATTGTGCATCCTCATCCACATGAGCAACCCTAGCTTGGCCCTCAGCTCTCCTATCTGTCCTTCCTTGTCGTTGAGGGCATTCAAAGGCACGATGACCTTCTTCATTGCAATGGAAATAGGTACCACGGAAGCCTCCTCTTCCTTGTCCACGTCCTCTACCTCTTCCTCTTTGATTTCCAAAGTCTTGATCATGGGAGCAGTTGAAACCCTCATTCCTCTAGTTTCTGCTAGTACCCTCATCTTCATTTTTTCCCCTTCCTCCTTGACCGCGCCCTCTTTGTCTTCCTTCAAACCTTTTACTCAGCTTCTCTTCAACTCGTAGGGCAAACTGGTATGCTTCTTCAATGCTGGTCATTCTTACCAGACTTAGTTCTTCCTGGATGCTAGGTCGTAACCCACTGATATAACAAGCAACCTTCTCCTTATTTGCTTCTGCATGCCCTGCTCTAATCAGGAGTTGGTAAAACTCCTCTGTATATTCTTGGACTGATCTTCCTGCTTGTTTTAACCCATGCATCTTCTTAAACAGATCAAGCTCGTAGTCCACAGGAATGAACTGCTTCTTCAATTTGTCCACCATCCGATCCCATCTTGTGATCTTCTCCTTTCCTCTTCTAAGTCTTTCTAGCTGAATCTCTTGCCACCAGATTTTGGCATGGCCTTTTAGTTTGGCCTTTGCAAACATAACCCTATCTGGGTCCCTTATATCCTCATATTCAAAGTATTCGTCTAGTTCATTGATCCAATCGATCAACTCATCTGGTTTCAAATTTCTCGAAAATATACCCACTTCAATTGTAGGTCTTTTCCCAAACCTAGAAATGGCCCTAAAAATCCTTTCCTCTACAGGATTCAGAACTTCCCCGTCAACTTCCATTACTTCCTCTTCATTGTCATCCTCACTATTGTCATCTGCGGCAATGTTTGCTCCTCTACGAAGCTCCTCTTGCAGTGCTTGTACCTGTCTCTGGAGGGCTCTAACCTCCTCAGGATCAACAGATCTAGCCCTTCCACCACGCTCTCTTTGTGGAGGCATCTTCTAACTCGAACCCACAACCACACAGTCCTGGTGCAAACTGCCTCACAGTCGGCGCTCTGTCTACACACTCAGGAAAACCCGCTCTGATACCACTTGATGGGGACACAACCCAACAACCAGAATAGACACAATAGAAAGGGGAAATATATTAACTAAGAAAATAAGCTAGTACAAACAGTGCAGAGAAAATAAACTCAAAACATGCCCTGCGGGCTTACAATAGCATAAATCTGGAGAATATTTCTCCTTTTAGCACCTCCTCTCAAGCTCCAATCCGAACTGCCTTTTACAATGCCAGAAATCTCCTTAAATATACCCCGGAGGGTTAAGGACTAGGAGTACATTCTAGAAAGTGCTAGTACGCATCCACCGACAAGATAGAAGGTTCCGAAAGCTGCGTTAGAAGTCGGTGCAATTCTAGAAGAATCCAGAAACGGTAGCCGAACTTCCGAGAGGCATAACTTTTGAACCGTAACTCCGATTGACGAACCGTTTACATTTTCAGAAAGCTCTCGAAGTGCTCTATAGCCCTATGGACCAGCTTTGCTCATCCCCCATTTTTTGACCCTTTTTGAGGTCATTTAATGCCCCAAACCTGACTCTAAAGAATTCTTAGGGGGTCTCCAAAACTCGAAAAATTGCAATAACTTTCAAACCATGGGGCCTTTTGACCTAATTCTTTTTTTGGAATGCTCTAAATCTCGATTACATTCATTTGGCCAAGTCACACCTTCTAGGTCACCAAAATGATGGTCAAATTGCATGCTCCTATTTTTTCGGGATTTTTAAATGCACTGATAGTTGAACTATGAGAGTTGGAACCTTTATTTGAGCCAAATGGGTATCCAAAAATGCAAAGACATAAAATAGAAACTAAGTCTAAGTACATTTTTTTGGGTGACACAGGATTGCCCTTATACCTCTGGATGCTCCTGCATCACTTTAGAGGTAGCATCTACACCATATTACATATGGATCCCTCTTCCATCTTCATATCCATAGTTGGAACCATACTTGTACCTATACTTGGTGTCTCTTCTTCATAAAGGAAGAAACATTGTTTGTCAACATTGGATTTTCTTTTGTCTTCAAGCACTCATCATCTAGAGATCCTTTACTAAGGGGAGATTTCATAGAGGTATTCTCTATTGTATATACATGATGTATGTCATAATGAGGGGGTCCTAATTACTCTATCCATACATGCATCTTTCTTTCTTATACTTATCTCTCTTTTCGGGGGAGGGTTTTTCCCATGAGGTTTTCCCTCTTTCTTCATTTTTAGAGAGATTTCATTACATTTTTACTTTGTTACCTAATATGGCCTAGTAGCAAGAACCCATTATCATTTCGTTATAGATTTTGGGAGCTCAAGTGCATTCCCTTAAGTTGCACTTAAGGGGGGGGGGGGTGTTAGTGTAAATAATTATTATTTACACTTTACTTAAGTTTACTTAGGATAAATGTATTATTCTATTATTTATTAGGTTAGACACCTAGGAGTTTGTATTTTAGCAAGAATAAGAAACTCTATTTTAGCACATTGTGTCTACTACACTAGAGTTTGCATAATTAACTTAGTTGTCATGTAGACAATATTTTATGTTTTTGGTCTTGTATCTAGTCTTTAAACTAGGTTCTAGGTCCTTGTAAAACATAGTAGACTTTAATGCTTTATCTTTTCTATTTTTGTTAAAGGGTTTTCAAGCCCCTTCAAAACCTATTTTTACCATAATCTAAAACATCGAACTTGTTTGCACTCTAATCAAGAACATGGTGTCTACAACATAATTTTACATGACACACCTTTGTAGGCTTATCCCCTTATCATCGCACTAACTCATATGCTTAATGAAGGATAATCCACTCTTGGTGGACATGTGCTTAGTTGTGAGGCTTATCATATTGCTAACTCCTAGACATCCTAAAAACATTCTATAGGACTTTATATTTAGGCACTCTTAGTGTACCTGTACATCTAAGAACATCAATTTTCTATTATCAAATGGTTTGATATCCAAAGATAATTAGTTATTAATTCTTATATTATTATTCTAATCATACATTATTTGGTCCATATTGTGCTAGTCTTTTTCTTCTTGATCTTGGCCTCATTTTTCCCTAAGGGAAATTCTTCATGGTATCATAGCTATAGCAAATTCTTACATCTAGATAGTGAATCAATGCATGAGAGATGAACATGCAAAGTGAGGTGTACTCAACATATCAAACTTATTGTTATGTTTTAACCATTGTGAAAAATATTTAAAATCTTTTAACCAACGTTGACCTAATAGTCATAAGAACTTAACAATTTGTGTAAATCCTTTAATTGGGTGAAATTATAATACAATATTCTAAAGTCCTATAACAAGACCACTCCTAATAGGGTAATTAAATCATTTAATAAGGTCACATTTAATGGTGTGTATTGTAACATTTAATAGGTTTGCCTCCAAACATGATTAACATCAGAAGGGTGAAAATTGATGACATAGTGCTCATGGTTTTTCCCAAATTAGGTTCCCACATTAAATCTTAGTATCAAATTTGTATGGATGTTATTATGATTCTTTACTGATTAAAGTTTACATTCTATAAATGTTGTTATTATAGAATAGTGGACATCTAGCTTGTTGAATACAATTTATTAATTGTGTATTTTCTTTGATCTTACATAAAATATCATATCATTTACAATTAGTATATGCCAAGCTCACTCAAGCATTGAAGATAGTTTTTTGTGTTTGTCGAGCATTCCAAAGTTTGCCTAGTTTAGAAGACAGTGTCTACCAAGTTCACTTGGGCGTCAAAGGAAAGTTTGAAAAAAATGAGTGTTAACCTAGATCACTTGGTTACTAAAGGAACTTTACTAATATGCAATGTTGACTGAACTCACTTGCTTAACATAGGAAATTTTTTTTTGAGTTAGTATCTACTAAATAGGGCTAGCTAATGAAGGATTTTCTTATTTTGGCATATTGAGCTCAATTGATTTGTCTATTGGTTCTAGCCAACTGAGAAGATGAATATTAATTATTCTAAGTTATGTTCAAGTCAACTTTATAATATGAAAAATATAAATATAAGGTCAAGTTGAGGATTAGAAAGTGTGATTTAGTGGAACATAGTTGAAGATTTAATAATACTAAGAGGAAGTGAATTTGAAGGATGAGCATAATATCCTTGAGGAACATAAAAGCTACATTCAATCAAGAAGGATAAAGTATACAAGTCAGAATTGAGATCTATAATCAATAATTCAATTGCATCAGGAATCACATCATCTCATTGTTACTCT
Organism: Cupressus sempervirens; assembly: GCA_028749045.1. Taxonomy (NCBI): domain Eukaryota; kingdom Viridiplantae; phylum Streptophyta; class Pinopsida; order Cupressales; family Cupressaceae; genus Cupressus; species Cupressus sempervirens. The sequence continues at coordinate 63,579,685 of CM053791.1, forward strand.
CTAACCATTGTAGCAGTGATCTAAATCTCTTAATAGAGCTGGCTTAGCAGCTATTTGTAAATCCTCTAACACGGTGGAATTTCTATTAATTTTTTTGAAAACCTCTAGCAAGGCCACTCCTAACAAGGTGATTAAATCCTCTAGTAGGGTCACACCTAATAGTGTGTTTTCTAACCTTTAATAGGATTGGCTCCTAATAGTGCTCACTTTAGAAGAGTAAAAATAAGTAACTAGTTGCAAATGGTGACTTTTTCAAAAATTGGTTTCCACATTAACTTTTGGTGTTAAGTGTGTCCATGTTATTTATTTTATGTGTTTGCAACAAAGGTTAAAGTAATATTTATCACATTTATTATCTTAAAGATTTTCATTTATGCATTTATTGAGCTATTCTAATGGTTACTGAGTTACAACACCTTTCTCTGTGTTTGTTGAGCACTAGTAGAGTTAATTTTTCATAGAGTTTTTTTGTAATGACATCTAAGAGATTTATGATTTATTTCAGTGAAAATTAATTCACCTCTCCCCTCTTAGTTACTCTTCTTATATTTCCAACAATTGGTATCTGAGTATCTAGTGCTTGTAGAGATAGTTTTAAGGACCAAAGTAGAAAATCAGGATATCTTATGGAAGATAGATTCCCAAGTTGAAGAGAGACAACTTTGTAGCATGACAAATACTTATGAGATTACATCTAACAACTATTAGTGATTTAGGTTGTTAGTATCTTCATAATGAATACAATACTCCTACTAAAGCATTATTAGTTAACAATATTGCTGAAAAGAAAAATCATAACATCATGATGATTGACATTGTTTCTACTCTTAATTATGCTGAATTTGATGAAGTCAAAGTTGTACTACAACTTATGATATGTGGATTAAAGTGAAAGAAATCTATGTAGGAGATGATAAAGTAAGAAGAGCTAAAGTTGAAAGTCTCAAAGGAAAATTTTATCAGATAAAGATGAGAGATGATGATAACATTGTAAAGTATGTTGAAAGAATTAAACAAAGTGTGATTAAAACCAAAGCATCTGAAGGAGACATAGAGGAAAAGAAAGTTGTAAGGAGGGTACTTTGAAACCTTCTTCCTATCTATGCAATTAGAGTGTCTACTATTCAAGAGATGAGATGTGATCCAAATAGAAAAATATCTTCGGATGCTCTAGTTGGACGATTGAAAAATTTGGAGTTGGATAACTATGATAACTACATTTCTAGTTCCAAAAGGTATTGAGTTTGCATTTGAACAAAAAATTTCACTCAAGAAAAGGAGTAATAAATCAAAGGACAATCAATCAGGAAGTGAAGAACAAGAAAGTTTAGACAGTGATATTAATGTTATTGAAGCCCTACTTGCAAGGAAATATTCCAAACACAGATGACAGTACAAAGTTAAGATACCTCTAATCTATTTTTCTTTTAAAGAAGTTGGTCACATTGGTGCAAGGTGTCCATATAGAGAAGATAGAGATGAGAAGAAAAGAAATATGTACAAAGAAAAGAAGGAATTCAAAAACTACAAGGACTATAAGGACCAATGTAAGTAATCTTATTTTATGGCTAAAGATTCTAATAGCAGTGAAGATAAAGTGGTATATATTGCAGTAAAAGATGAATCTAATGATAAATGAGATAAAATGGCAATTTTCTCTCATGCTAGAAAAAATGACACATGGATTATTAATAGTAGTTTCTCATATCATATGACTCCAAAGAAAAATAAAATTTTGAGCACATGTAACATTATGATGATGGTAGTGTGAGATTTGGAAATAATAGACCTTATTGCATTAAAGGTAAAGGGTGTATCTCATTAACCAATGAACTTGAATGTGATAATGGTTATTGGGTTGAAGGACTAAAACATAATCTACTGATTGTGGCATAGTTGAATAACATTTGATTTAAGGTAGCATTTATGAATGGGAAGGCCAAACAACTAGATGGAAAAGGAAATTGGGTTTGATCTAACAAACAAACAAAAGGTAATCTACTATATCTTGATCTCAGTGAAAGTTCATGTTTTATTGCTTAAGTAGAAGAAAGTTGGTTATGGCACAAAATGTTATGCCATTTGAACTTTGATAACCTAGTTAATATAAGAAAAAATAGAAGAGTAAGAGGTATTCGTAGCTTGAGGAAACTTGATATGGGTCTATGCAAAAATTGCAAATTGGTAGGATGGGGAAAACTAGTTTCAAAAGAAAGAACTATCATTCTGAAGAAGTCTTAGACCTTGTCCATACAGACTTATGCTGACCTATTAGTATAGAAAGTTATAGTGGAGATAAGTTTTTCATTCTTTTTGTTGATGAATATTCTAGAATGATTACTGTAATGTATCTAAAAGAAAAATCTGAAGCTTGTCAAAAATTCAAGTAGTATCTAGTAAGAGTGGAAAATGACACTAGAAAGAAGATAAAATGTTTGAGATTAGACAAGTGTGGTGAATTCATTCCAATGAATTTAATGGATTATACATTGAAAAAGGGATTAAAAGGTAGGTATCAGCCCCTAGTACACTCAGAAGAATGGTATAGCGAAAAGAAGGAACAAATCCATCATAGATTGTGCAAGAATATTGATGATAGAAAAGAATGTTGCAATCAAATACTAGAAGGAAGAAATCAATACTACAATACATACCTTCAATAGAGTACAACTAAAGAAAGACTCAAATCAAACTCCTTATGAACTATGATATGGCTAAAAAATTAATGTAGGTTACTTGAAAGTATTTGATAGAAAATGTTATATCTTGAAAGAATCTAGGAAAGATAAATTTGATATCAAAGGTGATGAAGTCATATTCCTAGGATACTCCTATAGAAGTAAAGCATAAAAATGTTTGAATTTTTCTACTCATAAAATCATAGAAAGTGCACATGTGAGAATTGGTGAGCTTGTAGAAAAGGGTGAAGAAGAAAGAAATAAAGAGCTTGAGGATTATATAAGATTTTTTAGTTCAAACTTGGTACCCTACTAAATCTATATGGAAAATAGGAGGCTTCACCTCCCAATTCCCCAAAATGTCGAACATCTATTGACTTGCAATCAATGCAACCCAAGTCATTGTCTAAAGGACCTAAGTCATAGTTAGAAGCTACCAAGCTACTACTAGAGAAAATTGAGCTTGATGAACCCAAGTTACAGATAATGGGACCCAAGCTTAATACTGAAGTTAATGATGAAATAAGTGAAACAAACTCCAAATCTAAAGTACCTATGCTAGCAAGATATATGTTAGAAGGCATCATGCAACTGATCCAATCATTATAGACAAATTAGATGGAACAATGACAAGAAAAAAATAGAAAGGTACATGATTACTTGCTGAATTTGAACCTAGAAATATTAAAGGTGGTTTGGATAATGAAAGTTGGATTGAATAAATGAAAGAAGAAATAGAATTCATAGAGAAGAACAAAACTTGGACACTTATTCCTAGACCCAAGGATAAAAATGTAATTGGCACAAAGTGGGTATTCAAAAATAAGCTAAATGAGGATGGAGAAGTTTCCATAAATGAAACAAGGCTAGTTGTAAAGCTTGTTCCCAAGAATAAGGTATTGATTATGGTGAAATTTTTTCTACTATTACAAGATTAGAAGATATTATAACTTTACTAGCATATGTAGCTCACAAATGATTTAAGGTTTATTAAATGCATGTAAAATTTTCATTCTTGAGTGGAATTCATGATGAGGAAGTCTACATAGAAAAAAATGAAGGTTTTCTAGATCTTTGCAAAAGAGATATGGTATGCAAATTAGACAAAGCATTATATGGTCTCAAGAAACCTCCTAGAGCTTGGTATGAAAGACTTCATAACTACTTGGTATAGATTGGTTTTCAAACAATAAATTATAAAAATAGTTTGTATATCATAGAAGCACTAGACAAGAATAATGTGTTGGTAGAAATATTTATGTATGACCCTTTATGTTGGAAGCATGAATGGTGACAATATTCCTATGAAGGAGTATTTTAGATATGTTAAATTCACGATTGAGTTTGTCATTGATGTCAACATAGTACTTTTCTATGGTATTTGACAAAAGAATAGTGGAAAGATCAAGTTGGTATGGACAACTAGTTGAGCATTCTAACTATATAAGGTTATGTGAGATATGTTTGGGTATCTAGTATATGCATTTAACATTGGAAGAAAAAATGATAAGTTTAGGAGAAGTTATTGTTAGAAATGATTGAAAAGACCATGAATGAAGAATAATGGAACTGGTTAAGAATATTTACAATCATTGTTTTTTCATTGATGTCAAACTTGCTACTTGCAGGAATGCCAATTGCTTAAGTGATCCAAATACTATCAATTGGTTGATTGACAAGGAGGAGGCAATAAATAAGATGTAACTAGAGCACCTAGAGAAAGGTTGAAGTTATGATATTGTAATGAAGTATAAGGATCAGCTAAGCCATTAATGAAATAGTGTATTGATGACATACTCTAAGACAAAAAGGATGGACACACTGAGACACATCAAACATGTAAGGATTAACTAAGTCATTTGTAAAGCCTAACTAAGTTCATTTGAGAAGAGCCGAGCTAGCTAGTTAGTGTTGAGAAAATTCTTAGTTGAAGCTAAGCAAGTTCAACTTTAGTCTAAGCTGAGTAATCCTTCAGGTGTCAAGTAACACAGAATCCTTTAGGTGTAGAGTAAGACACAATCCTTTAGGTGTCGAATAACACATGAATGTTTCGGTGTAGAGTAAATGTTTAGGTGTCGAGTAATTTTTTAGGTACTGAGTAATTGTTCAAGTGCTAAGTAACTCCAAAAAAGACTTCAAGTGTTGAGCATCAGTAAATGCAGTAGAAGCTGAGTAACACAGAAGGTGTCGAGCATCAGTACTCCAATGATGTCAAGTTGCTACATTATTTTCTAAGACAAAGATTCTCCAAATCAATGACGATAAGTTTGTTACATCAAATTTTGTGAATTAGTTGGATGATAAGGATGATGATTAGATGTCACAAAATTTGATGTAAACCATGCAAATCAATTCAAGGCAAATGGTGGTGGACTTATCATGAAATTTCTAGAAGAAACAATTTGTACGGAAAATAATATCATTTTCTCAAATCAAAATTTGAGTGAGAAATGAAGAGCAAAACTTCTTTATAAGGAGTTATAGGTCACAGATCAAGTGCGCATGTGTGAGAGGGAGTTGATCAGAAGTGTGGTCATGTGAAGAAGCCAAGAGAAGGCTAGTGTGAAGTGTCAAGAAGAGGACACAGTAAGGAGTAAGTACAGAGCATCAAGACTCTGAGTTGATCAAGTGGCCATAACATGCATTGGCATAACGAGTAGAAGAACTCAAGGAGATAGATCTTGAAGGGTGAACAAGCTATCAACACTAAAAGGGAGAAAAACCAAGCAAAGAAATGAATAGAAGAGTGATCTAAAATCTACAAGGTTAGGGTTGCAATCTTTATCAGTTCAAAAATCTTCTAATACTCTCTTACCATTGTATTAGATATTGAAATCCTACATTGCTAGGTTAGCTTAATAGCTAGGTGGATAAGCCTCAGGAAAAGGATAAAAGATCCCTAGGATAAGGATAAGACATCCTTAAGAGAAGGATAGGAGATCCTTAGGAGGAGGATAGGAGATCCTTAGAGAGGGATAAAAGATTCTTTTGAGAAGGTGACTGTAAATCCCATGGACTTGGTTGGGCCTAATAGCTCTATGTAAATCCCTTAATAGGGTTACATTCTATGTTGAATGTTCTTAAGTCCTCTAACAAGGCACACTCCTAATAGGGTGTAGAAATCCTTTAATAGGGTCACATCTTATAGTGTGTAAAGCCTTTAATAGGGCATGTCTTTAATAGGCAAAACCATCAGAAGTGGTTGAAATCAATTGCATAGTTATTTTGTGGGTATCATCCCCACTCTAATTTTACCTTCTTATTCCTGGAGGGTTTCTGGGTCATCAAAATCCTTTCTGTTATGGTGTGATGCATGTTTACTTTTCATGATTCTTTAATGTTCAATTGCATGCATGATAAGAAAGTAAAAGGATATTACTTTTGATTCACTTCTATTTTATTAGAAAGTTTGAATTGGACATTATTGGACCTTGAATAATTGATTCACCCCCCTCTCATTTATTCTAAAGAATTCTAACAATTGGTATCAGAGGCACTGCTGATTTGTTTGAAGGTACTAGCAGCAAGAAGATCAAGATGTCCAAGAGAGAAGTTTCCAAGCTAAACAAAGACAACTTTGTTGCATGGCAAGGTCTGATGAAGCTACACCTTAGATCAATAGGTGACTATGCACAAACCTCAATCACAGTTGATCATGTAGACCCTACAGGACCCCTCACTGCAGATGACATGAGCAATAAGAAGGAGCACAATCAAGCGATGTTAGGTATTACTTCAGCACTAAGGTATGTCGAGTAAGATGACATCAAATAATGTGGTACTACACATCAAATGTGGGAAACATTATCAAGAATCTATGGAGGTGATGATAATGTCAAGAGAGCTAAAAGAGAGAGCCTAATGGTAAATTTTGATGACATGAAAATGGAAGTTCAGGAGAGAATGCTACTCAATATGGTGCAAGGATGAAGGAAGTAGTCAGTGCCATAAGAAGCCTAGGAGGATAGTTAGAAGAAGAAATAGTATGTAGCAATTACTTGAGAAATTTTCTTCCCATCTATGATATAAGAGTATCAACCATCTAGAAGCTAAGGTGGCAACACATTATCATTTGAAGGAATACTTGGAAGACTCACTACCTTTGAGCTATCCAACTTTGACAACTACAAGACAAAAAACTTTGTATTTGCATTCGAAGCCAAGATGACAGTAAAAGACAACAAGGAGATGCAAAAAAAGAAAAAGAGTGGAAAAGGAAAGTATGTATCCAGTGATAGTAGGATTGATGAAGATGATGTAGACCAATTGGAGGCATTACTAGCAAGAAGATTTCACAAAGGAAGAGGAAAATTCAAAGGTAAGCTACCAATCATTTGTTTCAATTATAATGAAGTTGGTCACATTGTAGTCAGATACACACAAAAGAAAAATTACAGGGATGGAGGCAACTTCAAGAACAAGAAAGAGGACAACAAGGACTACCGAGGTAAAGGCAAAAGATGCTACATTGTTGAAGAAGACTCTGACGAGAATGATGATGTAGTCTATGTGGCTATGAAAGATGAATCGGATGAAGATGAAGCAACTACCCTTGTAACTTGCATGAACAAGAATGATATATGGATCATAGATAGTGGATGCTCTCATCACATGATTGGAGATAAAAGTAAGTTCATTTCCTTTACTCAATATGAAGGAAATAGTGTTAGATTTGGTAACAATCCACCATGTCAGATCAAAGGGAAAGGTAGTATCAAGCTTATTGAAAAGATATCATGTGATAATGCATACTATGTTGAAGGTCTGAATTATAACTTGTTAAGTGTCTATCAGTTATGAAACATAGGATGTAAGGTTTGAAAATAGAGTTGCCAAGATCTATGATTGTCAAGGAAGTCTAATACGAAAAAGTGACCAAACTAGGAGTAATCTATTCTACATTGACATGGAAGATGCTTCATGTCTCATCGTTCAAACTGATGATGAATGGTTATGGAAAAAGATGCTATGTCATATAAATTTTGACAATCTGATAAGCATTAGCAAAATGAAGAAAGGAAAAGGTCTACCAAAGTTGAAAAATCCTAATAACACCATGTGCAAACAATGCCAACTAGGGAAGATGACCAAGTCAACTTTCAAAAGCAAGACTTATACTTCAAATGAAGTATTAGAGCTAGTTCATACTGACTTGTGTGGTCCTATTGAAGTGAAAAGCTACAAAGGTGACAGATACATAATGTTATTTATAAATGACTATTCAAGGATGATGACAGTCATGTTCCTGAAACAAAAATTAGATTCATTCCAAATGTTCAAATGGTACTTGGATAGAGTTGAGAAAGAGACTGGAAATAGCCTAAAATTTCTTAGATCTGATAGAGGAAGTGAATTCACATCAAGAGAATTTGAAGAATTCTACAATGAAAGAGGAATCAAAAGGAAGACATCAACACCTAGGACTCCACCTTAGAATGGTATAGTAGAAAGAAGGAAAAGATCAGTTATTGACTATGCCAAGACCTTAATGATGGAGAAAAATCTTGTACTCAAGTACTGGAGAGAAGCTATAAGTGCTACAGTCTACACACTCAACAGAGTTCAAGTCAAGAAAGGTCCAAATGCAACACCTTTTGAATTATGGTATGGGCATTCTCCTAATGTAAAACATTTCAAAATATTTGGATGAAAATGCTATATATATAAAGAGTCTAGAAATGAAAAGTTTGATGCAAAAAGTGAGGAATGCACATTTCTTGGTTATTCTACTAGAAGCAAAGCTTATAAGTTGTTAACACTAACAAAGTAGTAGCAAGCACAAATGTGAAATTTCATGAGCTTGCAAAAGTTCAAAGTGTTGAGAACATGAAGAAAGTAGAAGAATACAAGACCTTTGTACACTTTTATGAAGGTATACCTAATAATGGTAAAGTTGCAACTCAGAATGACAATCAGCAACAAAATCTAGTACCTGTTGAGTCACAGATAGTGAATGCCAAGCAGAAGATACATTCATATTTTGAAAATAGCCAACATGAAGGAAATGAACAAATACCTAATGAAAATATGAATGAGGGTTCAAATTCTGAAAGAGACAACATGCAAACAAGGAAAGAACTAGTATTGGCAAAGTATGTAAGAAGAAATCATCCTATAGATAAAATTATTGGAAACAAAGAGGTAGGACCAATGACAAGGAGTAGACTTAGAAGTGAAACATGTCTACTCAGCAAAATGGAACCAAAGAGAGTAAGTGAAGCCATAATAGATGATGATTGGTACAATGCTATGAAAGAAGAAATAGAAAAAAATGAGAAAAATAAGACATGGACCTTAGTCTCAAGACCAGCTGATAAGAATGTAATTGGAACCAAGTGGGTGTTTAGAAACAAGTTAGATGAGAATGGTGAAATTGCAAGGAACAAGGCAAGGCTAGTTTGTAAAGGGTATGCACAAGAAGAAGGACTAGACTATGGAGAAAATTTTTCTCCAGTTGCCATAATGGAAGGAGTAAGGACCTTACTAGCATATGCAACCTTCAAAGGATTTAAAGTCTATCAAATGGATGTAAAGTCTACATTTTTGAATGGTATACTTGAAGAAGAAGTATACTTAGTTCAAATAGGATTTGAAAGAATATATGATAATAGAAACATGTACATCAAATTAGAAGAAGGTAAGGATATTCTTGTATCTGAAATATCTGCGAATGACATAGTTTTTGGAGGAAAGGAAGTACTTTGCAAAAGTTTTACTGACAAAATGAAACATGAGTTTGAGATGTCTATGTTTGGAGAAATCAAATTCTTTGTAGGATTGAAAGTACATCAACTAAAACATGGTATATTTTTTACACAATCAAAGTACATCAAAGAGATACTCAAGAAATTTAGATTAGAAGCCTCCAAACTAGTCAGCACACTAATGGAAATATGACATAAGCTATCCAAAAAATGATGAATTAGCTAAAGTCAATCAAACAATGTACAGATTCATGATTGGAAAACTACAATATGTTGTACATAGTAGAGCAGACATAACACTAATAGTTGGAATAGTGGCTAGATTCTTTGTTAATCCTAAAGAAAATCATCTCATGGCAGTAAAAAGGATAATGAGGTATCTCAAAGGAACTGATGATTTTGGCCTATACTACAAAAAGAATGAGAAATTTGAGCTCAATGCATACACAGATGTAGACTGGCGAGGCAACATTAATGACAGGAAAAACACAAGTGGAGGAGCACTATTCTTGGGAAGAAGGCTAGTTACTTGGACTAGCAAGAAACAAACATGCACATCTCAGTCCACTGCAAAAGTAGAATATGAAGCAGCAACAGTCACTTGCACAAACATTGTATGGCTTAAAAATTTATTGAAAGGAATGAAAGAAGAGGTAACCAAAATTGTGATACTATATTGTGATAATACAAGTGCTATAAACATATCCAAGAATCTAGTAATGCATGCAAAAAAAAATGAATATTGCAATTGAGTATCACTATGTCAAAAAATTGGTGGAAGACAAACAAGTGAAGATGGAGTACATTCACACAAAGGAACAAACTATAGATATCTTCACCAAACCATTGCCCAAGGATTCTTATGAATATCTTAGAGGCAAGTTGGGGGTAATGCCCCTAATTGAAGCAGTCTAAAGCAACATAGAAGCTTCCCTACATCAATAGGAGTATATCATTGAAATATTAGAAGAATGATGCAAAGGATGACAAGAGGAATAGGAATTCTAGATTAGTCACAAGCATAGTGATAGATGGAGAAAACATGAGATGAAAAGCTTATATTTAGCATGTTGAAGATGCTACATCTTTGGAATTTATGTCAAAGAGGGAGATTTATGAGAAAATGATCAATGAAAGGTAAAGATATGGAGATGTATGAGATCAATAGTAAGGATGCAATGGTCAAGAGGGAGAAGAAGAAATGAGGATTTAGTTTCTATCAGCAAAAGAGGGAGTTACATACCAAACAGAAAATGTATATAATTTTGGTGGTAACTAAGTTGATCAACTCAATCAATTGATTAGTTTGGTTTACCATCAATGCCAAAGAGGGAGATTGTTGGAAATGATTGAAAAGATCATGAATGAAGAATAATGGAACTAGTAAAGAATGTTTTCAGTCATTTTTTTGTCATTGAAGACAAACTTGCTTCTTGCAGGAATGACAATTGCTTAAGTGATCCAAATACTATCAATTTCTTGATTGACAAGGATGAGGCAATGAATAAGATGTAAAAAGAGCACCTAGAGAAAGGTTGAAGTTCTAATATAGTAATGAAGTATAAAGATCAGCTAAGCCAGTGATGAAATAGTGTATTGATGACATACTCTAAGATACAGAGGATTGACATACTAAGAACAATCAAAGATGTAAGGATTACCTAAGTCATTTGTAAAGCCTAACTAAGATCATTTGAGAAGAACCAAGCTAGCTGGTTAGTGCTGAGAAAATTCTTAGTTGAAGCTGAGCAAGTTCAACTTTAGTGTGAGAAAAGTAATCCTTCAAGTGCTGAGTAACACACAATACTTTAGGTGCCGAGCAACATAGGAATGTTCAGGTGCTGAGTAAATGTTCAGGTGTCGAGTAATTTTTTAGGTTCCAAGTAACTCAAGAAAAGCATTTAGGTGTCAAGCATTAGTAAATTTAGTAGAAGCCAAGTAGCACAAAAGGTGTCGAGTATCAGTAATCCAATGATGCCAAGTTGCTGCATTATTTGCTAAGTCAAAGATTCGCTAAAGCAGTGATGATAAGTATGTTACATCAAATTTTGTGCATTAGTTAGATGATAAGGATGATGAGTAGATGTCACAAAATTCTATGTAAACCATGCAAATAAATTCAAGGTGAATGCTAGTGGACTTATCATGAAGTTTCTAGAAGAAACAATTTGGAGGGAAAATAATATCATTTTCTCAAATCAAGATTCGAGCTGGAAATGAAGAACATAACTTCTTTATCAGGAGTTAAAGGTCAGAGATCAAGTGTGCATGTGTGAGAGTGAATTAATGAGAGGAGTGGTTGTGTGGAGAAGCCAAGAGAAGGCTAGTGTGAAGTGTCAAGAAGAGGACATAGTGAGGAGTAAGTACAGAGCATCAAGACTTTGAGTTGATCAAGTGGCCATAATGTGCATTGGCATAATGAGTAGAAGAATTGAAGGAGACAGATTTTGAAGGGTGAACAAGTTGTCAGCACTGCAAGGGAGAAAATCCAAGCAAAGAAAGGAACTGAATATTGATCTAAAATCTACAAGGTTAGGGTTGCAATCTTTATCAGGTCAAAACCCTTCTAATACCCTCTTACCATTGTATTAGATATTGAAATCCTACATTGCTAGGTTAGCTTAATAGGTAGGTGGATAAGCCTTAGGAAAAGGATAAAAGATCCCCAAGAGAAGGATAAGAGATACTTATGAGAAGGATAGGAGATCCTCGGGAGGAGGATAGGAGATCCTTATGAAGGGATAAAAGATTCTTTTGAGAAGGTGACTATAAATCCCATGGACTTGGGTGGGCCTAACAACTCTATGTAAATCCCCTAACACGTTGACATTCTATGTTGAATGTTCTTTAGTCCTCTAACAAGGAACACTCCTAACAGAGTGTAGAAATCATTTAACAGGGTCACATCTTACAGTGTGTAAAGCCTTTAACAGGGTAAACGATCAGAAGTGGTTGAAATCAATTGTGCAGTTATTTTGTGGGTATCATCCCCACCCCATTTTTATGTTCTTATTCCTAAAGGGTTTCTAGGTCATCAAAATCCTTTGTGTTATGGTGTGATACATGTGTACTTTTCATTATTGTTTAATGTTTAATTGAATGCATGATAAGAAAGTAAAAGGATAGTACTTTTGATTCACTCCTATTTTATTAGAAAGTTTGAATTGGACATTATTGGACCTTGAATAACTTATTCAACCCCCTTCTCAGTTATTCTAAAGAATTCTAATAGTTATGTAAGATTTGATGATCTCTATTTTGAGATAGAGTTTACAGAGACATGTTCTGGTAAACTTGTTCTATGTTTTAGCAAAGTTGATATTCTAACAATAAAGGTTGAGAACATGGAGAATACATGTTGATGATGATGTGGCTAATTTTTCTCATCATAATTTTTCTTATACAAAAAATAATTGAAGGTGCAAGGTAAAATATTTATATTTTCACTAAGTGTAACGTGTTCTTAATGTGGTCCTATAAGAATTAATGGAGAAGGTCTAACAATTGACTTAGGGAACTATTTCAAGGACTTGGTATAAAGGAAGGACATTTTCATTTATCAAGCATGACATGAATTGTATTGATGCAAAGTGATTGTAAGCACACACAGAGATGAATGTGAAATTGAGCAGAGAAGAGCAAAAGTGAAGGAAACTTCATTTTCAAGGTTTGATATTTGGATTTGAGGTTCATGACCTAGTGTACAAGGTTTTATAGTGATTGGTTTGGTTGATAGAACAAAGGAAAGAAGAAAATAATAGTAAATTATATGTTTGAGTAGTGAGCTTTTCTTATAGTTGAAATATCTATTAGGAATAAGGTGTCTCAACCTTGGATAATTCCTATTCTTATTATTTGTTTTGTAATATGTATTTCTTGCAAATAATGTTGATGTGTCAACATCTTGAATTGTGCATAAGGAGATCATCACTAAAACGGTTATGACAGATTCCTATGACATGTAAGAGCTATGTGAGGAAGATTCAATGATAGGTGAAGACATGTGGCAACTGATAAATTTGAGTACTGTACACTCTACCCTATTTTCTCAGAGAATGGTGAAACCCTAATATGGTTACCTTTGGGAGTAGCCCTATAGTGAAGCAGATGATATAAGCATTTTTTTGGGTTGTGAAGAGGTGCGATGTGAGAAAGTGTATTGTTGGTACTGTGAGTTGCTACTGGAGTCTTCTGTTGTCGCTATTGAACTTGCATTGCAAGTGTGTTGTGACCTTGTGTTGAAGATAATACATTGTGAAGGTTCTGGAGGGGTGGGGTTGTTTTACCGAAAGGTTTTTCCCCATCAAAAAATCTTTGTGTTATGTGTTTCTTTCTCTGTCCAGTTTCTTTATGCTTGGTTTTCTGTAATATTGTTGTTTACATGATATTGAATGTGTAAGTGTAAAAGATTTTAGTAGGATTTGTGCCATACTTCTCTTAAGATATTAGTGTAGGAAGCTATTTCTGGACCTGAGTTTTCTTACAATATCATGTTTGGGAAGTGGACTAATCTTGAATACATTGTACTATAACTCCAAATAGGGTTGTCACAACTTCTAACAAGGTTGGAATCTAGAAATAGGGATTCAAATTCTTTTAATAGGGACTCTATGTCCTAAATGTTATAATAGACTACTAACAAGGTCCATCCTCTAAAAAGAAATATTTACATTAGTACATCATCTTGAGGGCATCATTCCCACTAGAGTTTTACCTCTAATGAAAGGTTTCCCTCATCAACATATCTAGTGTAATTCTCTATGTGAATCTTATTGTGGTTTTTGTTTACTTTAGTTGAATGGTTAAGTTCATTTAAAGAAGATATATGTTTTAATTATCAAATAACTAATTCACTCACCCTCGCCCTCCCCCCACCCCCCTAGCTATCTTGGTGTACTATTGTTTCTAACAATTCGTATTAGAGTATCAAGTCCTTGATGAAAAAGTTTTACAAGTTTGGGAGATCCATGGAAAACATTTTCAAAGAAGATAGTCCTACATATGAAAAAAAAATTATAACACCCAAGTGATGGAAATTCTTTGTCAGTTATCAGATTTTTGTGAAGAGAAGAGTATTGAGTTTTTGAATCTAGAATCCTTCTATTGTATATAAGGGAATAGTTGCACAAGCGAAGTTAGATCCAAATAAGAAGAAGATATAAAGATAAAGAAAGCTATTGATCAACATACAAAGAGAGAACTAGAAGATATGTTTTTTTTTTGTTGGATATGTAAAGAGTATGGTCATTTTTTGAGTAAATGTCCTAAGAGATTGAGAAAAGATAGAAAGAGTCTACTTTCTAATTAAATTTAAGAATTTAGAGAAAGTATGGAAAGATACTTGAAAGACTTTATTGATGAGCCTAAATTGGTTAATGAAGAAGAGAGTATTATGGAAAGTGCAAATGTGAGAATTGATGAGAAATTTAGAATACAAGAGAGAATAGTTGATTACAATTTAGATGATGATGTTGTTAGTAAGCCAAGGAATGATGAATTATTTCCCAAGACTAATAATGATTTATAGAATGAAGAAGAGAAAAGGTAGAAACAAAGCTCAAAATATTTAGTAGAGCCAAGAATTGAGATAACAACTTGTACTTCAAGAAAGAATATGATAAAGAATCACCCGTCTAAGTAGATCATCAGAAACAAAGACAAAGGTGTGATGATAAGAAGAAAAATAAATGAAGAACTATGCTTGATATCACAAGTTGAGCCTAAGAATGCAAATGAAGCATGTATAGGTGATTACTAGAAACAATCCATGAAAGAGGAATTGGATTAGATAGTAAAGAATAAGACATGGGAATTAGTCTCCAGACTAGTAGACAAGAATGTGATAGGAACTAAGTGGGTATTCAAAAACAAGATGAATGAATCAAGAAAAGTTGTAAGAAATAAAGAAAGGTTGGTATGTAAAGGTTACTCAAACTAAGAAGTAATAGATTATGAGGAGACTTATGCTCCACTAGCTAGAATAGAAGCAAGTATACATTGAGCATCCTAAAGGATGTCCTTTGACAAATGACAAGGACATAGTATTTAGACTAAGTAAAGCATTGTATGGATTGAAGAAAGCACCTTGAACATGGTATGCAAGGTTGGAAAAACATTTGACAAAACTTGGATATAGCAAAGGTATGGCAAATAGTAATCTATATTGGAAAGAAATTGATGATGGTTTGATGATTTTGGTAATATTTGTTGATGATATCATATTTGGAGGAAATGATGAAGAAAGTGAAAAGTTTTCTAAGGAGATGAAGAAAGAATTTGAAATGAGTATGATAGGAGAGATGAAATATTTCCTAGAATTGTATATTGTTAAGAATAAAAATGGAATCTTTATTTCATAGACTAAGTACTTGAAATATTTATTGAAAATGTTTGGTTTTGAAACATGAAAATTGGTTGGAACACCAATGGTAATTGGAAAAAATTTATCTACAAAGGATAAGACACCTACTATTGAGCAGAAGAAGTACAGATCTATGATTGAAGGATTACTGACACACACAAGGCTGGATATAGAAAATATTGTTGCATTTGTTGCAAGATTCTAAATAGATCCCAAAGAAGCACATTATGTAGTAGTCAAAAGGATATTTAGATATCTGAAAGGAACATCTGAGATTGGATTATGGTATGATAGATCTAGTGATTTTACTCTAAGTTCTTATACTGGTGCAGATTGGGTAGGAACTATGGATGACAAAAAAAGAACTAGTGGAGGACCCTTCTTTCTTAGAGGAAGATTGGTTTCTCAGTTAAGCAAGAAGCAAGATTGCACATCACACATTATAGTGGAAGTATAGTATGTTGCAGTAGGAAATAATCACAATCATGTCATTTAGATGAAGTAGATGTTAAAATGTATAAGATAGAAATAATTGAACCTATTGGCATACCTTGTGATAACACAATCATGATAAATATATCTAATAATGTAGTGTTTCATTCTAAGACCAAGCACATTGCTAATAAGTATCTTATGTTGAGAGAGAAAGTTGCAGAAAACAAAATCAGATTGTAATATGTGAGCACTAAAGAGAAGATTGCAGATATATTCACTAAGCCTCTTCCCAAAGAGACTATTGAGTATTTGTGAGGCATGCTTGGGTTTATGCCCCTTCCTACATCAGATTAAGAAGATGCAAGAATGCATCAATCCAGTGTAATAGAGTACCATTTTTTTCTAGACTGAATGCTGATGCTTCCTATATGGTCAAGTATCTTTGATGGATAGAGTCATCTAGGACTCTTCTTGGATGTTGTTTTGAACAATGTTTTTTGACACTCGAGCTAAGTAACTATTAGTTGTTGTAAAGTTTGATGCAGTAAACTTCGTTGCTAAAACCTTTGACATTAATGTCAATGGGGGAGAATATTGCATGAAAAACATTATGTTGAGGAAGATGTTTGGCATGAAAAATAATATGGAAATATTTGGCATAAGTTCAACATGGTAAAGCAGTATGCATGATAGTTTGAGAAGTTTGGCACAAGTACAATATTTTTGGCATAAGGATGATAGTTTGTTAGAAAGCACACTAGGGTAAAAGAACAAACCTGTGTCACCCTTTTGTAAAGGAAAAGGCTAACAAAAGTATAATTATTCACCTTCAATGACATAAAACTAGTATTATTATTTAGAATTTGACAATGAAATAAATTAATGAAATGTGTAGAAATGGTTGAAGTTTAGGATAATAATTACTAAAAATTATTTGGAATAAGCAATGATATATTTTTCTATTTTTTATAGATAATTTTTTAGTTGCTGAAAAATGTTGAAAATTATGGGTTTAGTTCCCACCACAAAACTATATGGAAATTTAAAAAATAAAAATTGAACTTAGACTATGTTATAGATAACATATATAGCTAGAACAATAAAAAATAACAATTGACTTTAGACCTATATTTTCTCTTTTATAATGATTCAAATTTCAACTTGCATAAAATTGATAGGTTTCATCTCCCACCACATTTTTCAAAACAAACATATTCTAACCAGAAGAAAAATTATACATTCCAAAGGAGGACTCTCTCCTCTAGAACATCATATAATTTTTTTTTTTAAATGATATGATTTAATATTTTTTCTTTCTCAAAATTAACATATTTTTGAGTGTTAAAATAAGTGCTTGTAGAATTTTTTAATTATAATATATTATATCTAATTAAAACACTACAAATTATATATGTGAACGTTACTGACTTTCAATTCTATAAAATGGTGTTTATATGTTACTAAAAAATATCATTAAAAATAGTTAGAGTTATTGAAACATCATTTTTCTGAAATAATTTTATTTCTTTAGTAATTGGATGTAAACTAGTTTAAAATATGCATTTAATGCACATTTCAAATTGGATAAGTGTGAGACCATCTACAACTTAGCTAGAATGAATTTATCTAGATCATATGTTTGAGAATGGATTTTGACAAGAAATAGTGAAATTTACTCATTCTGGTAAGTCAACTTGAAAGGTGACACAACTTTGTGCTTTTAATGATTGATGAAAAGTATTTTAAAAAATGAAAAATCTTTTCTTGGTGTTCTTGGAAGTAGATGTTTTTCATCTATGTCACCATCAATGCCAAAGGGGGAGATTGTTGGAAGCATAATTGTTGATTATATTCCTAGGGATGAGTATTGTAGATATGTTACTATGATGATATGTTACATTTAGTACTAAGTTTTTCATTGATGTCAGCATAGCAGTTTTCTATGGTGTTTGATAGAAGAACAATAGAAACATCAAGTTGGTATGGATGACTAGTTACAAATTCTAATTATCCAAGGTTATGGGATATGCATTTGAGTATCTGGTATATGTAGTTAATGTAAAAAAAAAGAAAGGATAATTCTAGAAGAAGTTATGTAAGATTTTGTGATGTTTGTTCTGAGATAGACTTTAAAGAGGCATGTTCTGGTAAACATGCTATATCTCTTAGCAGAATTGATATTTTAAGAATCAAGGTTGAGGACATGAAGAAGACATGTATAAGATTACTTTTCATAATATTGAATGTATAGAAAGTTATTCAAGCTTAAAGGAAGAAGGTTTATGTTATCACTAAGTGTAATATGCTCTTAGTGTGGTCTTATAATAATTAATTGAGAAGGTCTAACAATCAAGTGAAGGAATTATTTTGAGAACTTGGTATAAAGGAAGGAAAATTTACTTTATCAAGCATGACATAAATTGTATTGATGTGAAAGATTGTAAGCAGAGAGAGAGTTGAATGTGAAGTTGAGTAGAGTAGATCGAAAGTGAAGGAAACTTCATTACCAAGGTTTTGTTGAGTGATTTGAGGTTTGATATTTGGATTTGAGGTTTATGAGCTTCTCTACAAGGTTTGATAGTGATTGGTTCAATTGATAGAACAAAGGAAATAAGAACATAACAATAAATTACATGTTTGAGTAGTGAGCTCTTCTTGTAGTTGAAATTGCATGTTTGGGTGGTGCACTCATCTTGCATACATTGTAATACAACTCCTAGTAGGGTTGGATTCTCATAATAGGGATTCAAAGTCTCCTAACAAGGAATCTATGTACTAAATATTGTAATATACTCCTAATAGGGTCCATCTTCTAACAAGGAATATTTATATTAGTACATCATCTCATAGGCATCATTCCCACTAGGATTTTCCCTTTGATCAAGGGTTTCCCTAGTCAAATTATCTAGTGTAATTGTCTATGTTCATCTTATTATGATTCTTGTTTACATTGGTGAACTATTGTTTCTAACACCTTATTCATATGAAATGATGGATTATGCAAGGCATTTAAAAAAAAAATGAGTAAAGAATTTGAAATATCTATGTTTGGAGAGATAAAATTCTTTGTTGAATTGCAAGTCTAGTAGAAGAAAGATGGTATCTACATTACTCAATCTAAATATATCAAGGAGATACTAAAGAAGATTATAAAGGAAGACTCAAGACCAATTAGAATGCCTATGTCTACTAGATATAAGCTATCAAAAAATAATCATTCTAAAGAGGTAGATCAGACCACATACAGATCAATGATTGGAAAATTGTAGTATGTAATGGATACAAGGCTTGATATTACATTAGCAATTAGTATGGTGGCAAGATTCTTAGCTAATACCAAAGAAAATCACATGATGGCAATCAAAAGAATCATGAGAAATCTTAAACATACTAAAGACTATGGTTTATGGTACAAAATGGGACACTATTTGGACTTAAAATTACTTACAAATACTCATTGGGTAGGAAGTATTGATGATAGAAAGATCACCACTGGTGGAGCATTGTTTATTAATAAAAGACTAGTGTCTTGGACAAGCATGAAACAAAATTCTATTTCTTAGTCCACTACAGAGCCAACATATGTGGTGGTAGTAGTAAATTGATCTAATATTGTTTGGTTAAAACAACTATTAGTAGGTATGGACATAGAGATCAAGGACGCAATGGTCATATACTATGATAAAACCAGTGCAATTAATACATCAAATAATTTAGTGATGCATAAAAAAACAAAACACATTGCTATAAAATATCTTTTTTTGGGAGAATTGGTACAAGATAAAGAAATCATATTGGAATATGCAAATACTAAAGAAAATATTGTAGACATATTCACCAAGCTAGGGGTCATTCCCCTATCTAAAGCTCACTAAATGAAACTTAGTGATGCATGAACTAGAGCATGTTGAAGATCAATTAGTACTAGCAAAGCTCATATTACAAGTGGATCAGTATATAAGATACATTGATATTCACTAAATATTATCTTTGGCATGAGATTTCATAGAGGGAGACACTTTCTATCATGTCTCACAGAAATTTTATAATGATAAGGAGAAAAAGATGTCAAAAAGGGAGAATGAACTTGGTATAATATCAAAGATAGAGTTTGCTATCAGAAGTAGATGTAGAAGAAAAAAGTTTTGTTATAGAGGGAGAAACTAAAGGCAAAAGGAGTTCAGACTAATAAAGGGAGTTCTCATGGATGAGAATAAGAATGAAAGTAAGGATATGTTCCTTACTTTATTCTTACTCTAAAAAATTCATTGCATTATGACATGTTGTGTTTCCATCAATGCCAAAGAGGGAGATTTTTTAATACAGTTGATTAATTGTGTATTATCTTTGATTTTACATAAAATTTCATATTATTTCCAGTTAGTGTATTTCAAGTACACTTGGGCATTGAAGATAGTTTTCTGTGTTTGCTAAGCATTTCAAAGTTTTTCTATTTTAGAAGACAATGTCTACTGAGTTCACTCAGCATCAAAGGAAAGTTTGTAAAAGATGAGTGTTAACCGAGCTCACTTGGTTAATGAAGAAAATGATGGATGGAACCAGTATTAACCGAGCTCAATCAATTCCTAAAGGAATTTTTTAAATATGCAATGTTGACCATGTTTACTTAGTTAACACAAGAAAATCAATTCTGAGTTAGTGTCTACCAAGTAGGGTTGGCTAATGAAGAATTTTTTTGTTTTCCCATATTGAGTTCAAATTGATTTGTTTGTTGGTTCTATCTAACTGAGAAGATGAATATTAAATATTCTAAGTTATATTCAAGCTGACTTGGCAATATGAAAGATATAAATATAAGGTCAAGTTGAGAATCAAAAAGTGTAAAAGTGGAACATAATTGATGATTTAATAATGCTAAGAGGAAGTAAATTTATAGGATAATAAAAATATCTTTGAGGAGTTGAAAAGATACATTCGATCAAGAAGGACCAAGTATACAAGCTAGAATTAAGATCTATAATCAACAATTTAGTTGCATCATGAATCAAGTCATCTCATTTTTACTCTCTAACCATCGTAGTAGTGATCTAAATCTATTTATAGAGTTGGCTTAACATCTATTTGTAAATTATAAGACCCCTTCCCTAGTACTTTATTATAAATCTTAATAAAATGAATATGGTTTGATCACAGAGGAATAAAGAAGATAAGATGTTATGATTTGTCTCTTGTGAATTATAAACTGTTACCGCACACCTTATGATAGAATGATGCTAAGACGGTCTTTGAATTTAAGTATGACTTGATTTATAATGAACCTAAGATCCTATTGAGACTAATTTATATTGTAGTCATTTTTGTGTTAGGTATCATGTTCAAGTTATATTAGGTTGATAAGCTAAGACCCTATGGAATAAAGACTTGTGGTGCCATAACTTAGAAAACTATGTCAATGTCAATGATTTCTTGATATTTGATGGCCTATTAGGATAATTAAATTGCATGGCTAGTATAGAAAAATGAATCGAAACCCACTCTTGTGGATAATATTAATAGGCATAAGATGACAATTTTTATCAAATTTGGATAAAGGTCAACATGGAAGAACTTGATATGATGTAATGTGAGGAGTCAATTAGGTGGATATCTTGGTATTTATAAGGAAATATTTTATGAACCAATAAAACATAATCGATTTATTCTATGATTGGATTCTGAAACTATCTGAGATGACTATGAAAACATCCTATCTACCTAACATAATTCATACACTTTATAATTATCTCATAATGATAATAAAAAATTGACAACAACTAATGATTTTTAACTAAATCAAAGGATATTAGTTGAGATGTTTTCATTTTTGATGATTTTGACCTAAAATGTGTATTTGGAAATAATTTTCATGTTTAGTAATTTAATAGTATGGATTTAACATTCTGTCATTATGATAGAAAATGAATTTTTATTAGATATTAATATTGATATGCAGATTTTGACATCTTAATGCTTGGAATAATTTTTATATGAAAATGATTAGAAAAAGAATGGATAATTATGGAAATTTGAATATGTTGATTTTTGAAATTTTCAAATTGTCATGTGTCTATACACATGTATTTTTATATGATTTTCATTGGACTACTGTTGCTTGGGTTCAGTGTGAAGGAAATTGAACGATGGAATTTAATCAAGGAAACAAGGTACAAACTTATGTGAACATAGTTTAGTCAAGGAAAATCTTGGAAGATTCAAAAGCCTCATTGTGATGTGTTTTATTTTGTAAATGTAAGCTTGTGTGTGTGATGAATTTAAATTCATGAGTAAGTAGGGACATGCCATTGTAATGTGTAATGTATTTTGATGTGTCACTCGACACTTGTATTTTTTTATGTGTTGATGACATGTCACCTAGGGTTCTGATCATGGTTATACTTAACCTTAAACTAATCACCTTTCATGTGATTAAGTAAATCCACTTGGAGAAAGGATAGGATGGGTCACAATCAAGGAAAATTCGAATTTGAACTTGACAGAGAATTTAGAGGGTTAATAGGTGGTCCCATAGTGCCTTTTTTTTGTGAAAATAAGCTACTCATATGTTAGTATAACATGTGAGGGGCCTAAATTTGACCATTTTATTGCTTAGCTAGCCTATGTGACCTCTTAACCAATACATTCTTCTATAAATTCGAAAATTGATTTGTCTGATCAGTTCAACCCAATCTTTTCTCTTAGTCAAAAGTAACAAATTTGGTAGGGAAAAAAGTTGTAATAGATAGTGGCTTGATGTTGTTACCAAAAGAGGTAGTGGGAGAGTTTTTTTTTAGGGGTCTTGGACAAACTAGGGGATGTTCACCCACTGTCTAAGTTTAGAGATAGTTAGTATTTTGGAGAGAGTCTAGGGAGCTCTTTATCAACTATCATTGCCTTTAGCTTGGACCAAGGTTGGTTCTCTAACCATGACCATTTTGTTTTTAGCATTGCATAATGAATCTACAAGTATGGAGTGTTGTTATGAGATCATATATTGTTATTGTAATCTTTATGTTGTTTTGTAATTGTGCATTATGTTTCATGTATTATCATGGTTTTCTTCCTTGATCTCCTTATTTTGTTTGAATGTTGAATTTGTTCATGGGTGTGAAGCCTTCACTCACCCTCGGGAGGGAAGAGATGCCTTGGGTGGAGGGATTAGTTGGGATCAACACTGAAGTTGAGAGATTTTCCTCTTGGAGACGGTTCTATTGTTCATGGAGTATGGGCTCTATTGAAACCATATGCCTTGTTTGATAGCCTTGAAGAGGCATTTGTATTGTGAAAGGTATAAGAGTATTGAGATGATGATGAGGATGTATTTTTATAGCCTTGGAGAGGCATTGTGCATTTTCAAATGAATATGTGCATATGGATATGGCATTCTCCTCTTTGGAGAGCCCACCTTCACATATTTTTTTGATGATTCCAATAGTGAATCATTGTGTTTCAACCTTGGAGGATTTAGCTATGTATCATGATGTTATATTTTATATAGTGTTAGTTGTATGGGTGTAATCCATTTGAGTCTTGTCTCCCCTGCTCAATGGGTTGCTTCTTAGAATCCTAGGTTGGGAGGTGAGCCTCCATGGCTCTTGGTTTTGTGTTCTTGTTATAGGTTTTGAGGATGGGATCTATGAAGAAGTTAGGGTTTTCCCTTGGGAATGTTGCATAACCAAGGATCTGTGTTGATGCATCATGTAGTTAAAGAAATCACACCCTACCATGTCACATTGTAATGTGTTGTGATGGAATAATTTCCCTTACTTTCCTACATAATGGGAAGAGGAGTTATACTCTATTGTAAATTAATGTGAATGTGTAAATTGAAATTGGATGCTATGCATATGGTTGGTCATTGTAAGAGAAAGATTGTATTTATTTCATGTTTGAATAAGAAGTTAAGAAATAGTTCCATGTAAAGGAATAACTAATCATATGAAAACTATGTTGAAGTTGTGTAAATGAGTTTTTCCTCCTCATGTATTTTCATATTTCACAGTTTCTTATGTGAGAGATTCATTCTAGTAGATGAGCTCCTTTTAAAAGTTAAGTAATTCCATTGTGAGATTTCATGTTATGAGTTTTGGTACATTAGAAGAAAAAATTATTATGCTCCTATAATCACATGTATGCATGAGGAATTTTTCACACATTCAAGATAGAAGTGATTCATGAGATTAATCATCATTTGGAAGAATATAATTCAATTCGTGTAAATGCATCACAGGTACTTATTTTAATATACTTCTAAAGATTAGTTGTCAAAATGGAGTGGACAGATGCAAAGGATGAATAAAAATTCAACAATTGAGCATAACATGGTAGTCAAACTTAGTCCCCCCCAAACCCATATTCATATTGTATGAAATGGAGTAGGGGAAAATCCATTAAAACTATTAGTGAAAGTTTTTTGTAGGTGCACTTTTATTCTTTGGAATTTGTATAGGAAGTGAAAAAATATCCCACTCCTATTACAAACCAATAAAAAGTAAAAGGATTCAAGGAATATTCCTTTGTATTATGACTCCTAAGAATAATTATAAAATAATATTCCTAGTCAAACCCCAATATGAATGTATCCCTAAAACCAAATTGTTAGAATAAAGAAATAATAAATAATATAAAATTTGAACCATTCAATAGATGGATAAGAGTATGATGTGACCCCATGGAGCTCATGCCCTTAGATCCCTTTATCCCCTTTTTATAGCCTTGTAAGCTCACATAACTCCAATATTGCTTATAAAGTTCCAAAACATTAAATGTAATAATAATGGGTTGGACACAGGGTGTTGATCCCTATAACCCAACTATCTCTCTAAGATTCTAACTCCCACCCCAACACACCTAACTCTCACCACATTCATTGGAAATCCTCCTCCCACATAGTATCTTGTACATCATTCACCATGCATTGGAAATGATGGAAATAAAGGATGTGAGTATGAAGGGCTCACATTTATTTAGTGGCTCCCCCTTCCCAATAAAACATCACACCTTTCTAGCTGCCCCAAAACTATCATGATAATGTCCCCTCATGCATCCCTAGACTTGTCCACTTGGAAGGGTGGATTGGAGTGGATAATCACATGAATAGGTGTGGAAGAAATTTTTTAAAGCTTCTCAGGCCACCACCCTATACAAGACTTTGGGAAGAGGTCAACCAAGGAGAGTGTAGGGTGGTGAAGGCAATTTTTTTTTGGGTTGAATGTGTTAGTAAGTATAGAGGGTAGGGTAGTTAGGTGTTCATTTGTTAAGGAAAAATTGTGGTTTAGGGATAGCTGAGATAGTAATAGGAAATTTGGATTTAGTGATTCTCTAGTATGTTAAAAAAGTTAGAAGTATAGATGGTTGTAGATTTGTATAAGATCAAATAGGTAGGTTAGTCAACATATGTTAGTAAATAAATTTATGTTGTAGTAGGAAATAGGTATACCTTAGCAGAAATTGATGTAAGTTGACAATAAATGGTTGAAAATGACTAATGCTAATTAATTTTAGGGGATGTCTTAGAAATTTGATTATGAATATATGGATAAGATTAACACTTAGTATTGAGGGTTTATCAAGTGATTAGGAACAATCTTTTATTCTTGTCTTTGAGATTTAAAATTTGATGGAGGAGAAAAAAACATAATTTTTAATGCAAGCAAATAAGATGGTATTATTAAATTTTGGATATCGTAAAGATAAAATGTTATGGATTAGTTATGACCTAAGAGAACATTTAATGAAAGGTATAAACATGGTAGTTAAATGCATAAAAGATTATATATATAAATATATAATAAGAAGATTAAATGATTTACTATGGGTCTTTTAACATAATGGTTAGTACTTAGTTATAGGGCATCCTATATGTTAATTATCATACACATGTATAACATTGGTTGAAAATAAGCACTAGAATTAGCAAGCTATAAATTGTATAGCCACATTCGTAACAAATCAATAAATAAATTGTTTAGGTAGGGAAAATTATTGCATCCAAATTCTATGAACATAAATAATTAGGTATCAATACTTAAGCTGAAATGTAGTTTGAACATCTTGACATACATTCTGTTCCAAATTTCAATGTTGTTCAATACTTCACATGATGCTACTATTAATTATGCACTATATCAACAAGGCAACTTAAGACCTTGCAAGTAAACATTCCCTCTTGCAAGATTGTTAACCTGTCAATATATCATTATGGACAACCTAATAATCATTTATAAATGTCAGTAATGTGAATTTATAGGATCATAATTTGATGCATCAAACTTATGATTTTGTATCAACAAATTGAGTTATCACATCATGATGCCAAATTAGTAATCTCCCCCAACGTATTAGGGATAATTTAGATAGTAGTAGACTCATGCCTTGATGTGACACATCTAGTCTACTATTAATAAGTTATAGATATAAGTAGTAGACTCATGCCTTGATGTCACACATAGTTTTGGGAATTTTTATTCTAAATAAATAATAATTAATTAATTTTTGACTTTAGAATTTTTGGAATAAAAAAAATCTCGTGTTTGACCACCTTAACTAATTCAAAATTCTCCAAAATTCAATTTTTCATTTTTTTTCCTTATAGTAGAAGGAACATAGAATGTGATGCATCTTTTGGATTTAAAAAATGTTGTACCATTTGAAAGTTATAGTTATTTTTCAAGTAGAGTGCTAGTCAAAAATTTGTATGTAACTCCATTAGAAAATAAGTAATAATTACTTACTAAACTCATAATTTGATAAACCTTAAATTTATGGAAAGATAAGAACATTCTAAAGAAACCCTTTTCATTTCATCAAATTTTGGTGAAAAAAAAGTCATTAGCTACATGTTTGAAGTAAAAATCACATAAAAATAGGCCAAAAGCACATTTTTAGGATGTTTTTAAAGTTGACCATATAGGTTTGGTATCAAAAAATATATTAGACCTTATAAAGATATTAATTTTTTCATTTAGTATTAGGGTGGGTGGGACAAAAGTTGGAATATATTTTGAAATGGTTTGAGATATTTTAAAACTATAAATTTTTCAAATTGCCACTTTTTGGCACACCATGATCCTGCACATACCCCAATATCTTAAAGATTTTCATGTTATGTATTTACTGAGCTATTTAGTGTTTACCAAGTTACAACAATTTTCTGTGTGTTTTCCAAGCATCAACAAAGTTAAGTTTTCATAGACTTGCTTTGTACTGATAGCTAAGGGGTCTAGGATTTATTTTAGTGGTAATAGATTCACCCCTCCGATCTCAGTTACTCCTCTTATATTTCCAATACTAGCTAATGTTGTAAATAGTCTACAATAGAGACTGGCAATGGAATGATAAGATATAAAGGTTTTTGAGTGTTGTTTGTTCAATTGGTACATTTTGACCATTGATAGCTAGTTCAAATTCCCCTATAAGTTATTCTAAATGTTCTAGAAATTGGTATTGGAGAATTGATACTTGTAGAGAGAAGTTTGAATGTACTTAAAGCTAATGATCAAGGCATAAAGAAATGAGGTACCAAATTTGAATGAAGAAAATTTTCATATAAGGCAGAATTCAATGATGATAAATATAGCTAGTATTGGTGATGCTACATTGGATTTTTTGGATAGTACATATATGGACATAAAAAAAATCCCTTTGATTTCTTAATAACTAAAAGAAAAGCAAGAACATAATTAGTCAATGTTGGAGATTTCTTCATCCCTAAGCTATGTTGAGTTTGATGACCTAAAGGAGTGGAATAATTCAAAAGAAAATTTATGAAGGAGATAATAGTATCTTGATAGCCAAATTAGAAAGTTAGAGACATAAGTTTGATGAAATGAGAATGATAAAAGGTGAGAACATAGTGCAGTATTGTACAAGAATTAAAGAAGTTGTCAATGCTATTAGAGGAGCTAAAGGAAAGACTAAAGATGAAACAATAACCACCATGGTATTGAGAACTCTACTTCTTATATATGCTATAAGAGACTTTGCAATATAAGAACCAAGATGTACACTACATAATGACCTAACATTAGAAGGTATAATTGGTAGGCTTAGTGCTTTTGACATATCCAATTTTGATAATTACACTTCAAATATGATTGAATATGAGTTTAAATCACAATGATTATTTAGGAGATTTGAAAGAGGAAAGGGGAAACACAAAGGTAAACTTCCCATAATCTATTTTTCATGCAATAAGGTTGGTTATATTTATACATAGTGTCCTAACAGAGAGGATAGGGATGAAAGAAAGGAGGTAAAGTATGAAGGAAGAAGAGATGAACAAAAATTCAAGATGAACAATGATTTCAAGGAAAAAGGTAAGGAATCTTGTTATATTTTTGAAGAAGAAACTGATATTGAATTAGAAAGTAATGATGAAGAGATAGTGTATATTTCTATGAAAGAAGATTCTAGTGAAGATGATAAATATGTATTAATCTCTTATGTGAAAAAAAGTGATAGATGGATAATTGATAGTGGTTCCTCTCATCACATGATTGATGATAGAAGTAAATTTGTGGATATTGGAACATAAAAGGGTGGTTGTGTTAGGTTTGGTAATGATGTTCCATGTCATGTTAAAGGTAAAGGGATAATTCAACTAATAGATAAGATCAAATGTGACAATATTTATTTGGTTGAAGGACTTAACTATAATCTATTGATTGTATTCACAATTGAAAAAATAAGGTTACATAGTTAAATTACATCATAGAAAGACCAAAATATTTGATGATGATGGTAAACTGATTGGAAGTTGTGATCAAACAAGAGGTAACTTTTTCTATCTAGATTTATCCAATGAGAGATGTATTTTTGCACAATATGAAGATATTTGGTTTTGGCCTAAGAGTTTGTCTTGTAACTTTTGAAAATTTTATTAACATTATTAAAATGGAAAGAGTAAAATATTTTTTAAAACTAAGGAATCCTAACAATGTTATGTATAAATAGTGTCAATTGACAAAGTGTAGTTTCAAGAGCCAAACATATTTATCTGATGATAGTTTTGAATCGGTTCATACTAGCTTATGTCAACCTATTGGATTTCAAATCTATTAATGGAGACACATATTTCATTGTATTTGTTGATGAATATTCTAGAATGATTACTATGATATTCCTTAAAGAAAAATATGACACTTTTCAAATTTTAAGTGATATTTGGCCATAGTTGAAAAGGACATAGGTAAGAGTCTAAAGTGTTTGGTATCTAACAGAGGTGGTGAATTTATTTCCAATGAGTTTAACATATTTGGCAATGACAAAGCCACCAAAAGATAGATGTTAGTGCCTATGACCCCTCCTTAGAATAGAATTATTGAAAGAAGGAATAGATCAATTATGGATTTTATTAGAATATCGATGATTGAGAAGAATGTGTGACAAAAATACTAGAGAGAGGCTCTAGGTACAATTGTTTATTTTGTAAATAAAGTGCAAGTCAAGAAAGGTATACATGCTAAACCTTTTGAATTATGCTATGGATATGCATTTAATGTGAAATAATTAAAAAATTTTGAAGCATACATTACATACTTAAAGAAAATATTAATGGAAAGCTTGATGGTAAAAGCGATGAAACTATATTGCTTGGATATTTGACTGAAAGAAAAGCTTATAAGTGCTTGAACTGTAACACTAACAAAGTTGTAGAAAGTGAAAATCTGAAAGTGGATGAATATATTGAGAAAAGTGAAGTTGAATAAAAGAAAAAACTTTAATATTTTAGTTCATTCATATATGTTAATGATAGTGCTCCAAACACTCCACCTGAAAAAGACATCAAAGCTGCAATTATTTTGTAGATTGGAAATGCCTAGTTGTAATAGCTAGTTGTTGACAAACAGACTATAGGTGTTGAGCAACAAATAAATGATACTGAGTCATAGATAAACGAATTCAAACAATGAGAAGGCAATTTGAGTGTGTAGAACCTAAATCTAGACATAAACATCTGAGAGATGGTGAGATTGAAATTATTTTTCAAGATAAATTTGTTGAAAGTCAAAGGAGAAGAGAGGTTGTGTTAAAAAAATATGTGTGAAGACATCCAATTGAACATATCACTGGGGTTAAAGAGTGTGGTGTTATGATAAGAAAAAGAATCATAAGTGATACATGTTTACTTTGTGATTTTGAGCCCAAATCCACGAAATATTCTTTGGAGAATGAAGGTTTGATACAAGCCATGAATGAAGAACTTGAATAGATTGCAAAGAATAAATCATGGTCCCTATTGCCCAAACCAAATCAAAAAAATGTTATTCAAATAAAGTGGGTATTCCAGAAAAATTTGAATGAAAAAATTGAAGTCACAAGGATTAGGGAAATATTAGTATGAAAAGGATATGCGCAAGTAGAAGGTTTTCACTATGGAAAAACATTTTACCCTGTAGAAAGATTATGAGTTAGAACATTGCTTGCATATTCTACTTATAAATGACTCAAGGTTTATCAAAAGGATGTCAAATCTACATTTCTAAATGTGTTACTTGAGGAAGAGGTATACATAGAACCTCCTAAAGAGTTTCTAGATCCTGACAAGAAGAATATTGTATGCAAGTGGCACAAAGATTTATGTAGTTTCAAACAAGCCCCAAGAGCATGGTATGAAAGACTCTATATGTTTTTTTAAATATTGGTTTTTCAAGGAAAAATGATAACATCAATCTATATTTGAAGATAGGAAAGAATAATGAGGTATTTTTATCTAAAAAATTTTGTTCATGATATTATATTTGGAGGAAAGGAAGCTTTTTGTAAAACTTTTGCTAATGAAATGAAGAAGGAATTTGAAATATAATTATTTGGTGAGATTTGATTTTTTGTTGGTTTACAAGTATATCAAATGAAGTTAGGTATCTTCATTTCTCAATCCACATATATCAAGGAGATATTGAAAACTTTATGGATGGAAGATTCTAAACTAGAATGTACAATTATGGTTACTGGACATGAAATATTGAAGAATGATAATTTTGCTGATGTGAACCAGACACAATAAAATCAATAATTGGTAAACTATAATATGTTGTTTATAGAAGACCACATATTATATTATCTATTTGGATAATTTCTAGATTTTTAGCAAGTCCTAAGGACAATCACATGATCCACCTAAAAAGAATACTGAGATATCTAAATAGAACGAAGACTATAGATTGTATTACAAAAAGAATGATAAGTTTAAACTGAATTTATTCATTAACTATGATTGGGTGGGAATTATTAATGATAGGAAGAGAATAAGTGGTGGTGCATTCTTTCTAGGAAAGAGAATAATTTCATGGACAAGAAAGAAGTAGAACTACATTTCCCAATCAATAGACGAAGCCAACTATGTGGCAGGAGTAGTAAATTATTCAAATATCATTTGGACCAAATAATTGTTGAAAGGTACGAAGGAAGATATTAGTGATCCAATGGTCATCTATTGTGGAAACAAAAGTTCTATAAACATACCAAAGAACCCTATTATGTACATAGAAACAAAGTACAATGCTATCAAGTATCATTACTTGAGAGATAGTTCAAGAAAAAGAAGTGCAACTGGAATATGCGAACACAAAAGAGAAAATTGTTGACATATTCACCAAAGGTTTTTCTAAGAAAACTAGGGGTGATTCCCCTAGAAAAAGCTACTTAATCCAAAAAGAAGCATTGAATAAAATGTGTTGATCAATTTATGTTACCTATTGATGGAGATAGATCTACTTTAGGAGTGACCTAAGGTAGTAGTGCAGCAGAATGATAATATAATAGATTAATCATTTGAAGATGAAATATAAAGAATTCAAACCTAATGTACAATTACCTACATGTATGTGAAAGAGATAGTGTCTTTGGCATTGCTATCAAAGAGGGATAGATTTCATATTGCATAAAATATTAACGAGGGGAAGATTATCTAAGAGGCAAAGAGAGTATGAATCCAAAAGGGAGAAACTAGATCCTAGTATAAATATGTTAACTAAGAGGGAGTGATTACTTAGATGGTGTTCAAATTTTTTAAGGAGGTGTTACCATATCAAAGATGTACACTAGAATGAAAGTAAAGATATTAATAAAATATTTGATACATTGAAAGTGTTACTAGAAAAATATACAAATTTTTTGATTGTATGGTAAACTAAAGTCTTTGTTCAATTATTTTTTGACATTGATACCAAATCTATTGGTGAGACGATTTTCTATCTGATCCAAATATCATATTTATCTTATTGATGAATATGATTTGAGAAGTTATTCATAACAAACCATATAGAGGAAGGTTGAGTTATAAAGAGGCAACTACAAAAGGATATTTGATTACTTATACTTTGACAAGATAAAGTGATTTTTTAAATCATGTTGTAACTGCAGAATATAGTAATGTTCAAGTCTTAAAATTATGAGCAAAGATAGATCAAATTCGTAGGCTTCACCAAGTAACACATAAAATGACTAAGAAACCTTGATGAACATGCCAAGTGATGCTAGTGTTAACCAAGACATAGTAACTGCTGAAAATTTTTAGTATTGACCTAGCATCATTATCGATTAACAATATTGATGCCAATAAAGAATTTTTATAGTGTCTAAGTAACCTAGTGATGTCCGAGTGTCAGAAATTAGTATTGGTTGAGGAAAACATTTTAACTATTTCTAAGGAATCATAATTTCTAGCTAACTAAGTTGATTTCTTGGGACATCAAAAATGTGTTGAACGTAAGGATTGATGAGTTGGATCATTTAACTTTAAGTGAGGATTAGCTAATCGAGCTTAGAGATGAATTGGAGGAGAAGATTCTATAAAAGAAGAGATAAATAGAATGGAGATTAGATACATTATATAAGATGGATCAAATCATGAACCTTGAGATCTATGGTTTTGATTAAGTAGAAAAAGATTAGAACTATCTATTTAAAGAGTTACAAAAGTAAAATTTAATATATTCAAGGAGTTTGTGTGTGTGTGAAGGATTTCTATAGAGTTTGAGTTGTCACTGATGTTCTTGAGTGGAAAATCTAAGAAAAAAGGATTATTTAAGTTGAGAATTGAAGGGTGATTGTTTGAAAGGTTCCCAAATGAATCTGAGATTGTAATGAAAATGGAGGCAAGAGAGTGAATAGGTACATGAGAGATGAACATATATCTAAATGTGCAAGGTTAGTTGTACTTAACAGATCAAACCTATTGTAACTTTCAAACCATTGTGAACAATATTTGAAATCATTTAATCTAGATTAACCTAATAGTCATAAGAACTTAATAGTTTTTATAAATCATTTAACCAAGTGAAATTCTAGTGGAATTATAGAACTTACTCTAACAAGGACACTCCTAACATGATGATTAAATCTTTAACAATTCCGCATTTAATAGTGTGGATTGTAACCTTTAATAGGGTTGGCTCCTAATAGTGTTCATTTAAGAAGAGTAAAAATTGGTAAAATATTACTAGTGGTTTTTCCCAAATTGTATTTCCACACTAAATACTAGTGTCAAATTTGTGTGCATTTTAATATGATGCTTTACTGATTAAATTTTATATTCTATAACATATTTTATTTTGGAACAATAGGGACGAAACAATAGAATGATAAGATCTAAAGTTGCTTAAGTGTTTGTTTGTTAAATTGGTTCATCTAGAACTTGGATAATTGATTCAACCCCATTCTTATTTATTCTAAATATTCTAACACCAACCACATGGTTAATATTGTGATTCCTTTGATGCCTAACCACTTGGTTTTAATACTATGATTTCTTTGATGCTCGACGGCTTTGTTAAGATTTTGATTTTCTTGGTTAATAGTAACATTAGTTTAACATCAATAACAACATACAATTTAAAGAATTATATCCAATACTAGGCCTTATTCATAGTAGGGTGTTCCCTCTATCCAAGGGTTTCCCTAGTTATTATATAAAGTTTTATTGTGAATGGTTATCATTCTATGCTTGTTGCATCTATTGTTTATATGTTTCATAATTAATAAAGATATTGAGAGTTGCTATAATGTATATTTGATTCACCCCGCTTAGTTATATTGCTGGACTTTAATTTCTAGAAATTAATGGTAAAGAAGATTTTTGAAGTAATAGAAATCAAGGAGATTATGGAAAAATCATTATTTTTTATTGATGTCAAACCTACTACTTGCTAGTGTTGGATACAATTGTGTTTTGTCCTTGATATTACAAAAATGTTATATCATTATCAGTTAGTATATGCAGAGCTCACTTGGGTAGTGAAGATAGTTTTCTATGTCTATTGAGCATTCATGTGGTTGACTAGTTTAGAATGTAGTGTCTATCAAGTTTACACAAGCATCAAAAGAAAGTATGTAGAAGATGAGTGTTAATTGAGATCACTCGGTTAATGAAGGAAAAATAGATCAAACCAGTGCTAACTGAGCTCACTCAGTTGTAAGAGGCTTTTTGTGAGTTTGTAATGTTAACCAAGCTTCTATTGGTTAACACAGGAAATCATTTTTGAGTTAGTTTCTACCACGTTGGGTTAGCTAAAGAAGGATTTTCTTATTTTGGCATATTAAGCTTAAATAATTTATGTATTGGTTCTATATGACTGAGGTGATGAATATTAAATATTCTAAGTTGTACTTGAGCTGACTTGACAATCTAAAATATATAAGGTTAAGTTGTGGTTTCAAAGTATGGAAGTATGAAGATGTTACTAAAGATTTAATGATGAGAAGAGGAAGTGAATTTGAAGGATAAGTAGAATATCATTGTGGACTAGAAAAGATATATTCAATTAGGAAGGATCAAGTACAAGCTAGAACAATGATTTATTATCAGCAAGTTAGTTGCATTCAAATCAGTTCATCTCATCGTTACTCTCTAACCATTGTAGCAGTGATCTAGATCTCTTAATAGAGTTGGCTTAACAACTATTTGCAAATCCTCTAACAAGGTGGTAGTTCTATTGAATTGTCTAGAGAACTCTCACAAGGCCACTCCTAATAGGGTGATTAAATCCTTTAATTGGGTTACACTTAATAGTGTGTTTTGTAACCTTTAATAGGGTTGGCTCCTAATAGGGCTCACTTTAGAAGAGTGAAAATAGTAACATGTTGTAATTGGTGATTTTTTCCCAAATTGAGTTTCTGTGTTAAATCCTAATGTCAAATGTGATCATGTTATTTTATTTTATATAATCATAGTTAACATCTAAATTTTGCATGTTAAGAAATTACCAAGCACACTCGATAATTACCAAGGTACAATAGTTTATGTATGTTTACTAAGCATTAGTAGTATTC
Organism: Cupressus sempervirens; assembly: GCA_028749045.1. Lineage (NCBI taxonomy): Eukaryota > Viridiplantae > Streptophyta > Pinopsida > Cupressales > Cupressaceae > Cupressus > Cupressus sempervirens. The sequence continues at coordinate 63,615,132 of CM053791.1, forward strand.
AGTTTTGAATTTGTAGCTTGTACTAACATCTAAGGGATTTGAGATTTATTTTAGTAGTAACTAATTCACCCCTCCGCTCTTAGTTACTCAATTCATATTTCCAACAATCGGTACCAGAGCTTTTGGTGCTTGCAGAGAAGGGTTCAAGGACCTAAGCTAAAGATCAGGATGTCATACAGAAGAGAGATCCCCAAGCTAAACAAAGAAAATTTTGCAGTGTGGTAAGGACTATGAGGTTACACATGGATACAATTAGTGACTCAAGTTGTAAATATCTTGATACTAAATAAAAGACTCCCACTAGAACATTATCTGTTGAAGATATTGCTGAAAAGAAGAATCATAACATCATGATGAGTGATATAGCATCTACTCTTAGCTATGTTGAATTTGATGAAGTTAAAGACTACAAGATAGATTGTGAGATGTCGATCAAGCTAAAATACATATATGGAGGACATAAAAATGTAGCAATGGCTAAGGTTGAAACTCTTAGAAGTCATTTTGATCAGATGAAAATGAGAGAAGATGATAACATTGCAAAATATGTAGAAAATATCAAAGCAAGTGTTAGTGCAATCAAAGCATCTGGAGGAGACATTGAAGAGAAAATAATTGTAGCAATGCACTTTGAACTCTTCTTCCTATGTATGCAATTAGAGTGGATATTATCCAAGAAATGAGATGTTATCCAAATAATAAAATATCTTTGGATGCTCTAGAGTTGGAAGATTGACAACTTTTAAGTTAGATAACTTTGATAACTATGTTCCTAGTTCAAAGGTTATTAAATCCACTTTTAAAGCTAAAATCTCACTCAAAGAAAAGGGAAAGAAATAAAAGTCCATTCAACCAAGAAGTGAGGAAGAAGAATTAGAGGAAACTTTAGATAGTGATCTGGAAGCTATTGAAGTCATACTTGCAAAGAAGTATTCCAAAGGTAGAAGAAAGTACAAAGGTAAATATTCTCTGATCTTCTTTTCCTCTAAAGAAGTTGGTCACATTGCTGCAAGGTGTCCAAATAAGGAAATCAAAGATGAAAAGAAAAGCATGAATCAAAAAGGCAAGATGGATTCCAAGAACTACAAGAACTACAAGTACAAAGGTAAGAAATCTTGTTTTATAGCTAAAGATTCTGATAATAGTGAAGATGAAGTGGTATACATTGTTGTAAAATATGAATCTGATGATGAAGGAGATAAAATGGCACTCATCTCTCATGTTAGAAAAAATGATATATGGATTATTGACAATGCCTATTCACATCATATGACTGGAGACAAAAAAAATTTTTAACACATGAAATTTTTTAAAAACTTGTAACATAAAAGGAAAATGATGTATTTCATTGACTAAAAAACTTATATGTGGCAATGCTTATTAGGTTGAAGGACTAAAGAATAATATACTAAGTGTGGCATATTTGAACAACATTGGATTCATGGTAGAATTCATGAACAGACATGCCAAACTATTGGATGGAAAAGGAAATCTAGTTGGATCTAGCAAGAAAACAAAAGGTAATCTATTTTATCTTGATCTCAATAATTGTTCATGTTTTATTTCTCAAGTAGAAGAAAATTGGTTATGGAACAAAAGGCTTTTTCATGTAAAATTTGATAATCTCATTAAGATAAGTAAACATAGAAGAGTGAGAGATATTCAAAGTTTGAAGAAGCCTAATGTGGGTTTATGAAATACTTGCCAAATTGGTAAGATGGGAAAGACTAGTTTCAAAAGCAAAAACTATTAGTTAGAAGAAGTCTTAGAAATTGTTCATACACACTTATGTGCACCTACCGGGATAAAGAGTTATAGTGGAGAAATTTTTTTTATTCTTTTTGTTGTTGACTATTCTAGAATGATGATTGTAATGTATCTAAAAGAAAAATTAGAAGCCTTTCAAAAAATCAAGTGTTATCTAGGAAGAGTGGAAAAAGAAACTAGAAAGAGGTTCAAATGTTTAAGATCATATAGAGGTTGTGATTTCATCTCCAATGAATTCAATAATTTTTGCATTGAAAGAAGAATTGAAAGACAAGCATCAACCCCTGCTACACCACAACAAAATGGTATAGTTGAAAGAAGAAATAGATCTATCATGGATTGTGCAAGAACCTTGATGATTAAAAAGATTGTTGCTTTCAAATACTTGAAGGAAGTTATCAGCATTGTAGTACATACCTTGAACAAAGTACAGTTGAGGAAAGACTCAAACAAAATTTCTTATCAACTATGGTATGGCTACAAACCTAATGTAAGTTACTTTAAAGTATTTGGTAGCAAATGTCATATCTTGAAAGATTCTAGAAAAGGAAAATTTGATGTAAAAGGCGATGAAGGCATATTTCTAGGATATTCTTGCACAAGTAAAGCATACACATGTTTGAATTTGTCTACTCATAAAATGATAGAAAGTGCACATGTTACAATTGATGAGTTTGTAGAAAAGAGTGAAGAAGAAAGTATCAAGGAACTAGAGATTATAGAAGATTTTTTCACTATGAACCTGATACCCTACCAAACCTATCTAAAAGAAAGGAAGATTCATCTCGTGTGTTCCAAAATCTCCAATAGTTACCAAATTGCAAGCAATGGAACTCAAGTCACCATGTGAAGGACCTGAGTGATAGTCAGAGGCTACCGAGCTTGTTCAAACTGAGTCTGATGGACCTAAGTCATAGACAGAAGGACCCAAGCTTAAAACTAAAATTCATAATGAAGATAATGGAACTCATTCAAAGCCCAAAGAGCCAATGTTAGCAAGATATGTCATAAGGCATCATGTACCTAATCAAATCATTGGAGAAAAATTAGATGGAAAAATGACAAGAAGTAAATTAAAATATACATTTTCCCTTGCTGAATTTAAACCTAGAAATGTTAAAGATTCTCTAGATAATCAAAGTTGGATTGAAGCAATGAACTAAGAGATATAATAGAGAGAAAAGAACTAAACTTCGACTGTTATTCGTAGACTAAAGGATAAGAATGTAATTGGCACAAAGTGGGTGTTCAAAAAAAACTAAATGAAGATAAAAAAGTTTTGAGAAACAAAGAAAGATTGGTGTGAAAAGGTTATTCTTAAGAAGAAGGTATTGATTATGGTGAGACTTTTGCTCCTATAGCAAGACTAGAAGGTGTTAAAACTTTACTAGCATATGCAACACACAAAGGATTTAAAGTTTATCAAATTGATGTTAAATCTACATTCTTGAATGGAATTCTTGATGACAAAATCCACATTGAACAACCAGAAGGTTTTTTAGACCCTAGCAAAAGAGACATGATTTTCAAGTTACATAAAGCATTATATGGTCTCAAGCAAACTCCCAAAATTTGGTATGAAAGAATTCATAATTACTTGGTACATATTGGCTTTCAAAGAACAAATGATAATAGTAGTCTATAAATCAAGGAAGGACTAGACAAGAAGATTGTGTTGGCAGAAATATTTATTGATGATACTCTATTTACAAGAAATGATGACTTGTGCAAAGCATTTTCAGAAGAAATAAGTAAACAATTTGAGATGTCCATGTTTGGTGAGATAAAAATATTTGTTGGATTACAGATACAACAAAACAAAAATGGTATCTACATCACTTAATATAAGTATATCAAGGAGATACTAAAAAAGTTAGGAATGCAAGATTCTAGACCAATTGGAACCCCTATTTCTACTAGACATAAGCATTGCAAGACTGGTGATTCAAAAGAAGTAGATCAAACCAGACACACACACACACACACACACACACACACACACACACACACACACACATATACGACACACACACACACACACACACACACACATAAATTATTGGAAAATTTAGTATGAAGTACATACAAGGCCTAATATTTCTCCAGCAGTTGGAATAGTAGCAAGATTCTCAAAAAATCATAAAGAAAATCATATGATGGCAATCAAAAGAATCACAAGATATCTGAGAGGAATTGAAGACTATGGCTTATAGTATAACTTGGAGGAAATTTGGACTTGAAATTATTTGCTGATGTTGATTGGGCAGGAAGTATTGATGATAAAAAAAGAACTAGTGGTGGAGCATTCTTTCTTGGTAAAAGACTAGTGTCTTGGACAAGAAAGAGGCAAAATTGTACATCTCAATCCAAAATAGAGGAAAAATATGTGGCAACATCAGTTAATTGTTCTAACATTGTTTGGTTCAAACAATTATTGGAAGGAATGAAAATAGAGATCAAGGATCCTATAGTCATATACTATGATAACACCAATGCAATCAACATATCAAAGAATCTAGTGATGCATACCAAAAGAAAGTGCATTGCAATAAAATATCACTTCTTAAGAGAGTTGGTACAAGATAAAGAAGTCATATTGGACTATGTAAATACAAAAGAATATATTGTAGACATATTCACCAAGTCATTACATAAGGATGCATTTTTGTATCATGCATTTTTGTATCTAAGAGGTAAGCTAGGGGTCATTCCCCTATTTGAAGTTCACTAAACAAAGCTTAGTGATGTATCAACAAGAGCTAAGTTTAAGATTAATTAGATGGTGTAGAATTGGAAAGGGAATATTGCAAATGAATTAGTATTTAAAGTACATTGATATTAACAAATTTTTTGTCTTTGGCATGTGTTGTCAAAGAGGGAGAAGTTTACTATCATATCGCAGAGAAATTTTTGTAATTCCAAAGAAGGAGAATTTTTCTATAAGAGGGAGAAAGTTCTATGAATGAACTTGGAAGAAGTTGTTGCAGATAGAGGAAGAATCTAATGAAAGGAAGAGCTCATACTGACATAGGGAGTTCTCAAGAATAAATCCAAAATTTTATTATGACATGTTTTGTTGTCATCAATGCCAAAGAGGGAAGTTGTTGGATACAATTTATTAATTTTCTATTGTCCTTGATCTTATACAAATGTCGTATCATTATCAATTAGTATATGTTGATCTCACTTGGGTAGTGAGGATAATTTTCTTTGTCTACTGAGCATTCTTGTGGTTTCCTAGTTGAGAAGGTAGTGTCTATCAAGTTCACTCAAGTGTCAAAGGAAAGTATGCAAAAAACAATTAATGAAGAAATTTTGGATGGAACCAGTACTAACCGAGCTCACTTAGTTGGCAAAGGATTTTTGTGAGTTTGTAGTGTTAAACGAGCTTCTCTTGGTTAACACAAGAAATTGTTTATGAGTTAGTTTCTACCGAGTTGGGTCAACTAACAAAGGATATTCTTATTTTGGCATATTAAGCTTAATTGATTTATCTATTGGTTCTAATTGACTGAGGTGATGAATATTAACTATTCTAAGTTGTATTTGAGATGATTTAACAATATAAAAGATATAAGTATAAGCTCAAGTTGTGGTTTCAAAGTATGTAAATATGAAGATATTATTGAAGATTTAATGATGAGAAGAGGAAGTAAATTTGAAGGATAAGCATAATATCTTTGTAGAGTAGAAAATCTATATTTTATCAAGAAGGATCAAGTACAAGCTAGAACAATGATCTCTAATCAGCAATTCAGTTGCATTTAAATCAGGTCATCTCATTGTTACTCTCTAACCATTGTATCAGTGATCTAAATCTGTTAACAAAGTTAGCTTAACAACTATTTGCAAATCCTCTAACAAGGTGGTAGTTCTATTGAATTTTCTAAAGGCCTCTACGTAGGTCACTCCTAATAGGGTGATTAAATCCTTTAATAAGGTAACACATAATAGTGTGTTTTGTAACCTCTAATAGGGCTTACTTTAGAAGAGTGAAAACAATAACTAGTTGCAATTGGTTGTTTTTCCCAAATTGAGTTTCCATGTTAAATCCTGATGTCAAATGTATTCATGCTATTTATTTTTTATGTTTGCAACTAAGTTAAAGTAATGGGTAATCACAGTTAACATCTAAAGTTTCCATATTAAGCATTTACCAAGAATATTTAGTAATTATTGAGTTACAACAATTTATGTATGTTTATCGAGTATTAATATTATTTAGTTTTCAGTTTGTAGTTTGTATTGGCATCTAAGGTATCTACAATTTATTTTAGTAGTAACTGATTCACCCCTCCCCTCTCAGTTACTCCTTATATATTTCGCAACTACTAATTTGGTCTGAATGCTATAATTTGAGTGATTGATGAAGATGATTTGAAAAGAAAGGATATCAAGAGTACCTAGAGGAAGGTTGAGTTATATGGTGTATAAAAGGAGTACTAAGACCAAGTAAAACTTTGATGATATAGTGTATTCTTTATCTAATTAAGGCTATAATAAAAGGATACTTGAGAAAAGAGAAGAAGAAGACTAAGTAACAAAATGTGTCTGCCAAGCCTGAATTGGAAAAAAATTGAGGTTGAGAGAGTTAGTTTAGGATAAATACAATGTTGGTTGGAGAAAACCAAAATTTAGTAAGTGTCAAGTGAATGAAGTTTAATGTGTGCCAAGTAATAGTTAGACTTAGCGTATGTCAAGAAACCTATTGCTAACCAAGCATCAGAAGATAGTTCTTCTCGAGAAAATAACAAGTTATTGCTAAGTGACTCTAAAATGAGATTGATCAAAGATTTGGCAAATCTTAGCTAACAAAGTTGATTTCTTAAATTTTGTGAAACATGTTGAAGATAATTATGATGAGCTAGTGGTACAGAATTCAAGAAACTATTTGGAGATAAATTTGAAGAGAATTGGAAGAGAAGTTTCTATATGAAACAAAATGGAAAAGAGGATAGATTTGTTGAATATGAGCTAACTCTAAAATGGATGATTGTGGTTAAGTGAAAAAATATTAAAATTCTCTATATAAGGGGATAGCAGGTCAAAAGAAATGTGTGAAGTGCATCAGTAAGGTATTTCTTCATTTGGTGGCCAAATGAATGAACCTGTAGTTGGCATACTAAGAATGAAGGCTTTAGGAGGTGAAGGCTTAAATTGTGAACAAGCAATCAAGGATTAAGTGGAATGAATGTTGAGCATTATGAAAAGCTAAATGAGAGATCTACAATCTAAAAGCGAGTTATTGTGTTATCAAATCAAGACCTACTATTACTTTCTAACAACTACATTAGTCTAGATAAATCCCTTGGATTAAGATTAACCTAATAGTCATGAGTAAATCCTTTAATAGGGTGACATTCTAATGGAATGTTCTAAAGTCTTCTAAAAATTATCACTCCTAACAAGGTGATTAAAATCTTTTAATCAAGATCACATTTAATAGTGTGCATTGTAACCTTTAATAGGGTTGGCTCCTCGTAGAGCTAACTTTAGAAGAGTGAAAATTGTTAGCATGTTACTAGTGGTTTTTCTCAAATCAAATTTCCACGTAAAATCCTTATGTCAAATTGTGTGATTGAATTTATGGTATTTCATGTTTGCATTTATGCAAAGTTCATTTGACCTAGGATAGTAATATACTAAGGTTTGAGATATTGGATGATCAATGCATGCACATGTATTTGTGAAGTGCTGATAAGTTTTATTTATATCTTTGGACCTTGGATAACTAAGTCACCCCCCCTCCCAATGATGAAAGAGGAAAGAAAAAACTAGGCCCAAGAGCACAACCAAATATCCAAACCATCTCATAGAGTAAACACAATAGAAGCAAAAATATGAGAAAAACACTAAGGAGAGAGAGAACAAAATACTTTATTCATTCATTAAGTAATCAACATACATGCCTAGATGTAAGGTCTTCTAGGTTACGACCAAATACAAAAATATAAAACTTCTATACACATATAGACCTCGCTCAAAATCATCTAATTTCTATTTCCTCTTCCTATTCTAACCTAAGCCTGTGTACTCTATTTATAATTTCCAAAATGGCTTATAGAATATTCTAGAACAATCCAAATTAAATAAAAAATTTGGCTTCAACTAAGGACCCAAAACACAAACAACTTGGTCAATAAACAAACATTTACCCAATATTTGATATCTCAGCACACACTAGACAACTCAACATAATAAAGAAAACTTGGCAGACACTAGATAACTTGGTAGCCACTAGAACTTTGTAGCAGCTAGAACTTGGTAGAAACTAAAATTTTATAGCATCAGGAAACTGGAACTTGGTTGTAACTAAAAATTGGTAGCAACTAGAAACTAGAACTCAGTTGTTGCTGGCACTTGGTAGAAACTGAAACTCGATAGCAACTAGAAACTTTGCAGCAACTAGAACTTGGTAGAAACTAGAACTAAAAAGCAACTGAAAGTCAATAATGATTGGAAACTCAAACTTGGCATTGATTGGAAAAATGAAAAAAAGTGTAGGATTACAAGGCAATCCAAGATGCTCCTACATTAGGCAACTAGGGTTGAAAGAAATGATTCTCCTAGATCATGCAAGTGCCATAACCTAAGATGAATCCAACTCAAATTGAGAAATCCATTTAGCATCTTCAACTTGTCTATTCTTCTACTTCACCAAATACTCATAGTAATATTTTCCTCTTGTGCTTTTACCAACTCTTTGATCAAATACCTTTTCAACTTCTTCAATCTACTTCTTCAAATAATCATCTGATGCAAGAACCTCAACATTTTACTCATGATACTTATATAAATCATTAATATTGAATGTCATTAGGTAACTCAACTTCATAAGCATTACCATTGTCAAACTTCTTCAAGATCTTATAAGGTCCCAACTTCTTCATCTTTAGCTTACTATATGTTCTATCAGGAAATCTTCCCTTCTTCAAATGAACCATCAACTCATCACCAACTTCAAAAAAAAATGTCTTCTAGACTTATCAAAATTCTCCTTGTACTTTTGATTACTTTTTTCCAACCTTAACTTTATGTCCTTAAACAAAAATTCCATAAAGTTACAAAATTCTTCCCCTATACCACTTCTCTTTTCTTCACAAACAACATCCCTCAAATATGATACTCCTTTAGGCTGCATTCCTATAAGAATCTCAAAAGGTGTTTTCCCTATAATCTTATTCATAGAATTATTATATGCAAACTTAGCTTGTGCCAATGTAATTTCTCAATTACTTGGCTTATCTCAAACTGAACATCTATGAAAATTACCCAAGCGTCTATTCACAACCTCTATCTATAAATCTATCTATAGATGGAATGTAGAAGTAAAACTTAATTTGGTACCCATCTTCTTCCACAAAGTCTTCCAAAAATAACTAACAAACTTACTATCTCTGCTAGAAATAATAGTTCTTGGTAATCGATGCAATCTCACAATTTCTTTGAAGAAAATTTCAGAAACATGCTCAACATATAATGTCTTCTTACACTATATGAAATGATCCATTTTAGAAAATCTATCCACAAAAACAAATATAGAATCATACCCCTTCACTATTTTAGGAAATCCAGGAACAAAATCCATACTAATGTTACTCCAAGATTTCTCAAGAACAACAATAGGTGTATACAAACTTGTATTCTGACTTACTCCTTTTGTAACTTGGGAAACTCCACAACTCTTCACAAATTTCTTAATATCCTTATACATTTTTTGCCAATAATACTTCTCCTTCAACAAACTCAGTGTCTTATCAATTCTAAAATGTCCAACCAATCCACCACTATGATTTTCCTTGATCAAATTAACTCTCATAGAATTTCTAGGGACACAAAATTGAATTCCTTTGAACAACATACCTTATTGAATGAATTTTTCATCATACTTGCTTATGTGATCTATTATATTGGTGCTTTACACTCTCTTGATGCCTTAAAAGAATTAGGGTCAGTATCATACAACTCATTTATTTCATCAAAACCAAGAACTTCAACCTTCATCTTAGTTAATAAAAAATGTCTTTTGGTTAATGCATCAGTAAGTCTATTAGTAACTCTACTCTAATGCTTCATAACACATATGAAATTTTGCAAGTACAAAACCCACTTCATATATCTTTAATTCAATTTATGTTGACTTCCTAAGTACTTTAAAGCTTTATGATCAGTATACAACACAAACTCCTTAGAAATCAAATAATGTTGCCACTTCTTCAATGCTTGAACAATAGCATAAAACTCTTGATCATTTACATAATACTTCCTTTTAGCATCATTCAACTTTTCACTAAAGAAAGCAATAGGTTTACCTTGTTGACTCAATATAACTCCTATTGTACTACTACTAGCATCACATTCAACTTGAAATACCTTATTGAAATTAGGTAAAGCTAATACAAGAAACTCAACAACCTTTTGTTTCAAAGTATGAAAACTATTATCAGTTCCATGTATCCACTCAAATTCCTTTTTATCTCCTCTCATTATCTCAGTCATAGCATTAGAAACAACACTAAAATTCCTTATAAACTTCCTATAAAAACTAGCCAAACCATGAAATGATCTTACCTCACCCACATTCTCAATTGTAGGCCACTCCAAAATTTCTTTAACCTTCTTAGTATCCATCTTCAAACCATTAGTTGAAATCACAAATCCCAAATATACAATCTCTTCTTGCATAAAACAACACCTTTTCAGATTAATCATCAAATTCTCCTCTTTCAATCTCTACAATATTTTTCTAACATGCTCAAGATGTTCTTCCTTAGTCTTACTAAATATCAAAATGTCATCCAAATAAATAATCACAAACTTAACTAAGAATATTTTTAGAACTTCATCCATTAACCTCATGAAAGTACTCAGTTCATTGGTTGAACCATGTTAGTGAACAGATTGTCCTCCAAGAAAATATACACAAATATAACCCTGAATGCCCAAATGAGAAGACTAATCAACACCAATAGTTGGAGAGGTTATCATGGGGTTGATAACCTTCCTCTAAATTTTTATCAGGTACAACTCCCCGTACAAGATGTTCAATGAGTTAAATGTGGATGCTTTTACTAGAAAGCATAAAAGGATATCAAACATCTACCTATAAGTACAACGTAGATACGGAAAAAACTAAACAACTACAAGAAATTAAATGGTAAATGACACAAAGTCCATTCACCCTAACAACAGATAGAATCAAGAAACACATTATCCATCTTCTTGAGAAAGTGCAGAAATGAAGATATGGAGATATAACAACATATTTTAGAGAAAACCAAAGCGACACAAAGATCACACTTAGTGGAAAGTAGATTGCTCAAACTCAAAGTTTTGAAAAACAATTAACTCTCAAGTATCCCTCCTCTGAAATCATAAAGTTGCACTTGCTATTACAATCACCATTAAAGAAAGCTGTAACAAATCAAAACTCTCCTATTGCTAACACATAGTTTAGAATAGGAAAATGAAAACTTTCTTTGCCCTCCACAACTTCACAAGAAAATGAAATAAAATTGGGGAAACCTCTCCTCCTTGCTATAGCACAAAGTCTGCAGTCTTTTGGAGAGAAAAAATAGAACCCCCCTATCACTGTATTCACAGCCTCTGTCCTGCTGTAGCCCAAAGTCTCCCAGCCAAAATTCAAAAAACTGGAACCCCTTATTTTCCCTTCTACCAACCCTTTTTAACCTGTTGCTGGTGAAAACTTTTCTGCTTCCCCTGTTTCGGTTGTCCAGCAGTTTAAATAACTGATTCTTGGAAAGAATAATTATTGATATTTTAATTTACTTCATTCCAAAGATCTCCTCATATTTTCATGTTGACGTGATATGAAGTTAATCTTAAATAATTTACCTAGTAATATTTGGGCATTTCAATCAATGACACTGCACAAAAATGAGATTATTGACATCTGGCTTCACTGTAGTTACAAATGCATCCCAATCATCACTGTCATTTTTTGTAAATGGCAATTTCGTATAGAAAACTTCAAATTCCTGTAGAGGTACTTGATCAGGAATGTTCCAAATTATAATGGCTTCCTACAATTTGTCATAAGGAACAATTTCCATTGTCATGTGCGAACCATTTCAAATTTTGTATTTACAATCTTTGCAAAAGAAATGTTGAGTGTTTCATAACCACCTCCATTATTGTGGCCATAGCCAGTAGAATGCCCAAGGTGATGATTTCTGACTCGGGTAGTTCTGCATTCATATTCAGGAAGATTACCTGCACCATCTTCACTTATACTTGGCTCGTGAGCTTTCAATCTCCGTGGATTCCCATTATGAGCCTATATGTTTTAACATTGAGCATATATCTTTCACTTATCTGCAATATACACCCATGACCGTTCCAAGATTTAAAAGACATCGAGTGTTCCATCATGGCTACATTCATGGTTACTTCGGGCTTCTTCCTCTGCGCAACCTTCCCAATGAAGACGTGAAGCTTCACTTCCTTTATCCATGGCAAAGATTTGTGAAGATTTTAATTTGAAACCCTTTTCAATTCCTCTGCCACCATGCCTTTGAGTTTTTCAAACATTTCATGGACAGCTGCAACTTCACATACCGAGTATGGATATTATGGTTTAGTATCTGAACCTGTATTAAATGATCTTTATACCTCTGTTCTAGATCATGGGAGTTGATAATTTGAGCCTGAACCTTGATTCTGAACCTGCATATCAAAATATTGAACCACTTCGAACTTTCTGAACTACTTTGAACTTTCTAAACCACTTTGAACCAAGTTCAAAGTACTTCAGAGAGGTTCAGCAACTGGAACTGAAAGCTTAAAAATTTGGGTCTATACGCCTGCTAACAAACCAAAAGACATAACCAACAATTCATACAAAGCATTTTTTATCTTGAAAGCACTCTTCCATTCATCACATTCTTCGATTTTGATTTGATGATAGGCACTCTTCAAATCAATCTTGGTAAAATACTTTGCTCCAATTAAACAATCCATTATGTCAGCCATCCTTGGCATAAGAAACCTATACTACACTATGATCTTGTTAATATCTCTTGAATCACTACACATTCTCCATTCTTCATTCCTTTTAGGTGCCTATATAGTAGGTACATCACATGGACTCAAAATTTCTCTAATCAAACCTTTCTACAATAATTCATGCACTTGTCTAAACTAAGTTATTCATTCTCTATAGCTGTCAATCTATATGGTGCTTTATTCAAAAAAAAAGCTCTAAGAATTAGATCCATACAATGACTTCTACTCCTTACCTATGTTAACCCATTAGGAATATCTTTTTCTATAATATCCCTATATTCATTACAAAAATTCTCAATTTCTATTGGTACTTGGCTTCTACTAGCTTTTATTGTTGTTGGATTTATAAGTGGGAAGAGAGTAAACTTCTGAGAGGTTGGGGGGGGGAGGGGGCACATGAATCATGAGTTTAAGCTTGGACCAATAAAACTTTCACAACTCATATATCATATGCATTAATAAACTAAAATAACATGTAAAAACATATGCATCAATCATGTAAACATGTAATCAAATCACATACATAATACCAAAAATGATTACCTAGAAACCCTCCAAGTGAGAAGGTGAAAATGGCATCGAGATGACACACACAAATCTTCCCTACTACAATAATAAAGTGTATTCAATTAAGATTGCAATGGTTTGACCATGAATCATGATTTGCGTTGTCAAAGGCCTACCCTGTTATAGGCTAAACAAAGACAATTAAGTCCCACCTTGTTAGAGGATTGCAACACCAAGTTAGAAGTGTTTTTGGTTAAAGGAAATCAACCTACAATTAAGTAAGTACCTTGTTAATGGATTTCATATAGCCTGTTAGGACTAATATGTTAAGAGATTTAACTAAAATCACCAGTTAAAATGTCTCAACATAGATCTTGTAGTTCACACTTGCTTGGCTTATAACAGATCACCTCTATCCAAACTTTGATTGATCCTTCAAAATTTGATGTGTCAATGTTTTGTCCTTCTCTATCCTTTATTTCAATGTTACTACTAGGTCACCTTGAATGCTCTACAAACTATCTTGTTTGATGTTTCAATTTGATCATTCACCCCTTGTATCTTATTGTCAACATTATTAAAAATTTAGGGCTTCATCCTCCTTAAGAAGGCTTTGGTGACTTAGGGTTAGGTATGAATCTATAGCTTAGATTCAACCATTTTGCTACTTAAACCTTCCCATATTCTGATTGGCTACATGTAATTACATAGAGAATCCATATATAGATTTGTCCCTATCTCTAAAAGATCAAAATCTATCCTTAAGTTAGTTCCAAAATGGTTTAAATGGTTTTTTGTGCCATTACAAACAAATATGTCCAAACTATCTCACTTGGCATATTAAGTTTGTGATGATTGACATACATTGTATTTCCACTTCTAACTCAGCACTTGAACTACTTGGCATCCACTATTTACTCAGCACTTGAATTCACTCAACATGGTCTATCTACTTAGCACTTGAGTTCATTCGTCATATGAGTGACCTAGCACATGAGTGACTCAACACAGATTGAAACTAGGCTTGGTATAATATTTGTATGTTCTACTCGGCATGTATTACTAGTTCGACATGAACTAATTAAATGGTTTAAGTGTCTTGACACTCACTTGTCAAAACCAATCTAAGATCAAAAATCTCCCCCTTTGACATGAGCTTGAAAAATACTTAAATATACAATATTCTATTTAACTTCTCAAGCATAACATATCCATGGCTTGACTTGTATAGACAAAACTTCAAAAAATTCAAAATTCTACAATAAACTATATACCTCAAAATTCATAACCCCCCCTGAGTTAATCTGTCCATTTTGTATCCATAATATGTGTTTCTTTTCTGACTTCAATGCGATGTATCTGATTTTTTTTCATCTAATCTAATACTCTTTTCATCTTGATATATTCTGTTATGGTTGATATCTATATCTATTTATTGCTTGTGCTTTCTAAAAATGAATCTCAAAATATCTCAAAAATGTATATTACTCAACTAAAAGATTACAGAAATCATTTACATTAATGTTTTTAGTGTTCTTTACTATTTTATGTAGGGGCCTGACACTCAACACTTTTGTGTCCTGCACACTCTATTCATCTTTTTGTTGTTCAATTGTGGCCTTATCATCAAAAAAAAAATTAGTTTCCTTCCCCACTATATCATCTTCCTTATCATCCTTTTCTTTGTCATCATCATCATTGTCATCCTCTTTATCATCAAATTTTCCTTTAAAGGGATCAACTTCCCCTTGTTTAATAGTGGTCAACCGATAGATAAGTTTCCATATTTGGGTGGATTTATTGACCACATCTTCAATATTGTTTTGAAGTATGCTTAAGGCTCTATACTTAGGTGTAAACCTAACTCTATAATTATTAGCAGCCTTAGCAATCTACCCTTTTGTTAGTTCTAGCATTACTTGGGCCAAAGTGATTTCCCTTATGGGTAAAAGTACAATGTTGTGTCACCTTTCAAGCTAACTTATCAGAATGAATGAATTTGAGTATTTCTATCTATTAAAACATATGATCTAGATAAATTTATTCTAGCTAAGTTATATATAATCTCATACTTTTCCAATTGGAAATGGCTAATAAATGCATGTTTTATACTAGTTTGTATCCAATTACTAAAGAAATAAAATTATTTCAGAAAAGTGGCATTTTAATAATCCTTACTATTTTTTATGATAGGTTTTAATAGCATATAAATATCATTTCATAGAGCTTAGAGTCAAGAATATTCTCATATAGAGTTTATAGTGTTTTAATTAGATATAGTATATTGTAACAAAAAAATTCAAAAAGCACATATTTTAACACTAGAATAGATGTCAGTTTTGAGAAAGAAAAAAATATGAAATCATATCAAAAAAATCTAATAATTATATGACATTCTAGAGGAGAGAGACCTCTTCTAGAATGTATAATTTTGTTTTTGGTTAGAATAGATTTTTTTGAAAAATGTGGTGGGAGATGAAAATTATCAACTTTAGATAAGTTGAAATTTGAATCATTACAAAAGAGAAAATATAGGTCTAAATTTGATTTTTGTTTTTTATTGTTCTAGCTATATATGTTATCTATAACATAGTCTGAGATCAAAAGGAAATAAATTTATTTCTCTATAGTTTTGTGTTGGGAACAAGACCCCTAATTTTCAATAATTATTAGAAATTATAGTCATAAACTTCATCCACTTCTATGCATTTCATTAGTTTACTTCATTTTTAAATTCAAAATAATAATACCAATTTCATGTCATTAAAGATGAATAATTATGCTTTTGTTAGCCTTTTCCTTTACAAAAGGGTGATATAGGTTTTTGCCTTCACCCTTATTTGTTTTTCTAAATTTAAAAAATAATGCCATTTTTGCTTAAGTAAGTCATATAACTTCTTGGGTACTGAGTTAGCAAATTCTAATGGTGTAGTCTTAAATTTAGACATCATTGTATATAGGGCTTCTTCCACTAGATTTTGTTCTTCTTTCTCAAGTTTCTCAAATTCAACATGCTTTAATCCAAAAAAAATTGCATTATTCTTGACATTTTCACATAAATTTTCAATATCAAAAAGTGGTTTGTGACTTACCACTTTCAATTGGGTTATGTCATCCAATTTAGTCCTTTATTCATCTGAATTTGACTGTCCTACATATTTTCTTGTTTGCTTCTTCTACACTTTGCCTCCTTGCTCTATTTATTTGGATTTTTCCTTGGCCTCTTGTGTTGTGCCTCATCTATTGGCTTTGGTGGTAGGTGCACTTGGCTTGGCTTGGCTAGGTTTAGCAATTTTCTTTACCTTAGTCACTGGTTGTGCCTTAGCCTTTCTCTTCCTTATCTCATCTTGTGTAGGTGGTTCCTCTGCTTCTTCTTCCTTGATACCTTCTATTTCCTCCTCTTTGTCTTCTCCCATGAATTGCATCAATGCTAGAGGTCCTTGTGTTTTTTCATGCTCTTCTTCTTCATCCTCTTCATCTTCATCCTCTTCATCTTCTTCCTCTTCTTCCTCACCTACACCTTCACCACATTTAGCCTTTAGATTCTTTACCATCTTATCTTTCTTCTTAAGTGTGGAGCTATTTTTCAACTCCATTTTAATCTTTGATTTCATCACATCATAATTTCCAAATATTTTAGCAGTCTTGTCAATTTCCTCTACTAGGAGTGCAGTTATTGTTCTTAATGCTTCATAAACATTAATCACATATCCAAGTGGCCTTAATCATCTGACCCTTGGTATGGCAATCTAAACAATGGTTTAATCAACATCAACTAGAAAGCATATATCATTGTAATGTTGCTCAACTAGTGAAATAGGTATCCTCATTCTTTTCTTCATAGCTTTTTTAAAATCTTCAAAATAACTAGTCATCAATGTCTCAAAATTTTGTCCCATCTATTCAATAAATTCATTAATTTGTGCTGCAATAGACTGGTTTGTTTTCTAGCTTACTATACCAAAGGAAAGAAATATGTTTTTTACATAGAAGAATATACAGACTGGGATTGAACCAAATTTACATTGAGTACTCTTATTCTTTCTGATTGCTCCAAGATTTTCCATCAATTGTTGGAGTTGAAGCTTAGCCAGATCATAGGTATGATATTTCTTCACAATCGTGTAGCCAACATCTACTACAATAAAGGGTACACTATTCAATCTTCTAGATTGATTGAATTTGTGATAGATTACCCTAACAACAAAGTTTAACAATGGATCTATAATAGTGTCTATTGTCATGCCTCTTTTATTCTATTTTGCCCCTATATTTTTCTCTATCACTTCCTTTGAATCACTCCTCAGAGTCTTGGGCCAATTTAGGATTGGATAGCTAGTAATCCTATGAATTATCCTCTTGGTGATCTTAACTGGTCTACCCTCTAGCCATAAGGATCCATTATGTATTTGGCTCAACACAATTCTAATCCATTTAGTTTTGAATACATTGGGAAAATCTAGGGTATGCATCAAACGCTTCTTCTCATTTATTTTATACTCTTCCTTTAGAATACCATTTTCACATAATCTGTCATATGCTTCTCTTATTTCTAATTCCCTAATTCTACCAATTTTGTAATTATAACATCTCCTTATGTCTTGTACCATTATGACATTTGGTGGGATCATAGATAAGGTGCATGAAGGATCTTGTTTGTATGCTATGTCATGGATGGCCTTTAATATAGGTTGTTTCACCTCATTTCTAACAAGCTAAACATTTAAAACCTCCTTCCCTTCTACTTTCTTTGAACTAGATGCCATTTGTCAAACTAGGGTTTATGCAAATTAAAACTATGTAGTTGGGCTTGTCATAAATACCTTGTAAAATCCATTGAACTAATGTGAAATTGCTATCGAATTCTTCACAAATGCCATAATTTTTTTTTCTAAATTTCCTTTCACTCTACTCATTCTTTTGTCAAATTTGAAATGATGAATAATGAATAAAATTGATCATATATCCTTAAAACTCATTGCATTTAATGCTTAGTGCTTGTATAGCTATAAACTCAGCATCAACTCAATTTAAGAATCACTTGGAATCCATTAATACTACCATCACTCACTAGCTACTATAGACTCAACATCAACTACATAGTTTTATAGTTTGGCATCTACTAGCATTCCAATTGGCATACACAGGAGGCATTTCATGCTTGGAAACAACATGAAAACCTTAAAGATTTAACTTTTAATTTACAACATCTTCCATCCCCTTTCATGCTAATGTAGTCTTTTTACTAGTATCACCCATTTTGGAACTAATGTATGTCATTACACTTGAATATTAGTCCCACATACCTCTTGATTATCTAGTTTGATGACGTGTAATCACTTCACCCATTGGGTGAAGTGATCCCTTCTACATTTGATGTGTTGCAATTGTCTTTCTTTTTCCATGTCTTGTTCATCTAATCTCTAATGTGTTCAACATTTTCCTTGTCTTTGCCTTTATCAAATTCACAACTTCATGCCTTTGACCTAGTTGGACAATGCTTACTAATCTAACCAGTCTTCAAATAGCTAAAACATGTGGTTTGACTCAACAGTCTTTTTTAGTTACCACTAAAGTGTGTTCTAATACATTTCTTAGGAACATGTCCATATTCTTGACAATAGTGATAGATATATCTTCTATAATAATCCCAATTATAAGAGTTTCCATAGCTTCTTTCCTTTGCTAGCTTGTTTGGTGACCAGATGGATTTGGATCTACATTCAAAGGCTCTATGTCCATACTTCTAATAGTTTTAGAAATATCAATCAAGTTTTTTTTTTTTGCATGGTCCTGGTTCTACATTCATGTGGCTAATGACCTTGTTTATTGCACTTGTACCAATGAGTCATGTTCTTAGGCTTGACATTCTAATTCGCATTGTTGCTCCTACATATATTAGTAGTAGGTCCTTTCTTTCCATAATTATGACAAATAGGTTTGGAGTTCTTACCTTTGATGTTACTATCATCAACAACTTTGGATGATTCTCCTTCTTTATTTCTTGTGTAGCCCAATATTGATGTATCTTTCTTCAATCAAGGGGATCTCAATAATTGCTCAAAGTATTTGATGGCTTCATTTGGCTTATTGAAAATTTCAAACAATTATTTTTCTGTTTAAAGATCATTCTGCAATTGTTCATGCTACAACTTTAATGTGGTTATCTTAATGTCCTTGACATTTAGTTCAAAGTTGGCATTCATTGTTTGACTTAGAGTATCCAATTGCATGTTGGAGAACTTGGTTAGTTCTATTGACTTTTCCTTCAATTTTTTTTCCAAAATTATTTTTTCTTCTTCAATCATGGCTTTGTCTTCCATGGCTTTCTTCTTTTGTTCATTCACCTCACATAGTAGTATAGCCTGTGACTCTTGCTCCAACTTGAGATTTTTTATTTCCTCAGCTTGGATTATGTTTTCTCCATTATATGTACAATTTCTGCATCAAATTAATTGGAGTTACTATCTACAAATAGCTTGGTGGTGTCTATCTCTTTGTATAGTGTGTCATTCTCTACAATAGAAATCTCTTTCGTTCTCTTCAAGGATTTATTTAGTTCCTCTCTTGCCTCATTAAGCTCATGTAGTATGAGATTTATTCCAATCTCTTGGTTCACAATAGTCTTTCTCAGCTTGTAGACTTCTATTTCAAGATCTTTCCTCTAAGTTGTAAAGCTTCTCCTTCAGAGAACAAGGCTCTGATACCAATTTTTACATTTACAAGTGGGAAGAGAGTAAACTTCTAAGGGGGGGTGAATTAGAAAACTTGGACCCATAAAAAATTCACCATTCATATATCATGTGCATTAATCAAATCACATGTAAACATGTAATCAAATCACACACATAACACATGATATGATTACCTAGAAACCATCTAGGTGAGAAGGTAAAATTGGGGTGAGGATGACACCTACAAATCTTCACTACTACAGCAATAAAGTTTATCTAATTATGGTTACAATGGTTTGACCATGAATCATGATCTTCCTTGTGAAAGGCCTACCTTGTTAAAGACTTACAAAGACTATTAAGTCCCACCTTGTTAGAGGATTTCAACACCCTATTAAAATTGTGATTGGTTAAAGGAAATTAACTTACAATTAAGTAAGCACCCTAATAAAGGATTTCATACATCCTATTAGGACTACTCTATTAAGAGATTTAACTGAAATCACTTATCAAAATGTCTCACCATGGATCTTGTAGTTGGCATTTTCTTGCCTAATAAAAGATCACCTCTATCAAAACTCTGATTGATCCTTCACAATTGGATGTATCAATGTTGTGTCCTTCTCTATCTTGTGTTCTTCACTTAACTAATTTTACAATTAACTCTTACTGCTAAGTCACCCTAAATGGTCTGTAAACTATCTTGTTCACTATTCCAATTCAATCATTCACCCCTTGTATCTTGTTCTCAACATTGTTAAAAATTTAGCACTTCATCCTCCTTATGAAGACTCTATTGACTTAGAGTTAGGCATGAATCTATTGCTAAGATTCATCCATTTTTCTACTTAAACCTTCCCATTTTCTAACTGGTTTCATGTAGTTGCATAGGGAATCCACATATAGATTCGTCCCTATTTCTAAAATATCAAAATCTATCCTTAAGTCGAGTGAAAATTTGTTTACATGGTTGTTTGTTCCATTACAAACAAATATGTCCAAACTATGTCACTTCGCATATAAGTCTCTAATGCTTGGTATAGATTGTATTTTTGCTTCTGACTCAACACCTGAACTAATTGGTATCTACAGTTTACTCCACACTTGAATTCACTTGGCATGGTCTATCTACTCGGCACTTGAGTTCACTCGATACATGAGTGACTCAGCACATGAGTGACTCGACACTCATTGTAACTCAGTTTGGTATAATATTTGTATGTTGTGCTCAGTGTGTATTACTAGTTTGACATGAACTAACTAAATGGTTTAAGTGTGTTGAAACTCACTTGTCAAAACCAATATGAGATCAACAATTGTCGCTTGGTCATTACTAGCTTCTTCTGTCACTTGGTCATTACTAGCTTCTGGTGTCATTTAGTCTTTACTACCTAAACTTAGTCCTCCTGGAATTATAGATAAACAAACTTGGTTCATTTTCATTTATTTTTCAAATTGTATCCCATTGACCATGCAAATTTTCATAGTAGTACAATTAACCTCATTAGGAATTTCAACCAAAGGTAGCAATATTTTCTTTTTCCCATTCATCCAAAGAGTATATTGATTCAATCTTCCATCATGTATAGCATATATATCATATTACAAAGGTCTACCCAATTAAATATGACAATAATCCATAGGCATAATATCACATATAACTTTATCAAAGTAATGTCCAATCTTGAACTTCACAATATATTGTTCACTTACCAATATCTTATGGTCATCTTGGATCCATGAAACATGGTAGGGTTTAGGATGCTTCAACCTCTACAACTACAACTTTGTAACCAACTCTTCAAAAGCTAAATTTGTATAACTTCCACTATCAATGATTACCTTGCAACATTTTCCAACCATCTTACATTTGGTTTTGAAAAGACTTCTCCTTAGGCAAAGTTCTATTGAAAGCATTAATACTGATGATATTCCTATGGGGGAGTATTGCAGACATGTTACTATAATGATATGTTACATTCATGACTGGGTTTTTCATTAATGTCAACATAGAAATTTTTTGTAGTATCTAACAAAAAAATTGTGGAAAGATCAAGTAGGTACAGATGGCTAGTTGATTATTATAAATATCCAAGGTTATGAGAGATATTTTTGTGTATCTAGTGTATGTAGTTAACACAAAAAGAAGAAATGATAAGTCTAGAAGAAGTTATGTAAGTTTTGGTGATGTTTGTTCGTAGATAGAGTTTACAGAGGTATGTTCTAGTATACTTATTTTATCACTCAGTAGAGTTAATATTTAGAGGATCAAGATTGAGGATATGAAGAATATATGTTGAGGATGATGTGGCTAAATTTTTTGACCATAATATTGTATGTATGGAAATATATTCAAGTTGTAATGTAGGAGATTAACATTATCGCTAAGTGTAATGTGTTTTTAATGTCATACTATAATAATTAATTGAAAAGGTGTAACAAATGGCTTAAGGAATTATTTTGAGGACTTGGTATAAAGGAAGGCTAATTTCTTTATCAAGTATGACATGAATTGTATTGATGTGAAGAGAATGTAAGCATAGAGAGAGTAGAATGCGAAGTTGAGTAAAGCAGTGTGGAAGTGAAGAAAAATTCATTGCCGAGGTTTTCCTGAGTGATCCAAGGTTGGATATTTGGATCAAGGTTCATGACCTAGTGTACAAGGTCTGATAGTGATTGGTTTGGTTGATAGAAAAAAAAAAAGTACATAATAGTAAACTACATGTTTGAGTAGTAAGCTCTTCTTATAGTTGAAATTGCATGTTTGGGTAGTGGGCTCATCTTTCATACATTGTCCCACAACTCCTAACATGGTTGGATTATCCTAATAGGGATTCAAAGTCTCCTAATAGGGACTCTATGTACTAAATGTTGTAATAAACTCCTAACAAGGTCCATACTCTAATAAGGAATATTTATATTAGTACATCATCTTGTGTGCATCATTCTCACCTGAGTTTTCCCTCTAATCAAGTGTTTCACTAGTTAACATATCTAGTGTAAATGTATATATGAATGTTTTAATTATTAGGTAATTAATTCACCCTCCTTTCAGCTATCTTGGTGGACTATTATTTCTAACAATTGGTATCAGAGCATTAAGTCTTTGAAAATAAAGTTTAAGAACTTTGGGAGATCCATGGTGAAATTTTTCATGAAAGAAATTCTTACATTTGACAGAGGAAATTTTGACACCTGAGTGGTGAAAATTCTTGGTGAGTTATCAAATTTGTGAAAAGGGAAAAATATTGAGTTTTCAAATCTAGAATTCTTCTACTGTATAGAGTAGAATAGTAGCACAAGTGAAGATAGATCCAAATCACAAGAAGACATAAAAAATAATGGAAGGCATTGATTTACTTACAAAAAGAGAACTAGAAGGTATGATTTTATTTTTTTTGTTGGATATGTAAAGAGTTTCATCATTTTTCAAGTAAATGTCCTAATAGATTGAGAAAAGCTAGAAAGACTCTACTTTCTGATAAAGTTAAAGAATTTGGAGAATTTATGGAAAGATCCTTGAAATAATATGTTAATGATTCTAGAGTAGGTAACGAAAAACATGTATCAGAAGAAACAACTTTTGTAACTGTTATGGAAAGTGCAAATGTGAGAATTCATGAGAAATTTAGGATACAAGAGAGAATAGTTGATTATAATTTAGATGATGATGTTGTTTCTAAACCAAAGAATGACAAGTTATTTCTTGAGACTAAAAATGATTTACAAATTGAAGGAGATCCATGGTAGGAACAAAGCTCAGAACCTCTAACAGAGCTAAGAGTTGAAATAATAACTCCTACTTTAAAAAATAATATGATGAAGAATCACACATCTGAGCAGATTATCAAAAGAAAAGACAAAGGTGTGATGACAAGAAGTAGTGTGAATGAAGAACTATGCTTGATATATCAAGTTGACCCTAAGAATGTAGATGAATCATGTAAAGATGATGATTGGAAACAAGCCATGATGAGGAATTGGATTAGATAGTAAAGAATGAGACATGGAATTGGTCCCAAGACCAATAGACAAGAATGTGATAGGAACTAAATGGGTATAAAGAAACAAAATCAATGAACAAGGGAAAATTGTAGGAAACAAAGCAAGATTGGTATGTGAAGGTTACTCACATCAGGAATGGATAGATTATGAGGAGACTTATTCCCTAGTGGCTAGAATAGAAGTAATAAGATTATTCTTAGCCTACATAGCATAGAAGAAATTCAAAGTGTATCAGATGGATGTCAATTTAGCATTTCTAAATGGAGAACTTTAAGAAGAAGTGTACATTAAGTAGCCTAAAGGATGTCTTTTGACAAATGACAAGGACATAGTATGCAAATTGAGAAATCATTGTATGGCTTGAAGGAAGCACCCAAAACCTAGTATGTAAGGTTAGACAAACATTTGACAAAGATTGGATATAGAAATGGTATGGTAGACAATAATCTGTATTGGAAAGAAACTAATGATAGTTTCATGATTTTGGTAATATTTGTTGATGATATCATAATTGAAGGAAATGTTGAAGAAAGTAAGAATTTTGCCAAGGAGATGAGTAAAGAATTTGAAATGAGTATGATAGGAGAAATGAAATATTTGTCAAGATTGCAAATTGTACAGAATAAGGAATGAATCTTTATTTCTAAGACTAAATACTTAAAGGATTTATGAAAAAGGTTTGGTTTGGAAACATGCAAACCCATTGGAACACCTATGGTAACTAGACACAAGCTATCTACAAAGGATGAGACACCTACTGTTGAGTAGAAAAAGTACAAATCTATGGTCAGACAATTGCAATATCTGACTCACACAAGGTCAGATATAGAAAATGTAGTTGGAATTGTTACAAGATTCCAAAATGATCCTAGAGAAGCAGATTATGAAGTAGTCAAAAGGATATTTAGATATCTGAAAGGAACATCTAAATTCATATTCTAGTATGATAGATTTAATGACTTTCCTCTAAGTGCTTATACTGATGCTAATTTAAAAAGTAGTATGGATGATACGAAAGGCACGAATGGTGGAGCCTTCTTTATTGGATGAATATTGGTGTCTCAGTTAAGCAAGAAGCAAGGTTATATGTGACAAAGTATAGTGGAAGTAGATTATGTTGCAACAAAAAAAGATTGAAATCAAATCATTTGAAAAAAGAAAATACTAAAGGATATAAGGATAGAAATCAATGAACCCATTGTCATACATTTTGACAAAACAAGCACAGTAAATATGTCTAAGAATCCAGTGTTGCATTCTAAGACTAAGCATATTTCCATTATGTATCATATGTTGGGAGAGAAAGTTGTAGAAAAGGAAATTATATTGGAGTATGTGAGCACTAAAGAGAATATTGCAAATATATTCACTAAGCTTCTTCCTAAAGAGACTTTTGAGTATTTGTGAGGTATGCTTTGTGTTATGCCCCTTCCTAAATCAAAGTAGAAGATGAAAGAGTGCATTAGTCTAGTGTAATAGAGCATAATTTTTGTTTGGACTGAATACTAATTCTTCCTATATGGTGGAGTATATTTCATGGATAGAGTCATCTAGAGCTCTTTTTGAATGTTGTTTCCAATAGTGTGTTTTGACACTCAAGCTAAGTAAGAAATAGTTGTTGCATAGTTTGATGCAAAAAATTTGGTTATTGAAACCTTTGACATTTATTTCAATGGGGGGGAAGTTTGGCATGAAAAATATGTAAAAATAATATGCATAATAGTTGGAGAAGTTCAACATAAGTACAACATGAAATGACAGATTGACAAAAAGCACATTGAGGTATATTAATGGGGGAGAATGATTGATGGTATTATTTGAACTAGATGTTTTTCATCTATGTTGCCATTAATTACAAAGGGGGATATTGTTGTAAGCATGAATGTTAATGATATTCCCATGGGGGAGTATTCTAGATATGTTACTATGACGATATGTTACATTCATGATTGAGTTTGTCATTGATGCCAACATAGCAGTGTTTTGTGGTATCTAATAGAAGAACAGTGGAAATATCAAGTTAATACAAATGGCTAGTTGAGTATTATAAATATTTGAGGTTATGATAGATACTTCTTTGTATCTAGTGTATTGAGTTAATGTCAAAAGAAGAAATGATAAGTCTAGAAGAAGTTATGTAATTTTTTATGATGTTTGTTCTAATATAGAGTTTATAGAGGCATGTTCTAGTAAACTTGTTATATCTCTTAGTACATTCGATATTCTAAGGATTGAGGTTGAGTACATGAAGAAGACATGTTGATGATGATGTGGCTAAGTTTCTTGTCATAATATTACATGCACATAAAGATATTCAAGTTGCAAGGTGGAAGATTAATGTTATCGCTAACTATAACATGTTCTTAATGTGGTCCAATAATAATTAATTGAAAAGGCCTAATAGCTAACTCATCAATTTTTTTTGAGGGATTGTTATAAAGGAATGAAATTTTCCTTTATCGAGTATGACTTGAATTGTATTGATGCGAAGAGACTGTAAGAAGAGAGAGCAAAATTTGAAGTTTAGAAAAGAAATGCAAAAGTGAAGGAAACTTCATGGTCAAGGCTTTGCTGAGTGATCCAATGTCTAAGAGTAATTGGTTTGGTTTATAGAACAAAGGTAAAAAGATCATAATAGTAAAATACATGTTTGAGTAGTGAGTTCTTCTTGTATTTGAAATTGTATGTTTGGGCAATTGGTTCATCTTGCATACATTGTACAACTCCTAATAGGGATTCGAGGTCTCCTTATAGGGACTCTATGTATAAATGTTGTAATAGAATCCTAATAGGTTCCATCCTCTAACAAGGAATATTTATATTAGTACATTTTATTGTGTGCATCTAGGTTTTTCCCTCTAATCAAGGGTTTCCCTAGTTAACATATTGAGTGTAATTGTCTATGTGCATTTTATTATAGTTGATGTTTACTTTGGTTGAATGGTTAAATTTGTTTAAAGAAGATGATTTTTTTAGTTATCAAATAACTAATTCACTCCCCACCTCCCTTGCACCCTCTTAGTTATGCTAGTGGAATATTATTTCTAGCATGTTCCTCATGACTTCCCACATTACATAAGGTTCTTCTTACCATCGGATTTTCACTAGCCTCAGGTCCAACTAGTGAACCCTTAGTGTCTCCTTGAATCACAATAGTTCTATTGTCCTGCCCACTTTCAAAAGATCTACATTAAAAGGATTACCATGAAATCTACCTCTAGAATAAGAATTACCTCTTCCTTAGTAAGAACTAGTACCTCCTCGATAAGAATCACAAGCTTGCCACTCAGTCTTTTCTTTGTCATCATTATTCAATTCATATTTTACCTTATCTAGAATATAATTACTAGATCTACCACCTTCTCAATAAGATCTACCTCAGCCTCTCAAGAATCTACCACCTCCACCTCTTTGTCTTTGTTCATGCTTCATTCTCAAGATCTTCTCAGCTTTCAAGCAATATTAGTATGCTTCTTCAACACTTTCCAATTTTACAAAACTTATTTCATCTTGAATTGTAGATCTCAATCCATTTATGTACCTTCCAATTTTCTCAATATCATCATCCACATGTCTAGATCTGATGTCTAATCTATAGAATTCCTTAGTATACTCCTTCCTAGGCATGTCTCTTATCTCAAATTATGCATCTTTCTCAAGAAGCTAACCTGGTAATCAGTAAGAAGGAATGTTTTCTTCACTTGGTTCACCATCTTGATGCATGTTCTGATATTTTCCTTTCCTTTCCTTTGTCTATTAGTTTACAAATGCTCCCACCATAATGAGGCATGTCCTTTCAATCTTGTAACTCCAATATTCACCATCCTATTATTAGGAGTGTTTTTATGCTCAAACAACTTCTTCATTTTGGAGATCCAATCCAATACAAAATTTGTGTCCAATTTAACATCATAAGGAATAAATTTCACAATAGGCTTTGAATTTTCTTTATACGCTACTCTCGACAACCTTACTTGATCTTGATCTTCTTTAGGTTTTAGGTTAGGGTTTGTTACTACTGCCTCATCATCGCTTACCTCATCAATATGTGCTCCTCTCCTTTGGGTTGTCTCTAAAACATCTAATCTAGTTGTAATTTATTTTAATGTATCCAATATTTCATTATTAGTATTTCCTCTATCTTGAACCATCTTTACAAATCAGGTTCCTACAAGATTGTAACCCTCTATAATTTCTAGGTCAAATCCTCAGATCTTCTTCCCACAACCAAATTTACTTAGGTTCTAATCAATCCAATATCCACAAGGAAATACCTTGAGCTCTAATATCACTTTGTGTAAGGAGGAAAATAAATAGCTAGGGCCAAGGGCACACTTGGCTATCAAACCACCTCATAGAGTCAACACAAAAAAAGAGAATAGTAGGGAACAACAATAATGGGAGAGAGAGAGAGAGAGAGAGAGAGAGAGAGAGAGAGAGAGAGAGAGAGAGAGAGAGAGAGACTTTATTGATTCATCAAGTACTTAACATACATGAGTAGCTACAAAGTCTTCTAGGTTACGACCAAATACAGAAAAAAAGCACAACTTTTAGATTCATTATCCAACTTTGAATTTAACCTTCTAGACACATATACACCACATTCAAAATCCTATAAGTTCTATCTCCCCTTCCTATTGTAACCTAAGCCTAAGTACTCTATTTATACTTGCCAAAATGACTTACAAAAGATTCTAGAATAATCCAAATCAAATACACAAGTCAGCTCCAACTAAGAACCCAAAACACATACAAGTCAGTTACTGAAGGAACATTCAGCCAGTACTGGATAGCTCGACACACACTGGATAACTTGATATAAGAAGGATAACTTGGAAAATAGTAGATAGCTCGATAGAAATTGGAACTTGGTAGCAAATGGAACTTGGTAGCGAATGTAACTCGGTAGCAACTGAAACTTGGTAAAAATTGGAAATTGGAACTCAATAGAAACTAGCACTCGGTAGAAACTTAAACTTAATAGCAAGTAGAACTCGATAGCAATTGGCACTCAATAGGAACTTGGTACTGTCTAGAAGTTTGAGCTTGGAAATTATTGGTAGAATGAACAAAAGTGTAGGATCACAAGGCAACCCAAGATACTCCTAGATCACTTAGTTATTCTAAATCATTCCAATAATTACAACCTATTTGGATCATTTTTTATCTCGTATCTCATGGGAGTGAACTATTTATGGATCCATGTGGTTGGGTGGTAAAATAATTTTGAGGTACTTTTAATTCTTTTGTGGATGGATTTATGTGGATCCAACTATTAAAAATTATTTATATTATGTTACATTTCCTTGGAAAAAATTATATAATATTGTAATATAAGCTCTTGAAGAAATTCAAAGTTCATATATATATGTATCATGAATTGAAAAGATATGTAAAAAGAGTAAAGAGTATCTTTAGGAAAAATTAAGGGACATGTTAACATATCACATTATTTCGGAAAGCTCAATGAAGTAATAATGCATATTCCCTTATATTTATATGATGATAGTGATAATGTGTAGGATGTATAAAATAATCATTTCATCTTTATAATATTGTCAATATTATGATAAAAGTAATTAGTAAGTAGAGTATGATTTGGAAAATATTGGGTTTTGAGGGGGACACAACCCAAGAACAGAATGGACACAACAGAAAAGGGAAATTGTATTAACTAAAAAATAAGCTAGTACATTCAGTACAGAGAAAATAAACTTCAAAACATGCCCTAAGGGCTTACAATTGCATAAATGTTGAGATAATTTCTCCTTTCAGTACCTCCTCCCAAACTCCACTCCGAACTACCTTTTACAATGGAAAAAATCTCCTTAAATAGACCCCAGAGGGTTAAGGACTAGGAGTACATTCTAGAAAGTGCTAGTAGGCATCCACCAACCAAATAGAAGGTTCCAGAATCTACGTTAGAAGTCGACGCAAATCTCAAAGAATCCAAAAATAGTAACCGAACTTTCGGGAGGCATAACTTTTGAACTGTAGCTCCGATTGACGAACTGTTTACATTTTTGGAAAGCTCTTGAAGCAATCTATAGCCCTATGGATGAGCTTTGATCATCCCCCATTTTTTGGCCCTTTTCGTGGTCATTTAATGCCCCTAACTTGAGTTTGAAGCATTCTTAGGAGGTCTCCACAACTCAAAAAATTGCAATAAATTTCGAACCGTGGGGCGTTTTGACCTGATTCTTTTTTTGGAATGCTCCAAATTAAAATTACATTCATCTAGCCAATTTACACCTCCTAGTTCACCAAAATGATGACTCAATTACATACTCCTATTTTTTCAGGATTTACACGAACACTGATAGTGGAACTGTGAGAGTTTGAACCTTTATTTGACCCAAATGGGTATCCAAAAATGAAAACACATGAAATAGAAACTAAGTCTAATTATATTTTTTTGGATGACACAGGATTTCCCTTATACCTATGGATGCTCCTGCATCAGACGCCCAAGCTAGATTGAAAAGTTACCCTGTCACTTTAGGAATGGTAGAGGAAATCCCAAAAGGGAAACCTCAATTGCTGAAATCCAAGTTGAGTCCTCGATCGTTCATCCT
Organism: Cupressus sempervirens; assembly: GCA_028749045.1. Classification (NCBI taxonomy): domain Eukaryota; kingdom Viridiplantae; phylum Streptophyta; class Pinopsida; order Cupressales; family Cupressaceae; genus Cupressus; species Cupressus sempervirens. Next base: position 63,645,685 of record CM053791.1, read on the forward strand.
TTCCATTTGACCAAATACTCTTCATACTACTTGTTTCTAGTACTCTTACCCACATGATGATCTAGAATGTCTTCTATCTCATCCTTCTTAGAACCAGAAATCAGACACAGCTCTAACACCATCTCCTCATTTGCACCATCATCATGATACTCTGTTAAATCTGCAATGTTGAAAATGGGAGAAATGTGAATACCATCTGGCAGCTCCACCTCATATGCATTTCCCGAGTCATGTTTCTTCAAAACTTTGCAAGGGCCAATTTTCTTCATTTTCAACTTGTTGTAAGTACCGAATGGAAATCTTTCTTTTCGTAAGTGCACCATGACTAGATCCCCTACTTGGAATTCCTTATGTCTTCTCCTTTGATCAGCCCTAGCTTTATACTCTTCATTCATCTTGGTAATGTGTTCTTGAACCTCCTCATGTAGATGCTTGATATGTTGAGCAAATTCCTTAGCTTCAACACTTGTCCTCTCCCCTTGTTCTATCTTCCTCAATTCTGGTGTAGTCCTTGGGCTATTCTCATATACAATTTGGAATGGTGATTTTCTAGTACTCCTATTTATAGAGTTATTGTAAGCAAACTCAGCTTGTGGTAGAATCAAATCCCATCCCTTGGGCTTATCCCCAACTAAACATCTCAGCAAATCGCCCAAAATTCTATTTACCACTTCTATTTAGCCGTCAGTCTGCGGGTGATGCGTGGAACTAAATTTTAGGTCTGTTCTCAACTTCTTCCACAATGTCCTCCAGAAATACCCCACAAATTTAGTATCTCAATCAAAAACTATACTCTTGTGAAGACCATGTAGTCTTACCACCTCTTTGAAAAACAAGTCTGCAATATAGATAGCATCATGAGTTTTGTGGCATGGAATGAAATGTGCCATTTTGGAGAACCTATCAACCACCACAAATAATAAGTCATTACCCCTTTGTGTCCTTGGCAATCCAAGAACAAAATCCATACTTATGTTCACCCATGGCCTTGATGGAATAGGCAATGGCTGATATAGGCCAGTATTGTGACTAAACCCCTTGGCAACTTGACAAATCTGGCAACTCTGTACAAACTTCTTCACATCCTATAAAATTTGAGGCCAAAAATAATGTTCTCTAAGAATGGCAATGGTCTTATCTCAACCAAAATGTCCTACCATCCCTCCATTGTGTTTCTCCTTAATTAGATTTTCCCTCATGGAACTCCTTGCAATGCACAATTGACTACCCTTGAACAACATGCCATCCTGAATCAAATAGTCTAACCACTTGGTTCTATCTAAAGTAACAGGTTCTTTACAAGCTTTCCATGCTTCAGAAAAATCAGGATCCTCGGGGTACAAATTCTTGAGTTCATCAAACCCAACTACTTCAACCTTCATTACTGTAAGCAACAACTATCTCCTACTTAGTGCATTTGCAACCCTATTAGATTTTCCACTTCTATGCTTCAACACAAATGTATAACTCTGCAAGAATTCTACCCATTACATATGCCTCTCATTTAATTTACCTTGGCTATTTAGGTACTTCTTGGCTTAATAGAACTCCAATAGTGCTTCCACTGGCATCACAATTCACCTAGAAAACCTTTCTAAAATCTAGAAGTGCCAACACAGGCTATTCTATCACCTTCTTCTTTACCAGTTCAAAACTTCTCGCAGCTACTGCAGTCCATTTGAACTCTTTTCTATCCACTCTTATTGTATCAGTTAGGGGTCCACATATGCCACTGAAATGCTTAATAAACTTCCTGTAAAAACTAACAAGACCATGAAATGATTGTACCGCAGTAGCAGACCTTAGAGTAGGCCATTCAAAGATGGATTTTACCTTCTCTTGATCCATTTTGAGACCTTCAGGTGATATAACAAACCCCAAATAGACTAACTCCCTTTTTGCAAAGTCTTTCTGAAAATTAAAATATCATCCAAATAAACAATAACAAATTTTCCCAAGAACTTCTTAAGTACCTCATTCATGAGCCGCATGAAGGTGCTTGGGGCGTTCATCAATCCAAAGGGCATGACTAACCACTCATAAAGACCCTCCTTGGTCTTGAAGGTTGTTTTCCACTCATCTCCTTCTCAAATATGTATCTGGTGATAACCACTCCTCAAATCTATCTTTGTGAAGTACTAAGCTCCACTCAAGCAGTCCATAAGATCATCCATCCTTGGCAAAGGAAACCGGTACTTGATGGTTATCCTATTTATAGCTCAAGAATCTATACACATCCTCCACTCTCCATCCTTCTTTAGTGCGAGTACTGTAGGTACTGCACATGGACTCAAGCTCTCTCGAATCAAGCCCTTCCTCAATAGCTCCTGAACTTGTCTATTTAGCTCCTCTATTTTAGCAAGAGTCATCCTGTGAGCAGCCTTGTTAGGAAAACTAGCTCCTGGAATCAGATCTATCTGATGACGAATTTGCCTTACTGGTGGCAATCCATTTGGAAAATTATCAAAGATAATATCTCCAAATTCCCCTAGTAAATTTGAAACTTCAAGTGGTATTTCACTACTACCTTCTTTATCTTTCCTAGGAATTAAAGCATAGCACATATGCTGATGTTTCATGCCATCTAAAAACTTCCCTCCATCAAAAAGACAAATCCTAGCACTGCTACATACCTTTTCACCTTCCTTTTTCATGGGCTTCAATTTGTGGCGAACTCCATCCTTTGTCAGAGAGTATGTGTTTGCATGTCCATCATGTACTGCATGTCTATCAAACTGTCATGGTCTACCCAACAAGAGATGGAAAACATCGATCGGAATAACATCACAGAGAAATTCATCATGGTAACTCCCAATTTTGAATTTCACTAAACATTGTTCACTTACTAGGACCTTATGATCATCTTTTACCTAAGCAATCTGATAGGGTTGGGGATGTCTCTCCCTCTTGAGCTTTAGCTTAGAGACCATCTTTTCTGATACCATGTTATCAGTGCATCCTCACAACATTTATCCTCACACTTACATCTAGTATGGAACAAACTCCTCTATTGTCGTGGTTCAATCTCACCACTTAGTAGGACTCTTTTATTTATCAAGGTCTCTCCTCTTTCTGCATCCTCTCAATGTGATGATTGTGCATCCTCATCCACATGAGCAACCCTAGCTTGGCCCTCAGCTCTCCTATCTGTCCTTCCCTATCATTGAGGGTATTCAAAGGCACAATGACCTTCTTCATTACAATGGAAATAGGTACCACAGAAGCTGCCTCTTCCTTGTGCATGTCCTCCCATGTCCTCTACCTCTTCCTCTCTAATTTCCAAAGTCTTGATCATGGGAGCGGTTGGAACCCTCATTCCTTTGGTTCCTGCTAGTACCCACATCTTCATTTTTCTTTTGGGTTTCATTGCAGCCTCCAGATGATCTACCACTTCCCCTTCCTCCTTGACCACACCCTCTTTTTCTTCCTTCAAACCTTTTATTCAGCTTCTCCTCAACTCATAGGGAAAATTGGTATGCCTCTTCAACGCTGGTCATTCTTACCAGACTTAATTCCTCCTAGATGCTAGGTCGCAACCCACTGATATAATGAGCAACCTTCTCCTTATTTGCTTCTACATGCCCCGCTCTAATCAAGAGTCGATAAAATTCCTCTGTATATTCTTGGATTGATCTTCCTGCTTGCTTTAACCCATACATCTTCTTAAATAAATCAAGCTCGTAGTCCATAGAAATGAACTGCTTCTTCAATTTGTCCACCATGCGATCCCATCTTGTGATCTTCTCATTTCCTCTTCTATTTATTTCCAACTAAACCTCTTGCCACCAAATTTTGGCATGGCCTTTCAGTTTTTCCTTTGCACACTTAACCCTATCTGTGTCCCTGATATCCTCATACTCAAAGTATTCTTCCAGTTCATTGATCCAATCGATCAGCTCATCTAGTTTTAGATTTCTTGAAAATACACCTACTTCAATTGTAGGTTTTTTCCCAAACTTAGTAATGGCACTGAAAAGCCTTTCCTCTACATGATTCAAAAATTCCCCATCAAATTCCCCTTCTGGTCCCATTTCTTCTTCTTGATTGTCATCCTCACTGTCGTCACCTGCGGCAACATTTGCTCCTCTACGGAGCTCCTCTTACAATGCCTGTACCTGCCTTTGGAGGGCTCTAACCTCCTCAAGATTAATAGCTCTAGCCCTTCCACCATGCTCTCTTCATGGAGGCATCTTCTAACTCGAACCCACAACCACACAGTCTTGGTGAAAACTGCCTCATAGTCGGCACTCTGTCTACACACTCAGGAAAACCCGCTCTGATACCACTTGATGGGGACACAACCCAAGAACACAATGGACACAATAGAAAAGGGAAATTGTATTAACTAAAAAATAAGCTAGTACATTCAGTACAAAGAAAATAAACTTCAAAACATGCCCTAAGGGCTTACATAAATGTGGAGATAATTTCTCCTTTCAGTACCTCCTCCCAAACTCCACTCTGAACTGCCTTTTACAATGCCAAAAATTTGCTTAAATAGACCCCAGAGGGTTAAGGACTAGGATTAAATTCTATAAAGTTCTAGTAGGCATACACTAACCAAATAGAAGGTTCCAGAAGCTGTGCTAGAAGTCGAAGCAAATCTAGAAGAATCCAGAAATGGTAACCGAACTTTCGGGAGGCATAACTTTTGAACTGTAGCTCCGATTGATGAACCATTTACATTTTTGGAAAGCTCTCAAAGTGATCTATAGCCCTATGGATGTGCTTAGCTCATCCCTCATTTTTTGGCCCTTTTTGAGGTCATTTAATGCTCCTAACCTAACTTTGAAGCATTCTTAGGAGGTCTCCACAACCCAAAAATTTGCAATAACTTTCAAACCGTGGGGCCTTTTGACCTGATTCTTTTTTTGGAATGCACTAAATTACAATTACATTCATCTAACCAATTTACACCTCCTATTTCACAAAAATGATGGCTCAATTACATACTCCTATTTTTTCAAGATTTACACGAACACTGATAGTGGAACTGTGAGAGTTGGAACCTTTATTTGACCCAAATGGGTATCCAAAAATGAAAAGACATGAAACAGAAACTAAGTCTAAGTATTTTTTTTGGGTGACACAGGATTGCCTTTATACCTCTAGATGCTCCTGCATCAGGTTTTAATAGTTAAAATCTATTTAATGTATATTTATTGTATGTTAAGTATATGCATTTGATTTTAAAACCTTAATATGATAGCCACTAATTTGGATTTTATTTTTTTTACAAATATTGGTTTGGAATAATTAATAAATATTTTATAAAGACTATCTAAGTGTTTTTTATAATATCTTATACAAGAATATATGTGGAATAACTTGATCTAAAGTTGCTAAGTCCTATATGAGTTCTAACACTCATAAGTGTCACAAAGAGAGAAATATAGGGATGAATAATTAATTGACTAAGAGACCATAAGTAGACATTAACTTATGAGTGACTTTAGTTGATTTAAAACTTTTTAGAGAAAGTTCAATGAGAAATAATTATGAAATACTTGTTAATTTGGATGAGTAAAAAAAAACTCCTAAATTAGGCAATTGATAAATTTATTTAAGAAAAATGTTAGGTAACATATTAGGATTGTTAAGGACCTATAATTTAGTAAAATTAGTAGGATAAGTGTTTTCAAAATAAAAACATCCAACAAACATATCATCTTTTTTCCTTGTCCTTTTGGGCTCTGTAGTGGGCCTTTACAAACCCTATTGGGATTTGTTACAACCCTATTAAGAGCTAAGGAGATGACAACAAAACCATCTATTGAAATTACTTCAAAACTATTTTTAATTAACTATTCAGGATAACTTATCCAAGAAAATGAACTAGCCAAAATAGAAACTTATCTTGCCAGTACAAGTCCTCTAAAGTCCACAACTTAGACTTATCATCAATCACTTATCAAACCTTTACAAATTAACATCCAAATATCACATAATGTTACATCACATTACATATAGGAACATATAATAATTTTACAAAAGTGGAAACATGTTTCCTTCACATAAAGTCCTAATTACTAATTTAGTTACCATTCAAATCAAAATCTTACACACTATTACATCACAATACATGTTGCTACATATGATAAATTTACTATAAAGGAAACATATTTCCTTTATAAAAGGACCTAATAATGAATTCATCCATCATTGAGGCTTGCCCAATGTACAATGAATAAGATAGGACCATCATAATATATTACATATAGGTTCTACATGCTATAATATAAGTTACAAAATAATATAACATAGTTGGCCTAAATGGAATAACTCAGACATTATCCTAAACAAGTATTCACAAAAAAAACAAAATATTTTTGAAATCTTTGACATAGCATTATGAAAATGTCCTTAAAAAAAATCCAAGGTTGCTAAACAAGTTTTAACTGAATAAAAAAATCACACAACATGAACAATAGAATATAGTTTCCTATACATTGGATTGCAACTAGATCTCAGTGAAATGTTTTCCTAGCTAGATATCTAATGTACGATTTTGTTGCATGATAGAAGTAGGAAAATTGATATGATTGGACTCTTGAGATTAAACCTTTTTGAGGAGGAGGAAAAGATGGTTGATAAATTGCATTTAAATTTCAAGTTTTCCATGGAGGGTGGTCTATAGTAGATAAGATTGGCATGGTCCACTTCGTAACATACTCAAAGACCACTTTTTACAATTGGTCCTCTAGAATGCATTTTTCTATTTTCTCTTTCTTATAGATAATTATTTCTTCAATAATAACATAGAAAGTGTGGATAGAGAATAACATATGGATCTTTGAAGAGATGAAGAAACCTTGATAGATTATTCAACATAGCTAATCTATCCATTGATAAAGTTTCCAATGCTACCTCATATAAATGGACCATGGAGATGCTATTCTCTAAGCAAGACTATTTATTCCAATTATAATGTAAAGGGTTGTAGTTCAAAAGGTTGGATACACCAAATCATAGTAAAAAGAAGATTGATCAAAACTTAATGTAGGAATGAAGAAACCATTGAAGGAATAGATTATACTAAATTTTAATGAGGATGCTCTAACTAACAAAGGTTCTTCACACCTTGGGATGAATTTTAGAGAGCATTAGGGAAACACATTAGTCATGGGTGATATGAAATTGATGAAGGGTGCTCCACTTAATACCATAAACCATAACAAAAACAAAGAAACAACAACAAATGCAATAATAAAATATGGACTTCTTATTTGCACCCAAAATGCATAATTACAAAATTCACAACTACAATATGCTAACCCACATTGGCACCTTCATTACAATAATCTGCAATAAAAGCTGTGAAGTATCACCTAGAGCTATTCTAGACAATGTTTAGGCCTTTCTTAAATAGGCAATTTTATGTTGCTCAAGAAGGTTCTAGATGCTCAAACTTAATACCTAGGGCTGATAGAGCCTAACAATACATACAGAGTTAGCTAAATACATCTTTGACAAATTATTTTAGAAATTTTGGTACCCCAACTTGGGAAGGCCATAGCTCTTGAACTGTTGCTCTAATTGGCCATTATAACCACTATTCAAAAATGCCAGCTCCGAATCTACATGCTATTATGACCACTTTTTACAAGCACCGATTTGTCAACTTTGTAGGCCTTGTTTAGGCACTCTAAGGCCTCCAATGATGAGCCTCAAGATTTTTCTACAAATTTCTCCATTAAAAATGCATAATAACTTCTTTGATACTTAAGATGGAGGAAAGAGATTTTTATGGTAGGCTTATGATTCCAAAATGAACCTTCATGTAGAAAATGAGAACATTCTAAGCTCATATGTTAAACTTACTAAAAATAGCAAGTTCCCATAAATAGTAACCACCTTGTCTACTAGACCTTATTAAAATTAAAAAATTCCAAAAAGAAAATATTTTTTGGTGATGCAAGATTTCTCTTACACCTAAGATTCTTCTGCATCAAAAATTCTCAGTAGGTTCAAATAATGTTGTAGAAGTGAAGGAATATTTTATTACAACTAGACTTGTTGTTCATATAGGTTTCAAGCATTATAATTTGGAGGGGATTCATATGTTATTTTTAGGGCTATCCAAAAATGAGGGATCAAGGATTTTAATTTTCAACCAATTATCAAGTTTTTTTTGGATGATCTTATCCACTTTCCTGATTTTATGGTTTTTCATATTTTTAGGGTAGGGAGTCATGTGGCTAAAAAACTATTAAAATTTTATTTATATTTACATATTGAAGCGAAGTTTATTCTTCAAGGTCTAAGGAATCCTCAGTTTTCCAAATGATTATTTTATTTCATCATTTCTACTAAGTAGGGTTTTTTAAAATTAGGTGATTGTCTTTAGTCAATGTGGTTTATTTGGAATGATTATCTATACAAAGGACTAGATTAATGCATTCATGTACTTATATCCTTTGGATGAGCATGTTTCTAATATTCCCATCCTATCTTGGCTAGTGGAATAAGATAATTAGTAAAGAATAAAGAAAAGTTGGGTAAAGGTGGTCATGTCTTAATTAAATTATTATTATTTATATGATCTTGTTAGGATATTTTAAATCAAGATTCAATTTTGGAGCTTGCACAATTTAGGGTAAAAATAGACGGATGTCATTTTTGGATGATTACATCAAAACAACAAACGGGGTTCCTTGACTAAGTTAAGAAAGAGAAGATGGTTGTACTCATAAAATTCAAGTCCCTATAAGTGGTTGATATCCTTATTGATCTCCTAGGAGATAACTTCTAAAATCATTGTTGCTAGAGGCTATAGAGATATACTATTTTTATGATTAGAGCTTGGAGGTTCAAATGAGTGAATGAAAAGGTGATGGTAAAATGGTTTGTTGAGTCTTTGTTTGAAAAATAGGTTTTTATTTGTGTCTAGATTAAATTCTTGAATGGGCTAAATGGGGTTTGGGCACCCATATAATAGAATGCTTGCTAGCAATGAGGATACAAGGAATTATGGAATTATTTTATTTATAAGACAGAGAGGAAAGAATGAAGACACTGATGACTATTTAGAAAAGAAGTGGGAAGCTGATAAGAAGCTAAAAATTTAACTCCAAAAGAGAGGGGAGAGGATTTTGGAATTTTTACCTATGTAAGTGTTAAGGTTCAGTTTGGTGGTAACAAATAGTCACCTATCAAGCTACGATAAAAAATATTAGTCATTAGTATTAAAATTTTTTAAATGGTATATATTTCACCTTTTATAGAATATAATTATTTATAACAAAAACCTTAGCATACATGACATTTTTATGTTGGATAAACTATTCATAACCTTCAAATTCACCAACAACAATAAAATAAAGACGTGTTGATTGGGATCCTTCGTAAAGAGTTATGTTTGCCTTCTCAAGAAGAGGTATATCATGGATGACCTTAACTTCATTTTCATAATTTTCATCATCTTCTTCATCATCATCATCATCATCATCAGCATCATCATCATTATCACCACCATCATCATCATCATTATCAACAACAAGAACAACACTGGTACCAAATGTGTCATGGATCAATGCATTGATGCCATCATCTTCAAATGTCTTTCTGGTGCATGATTGTCATCTTTTATAGGATCATGATCTTCTCCTTCAATACTCACACCTCCATGTTCCTTTGTATTCACACCTCCATGTTCTTGCATATTCACACCTTCATGTTCCTCTGAGATGTGTTGGTACATATCATGTACTTCCTTGGGGAGATCAACCTATATAAAAATGATGATAATAAAACCCCTACTATTTTGTTCATAAGTATATTAATTGTGAAAATAATATAACAAAAAAACTTACCAACTGATGATAATCAAACCCCCTTTAGTGTGACCAATCTCCCAACAATGTCTTTTAGTTGTTTTGATTTTGATTATTTTTGTCTTTAAGTTGTTATAGTGCTTGCAAGGACAATAACATTTGTCATCACCTAGTCTTTGAAAGTTAGAAAACAATCTAGTGATTGTCTCCATATTTTGATGAAACTACCCTGTATTATTTGACATGATCCTTCTTCATAGGAGTTACTTATTCATGTACCCTTATTGAGCTAGTTGAACTTAATATTTATATTTTCACATATGGCTTTGAAAGAAACATTTGGTGTAATTAATGTGTATATCTACAAAAATATTTGACATGTTGTACTTAATGTTTATATCTACACATATGGTTTTGAAAGAAACATTTGGTGTAATTAATGTGTATATCTAGAAAAATATTGGACATATTGTACTTAATATTTATATTAGCACCTAAAGGTTTCAAAAGAAAAATTTGTTATTGAAAGAGTGAAAAATTTTTTACAAAAAAATACACCTAAAGAACTGTTAGCTTAGAAGAAAGAACATGGTGTTAAAATAGTATATAAAGTGCTTGACATGATATGTCCACAAGTGAGGGTATTGACCAATCTTCAAAACTTGAAAGTTGAAATGAAAGCTATCGAGGATCAAAGACCTATGCCAAAGTTACAACAAAATGTGATGTTGAGAGCTATCAAGAATCAAACACCTATGGGACTTGTCCTCTATTCCCTTTCTCTTTATTCCTCTTTTTTTCTTGAACATTCAGGGATTTTTTCACATGATTCCTCATGAGTTCAAAATTCAATCAAATTCTTTTTACCTTCAACTTAGTTATCTATTGGTTTATACATGCACAAGTGAATGGTGTTAAACATGAGTCATTATTGTGTCAAAACTTTATCTTTGTTTGGCCAAACTATAGCAAGAATTAAATTCTTTCTTGTTCTATCATGATCAACTTAAAAATAGCATCTACATTTTCTTAAACCAACATATCCTAGTATCTCAAATGTTGGTTTCTCAAATTTTTTTGTTTGAAACATTTTGTTGTTTTTTGTGTACATTATTTATCTTCTTTCTTCTTCTAAAGTTTATGCACATGGGATATTTAAAGAAAACATACTTCTCATAAGATTCTTACCCTCTAATTTATTGCATTTAAGTTTTAAAGATATTATGATTTCTCTTGATCCCTTTATAATTTGTCATGTATTGCATGTACATTTTCTTTTCCATTTCTTATAAGAGTGTTTCAAGGTTAGCAACCACTTCAACATCCTTTGCATGTTTTAGAGATAATGCCATTATGGCAGAGGATTCTGTAATGGAATGAGCCTAATGATTATGACATTTACATAGAAGTATAACTTTCTTCTTTAACTCCTTTCACTCAACTCTTCACTAAAGTCATTCTTCCAGTAGTGAGAATAGCTACTACAAATTACTGGGAACCAAGGGACCCTAGACCTATGCTAAATTTTCTATGGAGATGGGAGAATTTATTTTTGGATTCAATACTTCATAACATTTTGGATCATATAGTGATGTCCAAATTAACAATAGCAATAGATATTTGGGATCCTTGTAGGGAGACTGTTCCAATACATGCATGGTTACATCCTTGGCTTCCATTGTTGGGCTAGTGTATGGAGCCTTTATATCTAACCATTCATTATAATTTGGGCAATGCACTTCATGCTTGACATAAAAGTGATGCATTTGCATATGCAATTTTATCACCTCAAAAATTTGTATTTGATCCTACTAGCTGGGAACAATTGATTTCTTAAATTATTTTCAATTGAAAAATTATATCTCCATCTTCATGTAACCTAAATCCTTGCTTCTCCCAACTATATTATTTCTCTATTTTTATATATTCTATAATTAATTTTAAATTTATTTCTCCATGTTTTTATGATGCATAGAAAATCCCATATCGTCTTATGATAAGTCTAAGTGGGTGTAAATATATGAATAAAGAACTTCAAAATGAGTTCAATTAAATAAATAATTTTTGTATCTAATGTTATTTAATAAAATACGAAACCTACTAATCATCATATACTTATAAGAATCAAAGTATATACAAAGTAAGATCTTGGTACATAAATTTCAACAAAAAATAGAGGGAACAAAATTCAACTAGGGAGTCATATAGTATCTAACTATAATTATGAATTAAACATATGTCAAATACAACCTTGTTTACAATGTAATATAATTCTATGTATTTTTTATTCCACACCAAAATCAATAACCTTGTTTTTACTATACAATTTTTTTTCTTAGTTAATAACCTTTATCATTTTTAATTTGGGAAGTAATCCCCTTGAATTTGGCATACCATGTTTTCTATCCAAGTAGTATCAAGACAAGCAGAAACAACTCCTAGAAATGTTGTTCATAGACCTAGTGAATATTCATGCACACCCAATTCAAAAGCTGCTACTATTAGATCTCTTTGTTTTAGATAATCATATAAGAATTTGGGTTATGGTGCTCAACCCATTACAACTCTAAATGTTATCTTATTCTAGATGTCAGCTAGGTACATTCTATTTCTCCTTTGATTAAATGAGCAAATAGACTTAATCACCACATGCCTTTCAAGAATCAATTACATTTATTATTTAGATCATTGCAATTCTTTTTATTAATGGTGGAATCTAGTTTTTATGTTACAAACGAAACTATTAAAGTGAATGTGTTTTTTGATTAAAACAAATAAGCTAGAGAGTAAAAAATCATCCATACCCCAAAATGACCAAGGAAATTAGAGGCTTGAGAAAATAAAAAATGGAGTATATCTTCGAAAAGTAGAAGATCACCTAGCATTTGCTGGAGCTAAGAAAAGGGTCTAGGGCTGATAAAATTGAACTAATATTACATAGCTCATGCTTTCAACTCTATTTATTTTTCTATTCAACAAAATAGGAATAATTTTTTATTGTAAAAAAATTACTTCATGTATTTTGTAATATCTACTATGATATGTTTTGGTAAAATTTCTTGCAAACTCTGCCAATTTTTCATGGTTTGCATTATTTTTGTGTAGGATCTTTATGTAATTCACTTAGCATAGGTTGAGTGAGTTATATTTTTTTATTATTTGGATTTTGGAATATGAATGTAGTTGGATCATTTTTTCTATTATGTAGATAATATGTAATAAGAACATTAAAAAGTGCTCTCTGAATATTATGTAGATAATATGTAATAAGAACCTTAAAAAAGTTCTCTCTAAATACATAAAGATATCTACTATGATACCCTTTTGTAAAATTTCTTGTGAACTCTGCCCTTTTTTCATGGTGTGCATTATTTTTGTGTAGGACCTTGAGGTAAGTCACTTAGCATGGTTTAGTGAGTTTTATTATTTTATTATATGGATTTTGGAATATGTATGTACTTGATCATTTTTTCTATTGTATACATAATATGTAATAAGCACCTTAAAAATGTTCTCTTTGAATATATAAAGATATCTGCAATGACTCTTTTTTGTAAACTTTCTTGTGAACTCTAGCCATTTTTCATGGTCTACATTATTTTTGTGAAGGATCTTGATTTAAGTCACTAAGCATAGGTTTAGTTATTTTTATTGTTTTATTATTTGGATTTTGGAATATGTATACAATTAGATCTATTTTTCTATTGTGTATATAATACGTAATATGAACGTTAAAATAGTTCTCTCTAAATGTATAAAGATATCTGCTATGATGCGTTTTTGTAAAATTTCTTGTGAACTTTGCCCATTTTTCATAGTCTCCAATATTTCTGTGTAGGATCTGGAGGTAAGTCACTTAGTAGGGGTTGAGTGAGTTTTATTGTTTTATGATTTGGATTTTGGAATATGTATGCACCTAGATCATTTTTCTATTTTATAGATAATATGTAATAAGAACCTTTAAAAACTTCTCTCTGAATATATAAAGATATATTCTATGATATGTTTATCTAAAATTTCTTGCAAACTCTACCCATTTTTAATGCTATGCATTATTTTGGTGTAGGTTCTTGAGGTAAGTCACTTAGCATGGGTTGAGTGAGTTTTATTGTTTTATTATTTGGATTTTGGAATATGTATACAGCTAGATACTTTTTTGTATTGTGTAGGTAATATGTAATAAGAACCTTAAAAATTTCTGTTGAAATATATAAAGATATCTTCTATGACATGTTTTTGCAAAATTTCTTGTAAATTTTACCCATTTTTCATGGTCTACAACATTTTTATGTAGGATCTTGAGGTAAGACACTTGGCATGGGTTGAGTGAGTTTTATTATTTTATTATTTGGATTTTGGAATATGTATACAATAGGATGATTTTTCTATTGTGTATATAATATGTAATAATCATTTAGGAGCATCCTAGGTTTACATGTTGTCCTCCTCATTTGTGTTCATTCTACTAGTTGTTGTCGTAGTCATTGCTGAGTTGCAACGATTATTGAGTGCTAGTAGTTTTGCAATATCAGTGAAGTTGTAGTTATCCCAAGTTATGTTAACATTTGGGTTCACATGTTATCTCATCTCACTCTATAGTATGTGCCAAGCTATAGAGTGTGTGTCAATTTATACAGTGTCTACCAAGCTATCCAATATGTGTCAAGTTATCCAGTATGTGTCAAGTGTTCCTTCATATGATGAGTGATTTTGTTACTTATTGATGGTTGGTTCCTTTTTTTTTCAAGTTTCTTGTGTTTTGGTTCTTAGTGGGAACTGACTTGTGTGTTTAATTCTAATCATGAATTTTATGATAGTATCTTATCTTGCAATGTGTGCAACCCATTTTAAGGTTGGCCTTTCTATTATGTAATGTTCTAGAATTATCTAAAAGTTTGTTTGGCAAGTATAAATAGGGTTTTTAGTCTTAGATTTAGGCTAGAATGGGGAGGATTTAGAACTTTTGTTGCATATATGTGTGGAAGTGCAAATTTGAAGTTAGATCATGGATCTTGAATGTTTTTTTTATATGGTCCTAACCTAGAAGGCCTTATAGCTAGGCATGTATACTGATAATTTGAAGAATCAATAAAAGTGTTTCATTCTCTCTCTCTTGGGTGGTTTTCTCTTTGTGTGTTTCCTTCCATTGTGTTGACTCTACAAGGTGGTTTGGATTGTTGGGTGTGCCTTTGGCCCTAGTTCTTCTCACCCTCTTTATGTCAGGTTGTACCAGAGCTTTAGGTTCATCCTTATAGAGATTGGATCATGGATATCCCTAAGTGAATTTTGTTGTGGGGTAGTAGATCTAAGGATTTGACCTATAACTTGCTAAGGGTTATGATGTTGGAGGAACCTGATTTGTAAAGATAGTTTGAGGTAGAAGAAATGTCAATAATGCAGTATTAGGTACATTGAGACAAATTTTAGCCAAAAAAGATTTTGTGGAGTCAACCTAGAGGAGAGGAGCACATCTTGATGATGTGAGTGATGATGAAGTAGTAGCATTAAACCCTAATCTAGAATTGGAACAAGATCAAGATGAAGAAAAATTGTTGAAAGTATTGTCTTGGGCATAGTCAAAGCATTCTATAGAAGTTGTTTCTTATGATGGAAAATTAGACACCTATGTTATGTTGGATTAGATCTCTAATATGGAGAAGTTCTTTGAGTATGAAAACACTCATGATAATAGGAAGGTGAAACTTGTAGTTACTAGGTTGAAAGGACATGCTTCACTGTGGTGGGATAATTTGAAAACTAATAGACAAGGGAGGGGAAAGGAGAAGATCAATAATTTATCAAAGATGGTGAACAAGGTAAATAAAAAATTCCTTCTTATTGATTATCAAGTTTTCTTGTTTAGAAAGATGTAAAATTTGAGACAGAGAGACATGACTATGAAAGAGTATAGTGAATAGTTGTATAGATTGTACATCAGATCTAGACCTGTGGATGATGATGTTGATAAAATTGCAAGATATCTAAATGGATTGAGATTTGGAATTCAAGATGAAATAAGTTTTTTAAAATTGGAAAGTGTAAAAGGATCATATCAATGTGCCTTGAAAGCTGAGGAGATGTCAACAAAGAAGCATGAACAAAGACAAAGAAGTAGAGGTGGTAGATTCAAGAGAGGCAGAGGTAGATCTTATAAAGAAGGTGGTAAATCTGATAGTTCTGTGCAAGATAAGGGAAAATATGAATGGAAAAGTGATAAAAAAAAATAGAATACTGAGTGGAAAGGTTGTAGTTCATACCAAGGAGGTATTATTTCTTACCAAGGAAAAGGTAATTTTTTTTCTAGTGGTGGTTTTCATGGTAATTTTTTTAGATGTGGTAAAGAAGGGCATCAATTATTTGAATGTAGATAATCTAAAAGTGGGAAAGGTAATAGAAATGTTGTGATTCAAGGACACATTGATAGTTTAGAAAGTGAACCTTAGGCTAGAGAAAATTTAATTGTGAGAAGATCCTTATGAATTAAGGGGAGTGATCAGGAACCTATCCTAAGAAAAAGTCCTTTGAAGACTAGATGTAAGATGGCTAGAAAATGTTGCAAGGTGATCATTGCCAATGGAAGTTCTAAAATTTTTGCATTAGAAGAGTTGGTTACAAAGTTGTAGATGCAAAGGCTAAAGCATCCTAAACCCTATCATGTTTCATGGATCAAGGATGAGCATAAGATATTGGTAAGTGAGAAATTCATTATGAATGTCAAGATTGGATATTATTTTGATGAAGTTCTATGTGATATTATGCCTATGGATTATTGTGATATTTTGTTGGGTAGATCATGGAAATATGATAGATATGTTGTACATGATGGAAGACTGAATCAATATATTTTTTGGGTGAATGGGAAGAAGAAAATATTTTTTTCCTTTAATTGAAAGTCTAAATGAGATTAATTCTACTACTTTTAAAGATTACATGGTTAATGGAAACCAATTTAGTAATGATTGAGCAGGATAAGCTAATAATGACCAAGTACTACATGAAATTGAAAGTTTTTAAAATGAGCACAAAGAGATTGTCACTAATGATATTCTTGATGATTTATCATAAGTGAAAAGTATAATTCATTGCATGGATCTAGTTCTTGGAGCTAGTTTGTAGAACAAGGCTTCAAATAGATTGACACCTATAGAGAATGAAGAACTTAACAGGTAAGTGCATGAATTTTTGTAGAAGGGATTAATCAAAGAAAGTTTTAGTCCATGTGTTGTACCTGATGTATTAGCACCTAAGAAGAATGGAGAATAGAGAATGTGTATTAATTACAGAAAAATTAAGATCATAGTGAAATATAGGTTTCTTATACTGAGGATGGATGTCATAATAGATTTTTTGAGTGGAGCAAAGTATTTTATGAAGATTGATTTAAAGAGTGGCTATCATCAAATTAGAATTAGAGAAGGTGATGAATGGAAGACTACTTTGAAGAAAAAATATGGTTTGTATGAATGGTTTGCTATGCCTTAGGTTTGACTAATACACCTAGTACTTTTGTGATGTTGGTGAATGAATTTTTGAAGAGATTCTTGGGTGATTTTGTGATTGTTTATTTAGATGATATCCTTATATTTAGTAAGACTAAGGAAGAACATATTGAGCATGTTAGACAACTATTATAGAGATTGAAAGATGTGCAGTTGGTGATTAATCTAAAAAGGTGTTCTTTTATGCCAGAGTAGATTGTGTATTTTGGATTCGTGATTTTAGCTAATGTTTTGAGAAGAGATCCTATGAAAGTTAAAACAATTTTGGAATGTTCTACACCTGATAATTTAGGTGAGGTAAGATCATTGCATGGTTTGGCTATTTTTTTATTGGAATTTTATAAAGAATTTTAGTGTTGTTTGTGATGCTATAATTGAGACAATAAGAGGAGATAAAAAAGAATTCAAGTGGACTATTGAAAATAGATTGATACAAGTATGAATATTTGTTTCAATAATTGTTTTGTAACTAATCTCAAACCTACTACTTGCTGGTAAGATAATTGCTTATGTGATTTGAGTACTATAATTTGTTTGATTGATGAAGACAATTTGATCAAATGAGTAACAATATACCTAAAGGAAACATTGAGTTATGATATGGAAAAGGAGTACAGGTATCACTTAAGATAGTGGTATTATAGTGCATTGATAATCTACTTACGGTTACAAAGGATGGTTACACTGATTAAGTTCAGAAGAAGAAGTTAAATGAAATTTATCTTCCAAGATTAACATTATGTACACTAGGTACCAAGAAAAGTTAGTGTAAGCCAAGAAGAAAACTAGTTGGAGCCAAGGAAAGTCAATTTCAGTAAATTTTAGTTCATTCCAAGTATTTTCATGGTAGATGCAAAGAAATGTAGTATATGTCAAGTACATCAGAGGCATGTTAATGTTGAGTGTCGTTATTATGAGAAAGATCAAAAAGTTGATGTATCTGAGCTGACAAGTTTGATTTCTTGGATTGTGTGAACCATGTGGAAGATAAGCTTGATGAGTTGGCAATGGTGATCATTTTGAGGTGAATTAAAAGAGATTGAAGGAGAAGCTTCTAGAAGGGAATGAAATGAATTAATGGGTAGATTCATTGAATCCTACCTAATCTAACCTAACCTTAAATGGATGATGGAGGATGAACTGAGAAAGATCTTAATTCTCTATTAATAGAGATGGCTGGTTAGAAGAAAAAAATTTCATGTGCAAGTACTTAAAGAAGGCAAGGGGTCTAGGGTATTGCTTTATTCAGTTACATAAGAGAAAAGACTATATTGACAAGGAAAGAAAGAAGGCTTAAGTGTATGGATGCTTTAAGGGTGAAAAAACTATCAAAGCTAAATTGTGTGAAAGCCAATTAGAATGGAGTATTGAAGACAAAGATCTATAATCTACAAGTGTGTTGTAAGTTGTTATCAAATCAAGCCTTACTATTACTTTCTAATCATTGTACCATTCTAGAATAAATCCTTTGGATTAAGGTTGACCTAATAGTCATTTCTCAATCCTTTAATTGGGTGACATTCCAAGTGAATGATCTAAAGTCCTCTAACAAGGTTCACTTCTAAAAGGGTGATTGAAAACTTTTAGATAGGTCACATTCAATAGTGTGCACTGTAACCTTTAACCAGGTTGGCCTTTCACAAGGCATCACTTTAGAAGAGTGAGAATGAGTAGCACATTACTAGTTTTTTTTCCCAAATTGGGTTTAGACATTAAATCATGTTTTCAAATGTGTTATTGAATCTACTATGTTTCATGTTTACATTCCTAAAAGGTTGAGTTGACAATAACCTACAAGTTTAAGTGATTGTATGATGTAATGGATGCATGCATGATGAATTTTTTTATGGATATGGGTTCACTAAGTTTTGAAAAGTTTTAATTGTATATCAAGAAATTGGATAATTGATTCACCCACTCAGTCTAGTTATTCTAAAGAATTTTAACAATTGGTATTAGAGTCATCTACTTAAGAGGACTAGTTTGAAGGTACTAGAAGAAAAAAGATCAAGATGTGAAAAAGAGAGGTACCCAAGCTTAATAAAGATAACTTTCTTGCATGGAAAAGTTTTTTGATCCTACTTGAATCCTAATTGTTAATGGCTTGAAAAAAAAAACACAACCAAGAAATGTTGTAGATTGCCTCCGCCCTAAGTTATGGCAAGTTTGATGATATCAAGAGTTGTGATAGTACATGCTCTATACACTATCTATGGAGGTGAAAATATGTTCTAAGAGCCAAATTTAAAAGTATCGTAGGTAGGTTCCATGATATGATAATGCAAAAAGGTGAGAATATTGTTCAATATTGCTCTTAGATAAATTATGTTAATGCAATAAGAGGAGCTATTGGTAAAATAGATGATGAGACTATACTAATAAAATTTTTGAGAACATTGCTGCCTATTTATGCTATTAGAGTTTCTACAATACAAATACTAAGATGTATGTCAGGGAATAATCTAACTCTTGAAGTTTTGGTAGGGAGGCTGACTGCTTTTGAGCTATCTAATTTTAATTATTATAAACCTAACAATGTTGAATATAATTTTGAAGCTAAGATCTCATTTAAGGAACCTAATCAAAAGAAGAAGAAAAAGGTAAAATATGTGTCCAGTGATAATGATACAGATGATGAAGTTGTAGATCAACATGAAGCACTAATACAAGGAGAATTCACAGAGGTAAAGGTAAGTTACCTATCATGTATTTTAATTTCAATGAGGTTGGTCATATTACTGGTAGGTGTTTAGAGAAGAAGAATTTGAGAGGCGAAGACAAGTACAAAAGTAGAAGAGATGAAGACAACAAAGATTACAAAGATAAAGGCAAGATGTCTTACTAAATTGCTGAAGAGGAAACAAAAGATGGATCTAATGATCATAATAATGAAGTGGTGTATGTTGTAATGTAGAATGAATCTAATAAGGATATGGAAACTATTAGAAACATGAATGATGATGATATTCCTATGAATAAGTAATGTAGATATGCTACTATGATGATATGTTACATTCATGACTGAGTTTGGTATTGATGTCAACATAGTAGTCCTCTATGGTATCTGACAAAAGAAGAATGGAAAGATCAAGTTAGTATGATTGACTATTTCAGTATTCTAATATCTGAGGTTACAAGAGATACTTATGAGTATCTAGTATATGTAGTTAACATCAAATGAAGAAATGATAATTCTAGAAGAAGTTATGTCAGTTTTGGTGATGTTTGTTCTGAGATAGAGTTTACAGAGGCATCTTCTGGTAAACTTGTTACATCTATTAGAAGATTTGTTATTCTAAGAGTTGAGGTTAAGGATATGAAAAAGACATGTTGGTAATGATGTGCCTAAGTTTTCTTGTCATAATATTATGGGTACACAAAGTTACTCAAGTTGCAAGGTGGAAGAATAATGTTATCACTAAATGTAATGAGTTCTTAATGTAGTCCTATAATGATTATTTGAAAAAATCTAATAATTGACCTAGGAGAACTATTTTATGGACTTGGTATAAAGGAAGGACATTTTCCTTTATCATAGGATATGGAATAGTATTTATTAGAAGTGATTGTAAGCAATAGAGTGAGCAAAGTCTAAAGTTGACTACTGTAGAGTGGAAGTGAAAGAAACTTCATTGCCAAGGTTTTGCTGAGTGTTCCATGGTTTGATATTTGGATCTAAAGTTTGTGACCTAGTCTACAAGGTCTAATAGTGATTGGTTTGGTTGATAGAACAAACGAAAGGAGAAGATAACAGAATTTTTTATGTTTGAGTAGTGAGCTCTTCTTCTAGTTGAAATTGCATGTTTGAGCAATGGGCCCTTCTTGCATACATATTACTACAACTCCTAATAAGGTTGGGACTATTCCTAATAGGATCAGATTCTCTTAATACGAATTCAAAGTCTCCGAACAGGGACTCATATGAATTGAATGTTTTAATAGACTCCTAATAGAGTCCATCCTATAAAAAGGAATATTTATATTAGTACATCATCTTGTGGGCATGACTCCCATTGGGGTCATCCCTCTGATCAAGGGTTTCTCTAGTTGAAATACCTAGTGTAATTGTCTATGTGCATCTTATTATGGTTTTTATTTACTTTGGTTGAATAGTTAACTATGTTTAAAGAAGATAAATGTTTTAATTATTTGATAACTGATTCACCTGCCCTCTTAGTTATCTTGGTGGACTATTCTTGAGTAAAAGTACAAAGGTGTGTCACCTTTTAGGCTGATGTATCAAAATGACTGAATTTGAGTATTTCTATCTAAAAATAAATTTTGTTCAACCATATGATCTAGATAAATTAATTATTGCTAAGTTATATATTGTCTCACACTTTTCCAATAGAAAATGTCTATTAAATGCATGTTTCATACTAGTTTGTATGCAATTACTAAAGAAATAAAATTATTTTACAAAAGTGGGGTTTCGATAATTCTTACTATTTTTAATGATTTTTTTTTAATAACATATAAACATCATTCTATTGAGCTCAAAGTCAAGAATATTTTCATATAGAGGTTCTAGTATTTTAATTACATATTGTAAATTATAATTAAAAAATTTTACAAGATGCTAGTTTAACACTAAAAAATATGTCAGTTTTGAGAATGAAAAAAATATTAAATGATATCAACAAAAATAAAAATTATATGATGTTCTATAGGAGAGAGTCCTCTTCAAGAATGTATAATTTTTATCCTAGTCAGAATAGATTTACTTCGAAGAATGTGGTGGGAGATGAAAACTGTCAATTTTAGTTAAGTTGAAATTTGAATCATTATAAAAGAGGAAATATAGATCTAAAGCCAATTTTTATTTTTGATTGTTGTAGTTATATATCTTCTCTATAACATAGTTTTAGATCATAGGGAAATAAGTTGATTTTCATATGGTTTTGTGGTGGGAACTAGACCCCTAATTTTCAACATTTTTCAATAGCTAAAAAATTCTCTATATAAATTAGGAAAATATATCAATTCTTATTTCAAATAATTCTTAAAAATTAGAATCCTAAAATTCATCCATTTCTACAAATTTTATTTTTTTACTTCATTTTCAAATTCAAAATAATAATACTAAATTTATGTCATTGAAGGTGAATAGTTATACTTTTGTTAGCCTTTTAGTTTACAAAAGGGTGACACAAGTTTGTGCTTTTACCCTGACATTTCTAACAGTAGTTACACTAGTGTCTTGTGTGTTCAAGAATGATAGATGGATCATATATAGTGGGTGCTCACATCACATGACTGGAGATAAAAGTAAGTTCATCACCTTGAATTATTATGATAGAAATATTGTAATTTTTGGTTATGATGCACCATGTCTAATAAAAGGAAATTTTTCTATCACACTCATAGAAAATATTTTATGTAACGGGTATTTGTAGGATCGTGGTGTGCCAAAAAGTGGTGATCTAAAAATTCTATAGTTCTAAAATATTTCAAACCATTTCAAAATCTATTCCAACTTTTTTCCCACCCACCTTGATACTAAATGAAAATAATTAATATATTTATAAGGTCTACCATATCTTTTGATACCGAACCTATATGGTCAACTTTAAAAACATCCTGAAAATATGCTTTTGGCCTATTTTTATGTGATTTTTACTTCAAACATGTAGCTGACAACTTTTTTTTCACCAAAATTTGGTTAAATGAAAAGGGTTTCTTAATAATGTTCTTATCTTTCCATAAATGTAAGGTTTCTTAAATTATGAGTTAATTAAGGAATTGTTACATATTTTCTAATGGAGTTATATATAAATTGTTAACTGACACTACTTGAAAAACAACTATAACTTTCAAATGGTACAACTTTTTTTAAATCTAAAAGATGCATCACATTCTATGTTTCTTCTACTATAAGGGAAAAAAATGAAAAAAATGAATTTTGCAAAGTTTTGAATTAGTTAAGGTGGTCAAACACGAGATTTTCTTAATTCCAAAAATACTAAAGTGAAATATTATTTATTAATTATTTATTTAGAATAAAAATACACAAAAATATGTGTCACATCCAGGCATGAGTCTACTACTTATATCTGGAATATTATTTAAAAATATTAACATTTTATTTTGATTAAGGTGGTTACACATATGTCTACTTCTCATTTTTCTTCTGAAATTTTTGTAATAATGCATTGAAATTAAAAATTTTCACGAATCAATTTTTATTTTTTTGAGATAATTCTTAGTAGTTTAGAAACTAGATTCAATTTTCTAGAGATTCTTTTCTCTCAACTTTTTGATATAAAATTAATAACAAGTAGAAAATTGCACGTCAAGTTGACATACCACTAATTTTTTGGTTTTTTATTGCCACTTAAGAGCATAGTTTGGTTGACCATGATCCTGCACATACCCTAAGAATCATTATTATGTTCAAGGACTTAACTATAATTGGTTTAATGTGTCACAACTGAATAATTTAGGTTGTAAGGTTGAGTTTTAAAGAAAGATTGCTAAGATATATAATACTGATGGAAAACTAATTGGAAAATGTGATCAACCTTGATATAAAGGATGCTACTTGTTTAATTGTAGAAATTTATGATGTGTGGCTATGGCACAAGAGGGTATGTCACGTTAATTTTCATAACTTTGTTAGAAGTAGTAACATGAAAAGATTTAGAGGTTTTCCTAAGTTGAATAAACCTAACAATATAATTTGCAAATAATATCAGTCAAGCAAAATTAAAAAGTCAAGTTTTAAGAGTAAGACTAATACCTTTAAAGGAATATTAGAGATTGTTGATAATGACATGTGTGGACCAATTGAAGTGAAAAGCTATAAAGGAGATAAGTATATTATGCTACTTATTGATGATTATTCTAGAATGATGAGAATTAAGTTTCTAAAATAGAAATCAAACACTTTCTAAATGTCCAAAATGTTTGAGATCTTATAGAGGAGGATATTTTACATCAAATGAGTTTGAGATGTTTTGTAATGATAGAGGAATCAAAGGATAGACATCTACCCCTAGCACCCCTCCACAAAATGGAATTGTTGAAAAAATGAACAAGTCTGCAATGGACTATGTTGCGATGCTCATGACAGAGAAAAATATATCATTGAAATATTGGAGAGAAGTTTTAAGTACAACTATCTATACCTTGAACCATGTGCAAGCCAACAAAGGTACTAATTCAACACCTTTTTAAATATGGTATGGATACTCACCTAGTGTAAACTATTTTAAGGTATTTGGAAGAAAGTCTTATATTCTAAAAGATTTTAGGAATGGTAAACTAGATGCAAATGATGAAGAAGGTATATTCCTTGCTATTCCACAAGAAGTAAATCTTATAAGTTTTTAAATACTAGCACTAACAATGTTGTGAAAAGTGAAAATGTGAAATTTGGTGAATAAATAGAAGTACATGAGGCAAAACCTATGAAGGAATTAGAAGAATACAAATAATTTTTATACTTCTATGAAGGTATGGCTTATGATGAAGATGTTGTAAATCATGATGTAAATCAACAGAAAGCTTCAATGACTACTGAGTCATATACTTTGAATGTTGAGTTGCATTCAAAAACTAAGTTACATTCAAATGTCGGATTACAAAATGAAGTTAAAGCACATTCATGTTCTAAGATTATTGTACATGAAAGAGATGTTGCACTAACTAAAAAAGATTTACATAGTGATTCAGAAGTTGAGAGACCAAGTGAAGAAACAAAAGTAGAACCAAGATTGTCTAAGTATGTCAAGAGATATCACCCTACTGCCCAAATCATTGGAGATAAAGATACTAGACCAATGAAAAGGAACAAGTTAAGAAACTATATCTATCTGTTGAGCATACAAGAACCTATAATAGTGAAAGATGGCTTAGAGGATGTGGACTAAAGTAAAGCCGTGGAAGAAGAGATTGAAAAAATTGAGGAAAATAAGACATGGACTCTAGTTCCTAAACCATAATATAAAAATGTGATTGTTACTAAGTGGGTATATAGAAACAAGTTAGATGAAAATGGTGAACTCACAAGGAACATGATAGGATTATTTTGTAAAGGGTATGCACAAGGAGAAGGTATTGACTATGGAGAAACATTTTTCCTTTTTTGCAATACTAGAAGGAGTAAGAACTCTACTTGCTTACTCTGCATATAAAGGTTTCAAAGTTTATCAAATGGATGTTAAATCTACATTTATGAATAGTATATTAGAGGAAGTGGTTTATATAGAAAAGCTAGAAGTATTTGTTGATGTTCACAACAAAAATATGGTATGTAGACTATACAAGCTTTATATGGTTTGAAACAAGCACCAAGAACATAGCATGAAAGGGTTCATAATTATCTTGTGAAGATTAGATTTGAGAGGACTAATGATAATGACAATCTATACTTGAAGGTAGAGAAAGGAAAATATATCTTACTATCTAAATTTTTTGTTGATGATATCATATTTGGAGGTCAATATAAATTATGTAAGGCTTTTGCAAATGAAATGGAGAAAGAACTCAAGATGTCTATGTTTGGAGAGATCATGTTCTTTGTAGGTTTGCAAGTACATCAAATGAAATATGGTATATGCATCACTTAGTCAATGTATGTTAAGAAGATACTAAAAACTTTTGGATTAGAGGAATCCAACCTAGTAATCACACCTATGGTAATAGGACATAAAAATTTGTCAAAGAATGATGATCTATGTCACCATTTAGGATACCAAAACTTATTTTAGTCAAATCTCATTTCTCTATCAAAACTCTTTTTTTTTTCAAAAACTAAACATACCCTTTTATAGATCTCAGATTCAATATCATCATTATACAATTTTTTTATTGTTTTGATTAGTTATAATATGTTATAATTTTAAAATATTATAAGTCAATATTTCAACATTTCAGAAGATACTCCCTCAAAAAAGAGAAAAAAATAGAAAATCATATTAAAAAAACTAAAAAGTTATATTTCTCTCTAGAGGAGAGAGTCATCTTCACTAAGATGTAATTTTTTTCATGAAGGTGTACTAGATTTGATAGATAAGTTTTAATGGGAGGAAAAAAATGTTGGATTTTAATAAGATCGAGCTTGAGTACTAATAAAAAATAAAAGATATATAAAAAATAATTATTTCTTTTTTTGTTCTCTATCTATACATGTCATCTATAAGATATTTCCAAATTAGAAAAAAAATAGATGATTTGCATATAATTGTTTGATGGGAACTACAACCTATATTTTTTATAGTTAAAAAAGGGACTTCAAAATAAAAGAAAATGAATAAATTCTTACTAAAAAAATTTAAAAAATTATAGGCACAAAACTCATCCAATTCTACACATTTCATTAGTTTACATCATCTTCAAGTTCTAAACACAAATACCATTTTTTTGTCATTAATGTTGAATTGTCACATTCTGATATCCCATTTTCTTATAAAAGGTGACACATGTTTATGATTTTACCACATTATACAGGTCTATAATTGACAAATTACAATATATAGTACATAATAGACTTGTTATTGCATTATCTATTGGGATAGTTTCAAGATTCTTTGCTAATCCTAGGGAGAATCATTTGATGGATGTTAAGAGAATAATTAGATATATAGAAAGAACAAGAGACTATGGTCTATACTATAAGAAAAATAAAAATTTTGAATTGAGGGCCTACACCGATGCTAATTGGGATGGACATATTGATGATAGAAAGAGCACCAATGTAGGAGAATTATTCTTAGGAAAAGGCTGGTTATATGTACTACCATGAAACAAAATTGGATCTCTAAGTCCACTATTGGAGCTTAATATGTTGCTACTATAGTAAATTGTACAAACATTGTATGGATCAAATAGCTAGTCAAAGGTATGAAGCAGGAAATCGCTGAACCTGTGATACTTTATAATAATAATACAAGTACTATAAATATGTCACAAAATCCTGTGATGCATATAATCACTAAGCACATTGTAATCAAGTATCATTACTTGAGAGATTTAGTTTAGGATAAATAGGTGAAGATGGAATATGTTAACGCAAAAGATCAAATAGTTGATATCTTCACAAACACATTACATTAGGATTCTCATGATTATCTAAGAGGTAAAATAGGGCCAATACCCCTATAAAAGGCTATCTAAGAAGCATGAGGAGTGTCTTTCATAAAATAATTTTATTTACATATGTTAACATTGATGTTGTGGATCTTACTTTAGGAGTTTCCTAAAGAAATCAAAGAGTTGGAACTACAAATTAGTCACAAGCTATGTGATAAAGGAAGAAACTATAAATGTTCATATCTTCATATTTAGATGACAAGTCTTTAGCATTATTGTCAAAGAGGGAAAACAAAAAGAAATCTAGGTAAATTTGAGGGAGAGAAAAATATTGCTCTTGTTGAGGGAGAAATCCTATTGAGGGAGATACAAGAAAATACAGAAGAAACATGAATACCTAGTAAAGAGGAAGTTAATGTCAAAGAAGAAATAAGAAGTGGTCATTGGGAAGTTATAAGGATGAGTTGATTAGAATAGAGTACAAATTTTTGTAACCTATTTAGAAGATGAAAGTTGTTGATAGAGGGAGATATTTCAATACAAGGAATTATTTTCATTTTGGTATTATATTGGTTGTACTAATTTAGTTTGTAAGACAATTTCTTATATGATTTGAGTACATCATTTGTTTGATTGATGAAGAGGATTCAATCAAACGAGGTAACAATAGCACCTAGAGGAAATGTTTAGTTATGATATGGAAAAGGAGTAAAAGGATCAGTTAATACAATGATATTATAACGCATTGAAAATATACTTAACATTACAAAGGAAGGTCACATTGATTAAGTTTAGAAGAAAAAGTTAAATGGAGTTTGTCTACCAAGCTTAACACTATACATAGTAGGTACTAAGAAAAGTTAGTGTATGTTGAGCAGAAAATGAGTTGGAATCAAGAAAAGCCAATTTCAGTGTAAGACTAGTGAAACAATGTAAGCTAACTAATGTTTAGTTGATGTTGAGCACTAACAAAATTTAGTTAGTGCTGAGTTTTTTTGGCACATGAGAACCCACTCTATATTTATCAAAGAAGGCACCTAAGGATCATAAATAGTCTACTTAGGATAGATTGGGACACTAATCCTGTTGTAAGGCCTAGTTCTAGGATTAGCTATAATTATGTGCCCCTGCGTAACTAAGGTCTGTTAGTGTAGTTTTTTAATTTTTCCTATTTTACTAGGTTTTTCCTACACTTTTAATAATCTCACTTAGATTAATAAAGCATGTCTTATTAGGTGAATGGTTGTGAGGTGTCACCTTCCTACATGTGAGCATCAATTAGCTATCTTGGGAAGATACTTTGCTATCTTTAGTCCAATAGATGGTTGCTCCTCATTGGTTGGTGTTGCCACCTCCTCCCTCTTCCTAGCCTATATAAGCATGCTACCTGGCTTGTATTTGTATCTCTTGTTTTTGCATCCTCTTAATGCTATTTTGCTTCCAGCATTTGCATTACTCTCTTGGAGACTAACTCTATGATGCTATTTTGACTTTGTATCATTTGCATTCATAATTTAGATATTTACTCTTTGCACTAGTTTTTTGGGTTATTAATCTTATCAGATTCTAACATGGTATCAGAGGTTTTCTATGTGTAAGAGTAGATTTTAGTTTCCTTATTTGAGAGATAAACTTTATTGTAGTTTTTTGAAAAATGAAGTATGCTCTTCTCTTGCATCTTTGGATGATCCTGAGAATTAGAAAGTTTTGACAAAAATGATTTTTCTCTGGGGTTTCAATCTCAAATCTGACAACCAACTTGCATATTTGGAGTTTTCAATCAGTATTGCAGGTTCTAGCATGCCATTGATGGACTTAGGAAGCTGATCCAGCATTTGCATGTCATATTCTAGTTGCTGGGGTCATTTTTTGATTTTTGGAGCTATTTTTTACTATTAAAGGCATTTGATTTACACTACAACAACATCTTTTGCACATCAGCAAGAAAAATGCTTTTTGGGTTTTGTTTGCAGCCCTGTAAAACCATCTGGGTATCTTTTAGATTTTGCATGCAAGCTGTATATTTTGCAGAATCGAGCATGCAAAGCTACAGCCATACCCCTCTCCATTGGTAGTCGCAGATTTGAACGCAGTTTTCAAATAAATTGTAGATTCTCAGCCGTGACTGTGCACGGTTCTCATTTTGGAAACTTCGGAGGACCATAACTTTCTCATACGACCTCGTATCGAGGCGATTCTTTTTTTGAAAGTATATAATTTTTCGAGTAGATCGTAGTGGTGCTATTTTTTCCTTGATTATTGTGCCCAAGTTTCAATTTTAGCATATGCTCTTCATAAGGAGGCCCTATCAATTTTTTTTCCGTAACTTGAGCATACGAGCATTTTTTTTTATCCAAAAAATGCGTTGGAAAGCTGGTTCTGAGACAGAGATGATGGTACAAGTTTTTTTTATTTTTCTATAGTCTAGTTTCCTATTTTGGCAGTCAAAGCTAGATGTTCTATTTTGTCTTCCAGGAGCCATATCTCACTCATTCAGACTCTTTTCTGGGCTCGCCAGATATTGTTGGAAAGTTGGTTCTATGAGTTATTCAGTTGCAGAGGTCTTTTATCCAGATTCTGCTCCAGGTTCTTTCTACTTTGAGTTTTGCACTTTTGCACTCTGGTGGATTACTTGGATTCTACAAGTCCTGGAATCTCTTCTTCTGTTCTTCTGGATCACTCTTCTTTCTGACTTTTGAGCATTGTATGCTTCTATTCTATTGCATTCCTTTTTCTATAAATGCACTAAGATAAAGTGCCTACTTTTGCATATCTGGGATCTTGTACACCTTGTGTTTGTTTGTACTCGCACTCAGTTATAAAGTGCCATAGGGGGTCATGATGTTTTGCCATTTTGTGCTCATCCACCTCTGTCAAGTGAATTTTTCTTTCACGACATTAGCCCATGCAGTGTGTCGGTGACACTGCCCTCTATCTTGTGCTTGTACTTCTATTGCACTGTTGGTGTTCTTGATTCTTCTTCTTGTAAATGTTTTTGGCATTGCATTTTAGTGTTCTTATCACCCCTCTCCCTGTTCAGCATTATGGGGGGATTCACTTTTTGTTCTATGCTTCTTTGGTTGATGGTTCATGCCTTCTATTTCCATGGAGGTTCTACAGATCAACATTTTGATAGAGTTTGCAGCTTCATGCTTCGGAGATGCTTTATGCTCTTTTCTGTTCCTCTCTTTGGGACATTTCCTAGATTGGAGACTTAGTTTCCTTCATCTAGTTCTTTTTCTTGTATTGGGTACCTGATCAGGCCTTGGTGTTGGGACCCATTTTCTTGCTTTCATAGCTTTGCTAGGTTAGCATCCACCTAAGCTTCACTTATGGAGGCGTGTTAGTGTAGTTTTTTAATTTTTCCTATTTTGCTAGGTTTTTCCTACACTTTTAATAATCTCACTTAGGTTAATAAAGCATGTCTTATTAGTTGAATGGTTGTGAGGTGTCACATTCCTACATGTGAGCATCAATTAGCTATCTTGGGAAGATACTTTGCTATCTTTAGTCTGATAGATGGTTGCCACCTCCTCCCTCTTCCTAGCCTATATAAGCATGCTACCTGGCTTGTATTTGTATCTCTTATTTTTTCATCCTCTTAATGCTATTTTTCTTCTAGAATTTGCATTAATCTCTTGGAGACTAAATCTATGATGCTATTTTGATTTTGTATCATTTGCATTCATAGTTTAGATATTTACTCTTTGCACTAGTTTTCTGGGTTATTAATCTTATCAGATTCTAACAAGGTCAATATGATAAATAAGCCTAAAAATGCATAAGATTATAGGTTTATAATTGGTTTTAATATCTAGATACATGTTGGATCACTTACTTTAGGTTAGGACCAAGTTTTTGTCTTCAGATTTGCCTTTTTGCAAAAATTGAAAAAATTGCTGAAAAGTTGTCAGCAACTTTTGAGCAACTTTGCAAAAAGTGTCAAATAAATTCAATAATATTTCCTACAATGGATAGGTAGTTTAAAATGACCATGTAATGATTAGAGAATTCCTACAAAGCCTCATAGGCTGATGGTAGGAACAAAAATTATAATTTGGCTTTGAATCAATACAAAATCAACATTTTTCTTGCAAAAACATATGTTCTAGTCCATTGTATGGAACTTTATTGATGGGGACACAACCCAAGACAAAATGGACACAACAAAAAAGGGAAAATTATATTAACTGCGAGAATAAGCTAGTACAACAGTATAGAAAAATAAACTTCAAAACATGCCCTAAGGGCTTACAATAGCATAAATCTAGAGATAATTTCTCCTTTCAGTACCTCCTCTCAAACTCCACTCTGAACTACCTTTTACAATGCTAGAAATATTCTTAAATAGACCCTAGAGGGTTAAGGACTAGGAGTACATTCTAGAAAGTTCTATTAGGCATCCATCGACCAAATAGAAGGTTCTAGAAGCTGCGGTAGAAGTTGGCACAAATCTAGAAGAATCTAGAAACAGTAACTGAACTTCCGGGAGGCATAACTTTTGAACCGTAGCTTTGATTAACAAACCGTTTACATTTTTGGAAAGCTCTTGAAGCACTCTATATCCCTATGGACCAGCCTCGCTCATCCCCCATTTTTTGGCCCTTTTCAAGGTCATTTAATACCCCTAACTTGACTTTGAAGCATTCTTAGGAGGTCTTCGAAACTCGAAAAACTGCAATAACTTTCAAATCGTGGGGCCTTTTGACCTGATTCTTTTTCTGGAATTCTCTGAATCACAATTATATTCATTTGGCCAATTTACACCTTCTAGGTCACCAAAATGATGGCCAAATTGCATGCTCCTATTTTTTCAAGATTTTCTAGCACACTGATAGTTGAACTGTGAGAGTTGGAACCTTTATTTGACCCAAATGGGGATCCAAAAATGTAAAGACATGAATTAGAAACTAAGTCTAACTACATTTTTTTGGGTGACATAGGATTGCCCTTATACCTCTGGATGCTCCTGCATCAGACACCCAGGGTAGTTTGAAAAGTGACCCTGTCACTTTATGGATGGTAGAGGAAATCCCAAATGGGAAACCTCAGCTGCTGAAATCGAAGTTGAGTCCTCGATCGGCCATCCTTTCCATTTGACCAAATACTCTTCATACTGCCTATTTTTGGTACTCCTACCCACATGATGATCTAGAATATCTTCTATCTCCTCCTTTTTAGAAGTAGGAATTGGACATGGCTCTAACACTAGCTCCTCATCTGCACCATCATCATGATACTCTGTTAAATCTGCAATGTTGAAAATGGGAGAAATGTGAATACCATCTGGTAGCTCCATCTCATATGCATTTCTTGAGTCATGTTTCTTGAAAATTTTGTAGGGGCCAAATTTCTTCATTTTCAGCTTGTTGTAAGTATCGACTAGAAATCTTTCTTTTCGTAAGTGCACCATGACTAAATCTCCTACTTGGAATTCCTTATGTTTTCTCCTTTGATCAGCCCTAGCTTTATACTCTTGATTCATCTTGGTTATGTGTGCTTGAACTTCCTCATGTAGATGCTTGAGATGTTCAACAAATTCCTTAGCTTTAGCACTCATCCTCTCCCCGTGTTCTATCTTCCTCAGCTCTGGTGCAGTCCTTGGGCTATTCACATATACAATTTGGAATGGTGATTTTCTAGTACTCCTATTTATAGAGTTATTATAAGAAAACTCTACCTGTGGTAGAATCAAATCCCATCCCTTGGGCTTATCCCCAATTAAACATCTCAGCAAATTGCCCAGACTTTTGTTTACCACTTCTGTTTGGCTGTCAGTTTGTGGGTGATGCGTGGAACTAAATTTCAAGTCTATTCTCAACATTTTCCATAATGTCCTCTAGAAATACCCCACAAAATTAGTGTCTCTGTCAGCAACTATACTCCTTGGAAGACCATTTAGTCTTACCACCTCTTTGAAAAACAAGTCTGCAATATGGACAGCATCATGAGCTTTGTGACATGGAATGAAATGTGCCATTTTGGAGAACCTATCAACCACCATGAATATTGAGTCATTACCCCTTTGTTTCCTTGGAAATCCAAGAACAAAATCCATACTTATGTCCTCCCATGTGATGCAGAGTGGCAAGCGGAATAACCAAATTTGGCCTAAGTTGTCCTTAGGACTTACACAACCCACAATTTTACTCTCCAAGTCTAAGATCACTTCAAGGATCCACCAAGCTCTGCAACAAACCTTTCTCCAAGGTTTGGAAAATCTCCCAATGCTTGGAAGGCTCAATCCAGCTTTGTCTCCAATTTGCCTTTAGGGACTAAATCCCTGATTTAGGCCTTTTAGTGCTTCTGCAACTTCTAGCACTCCACAACACAAGACAATGATTGGGACACCTCCAAATGTTCCCCCACACTGCAAATAACCCACAATTTGGGTTCTCCAACTTCTGCAACACCAAAATCCACAACTCACCTAGTTGTCCTACTAGGTCTCCATACCCTGTTTTCCTGCAACAAATCCAAAATTCTCCAAACAACTTGTCAAACAAATTAGGGTCTCAGATACCCTTTATCCCACTCTATCAATCCCCCAAAAATCAAATTCCGAATCCACTCCTGCACTACAGAACCTCTCCTATGCACACAAACCTAATGGGCCCAATTAGGCTTGGTTAACAAAGGAGCAGTACGAAAATGGGTTCATGGATGGAAAGAAATGATTGGGCGACCTCAAGGAATGTTTATCTCAACAACTTCTGCCCTTGGTTGCAATTTATTCAATCAAATTCCTTCTGATTTCCATACAGTTACTAAATCCTAGTTCAAACCAACACCTAGACTTGAACTAGGGCTTGCATGCAAAATGTGCTCTCACCATTGAAATTGATCCTAATTCTAGAGAATGAAAGAACAACATGTAAGCTTGCAGATTCATTGGGTTTTGTGCCCCTGAGGTCAAATAGGTGCACTCTATTTGCCCATTTGCACAAAACCCTTGCTAAAGGGAGGGTTTGGTGGCTGTTTGAGAACAAAATGCAATAACTATCGACTCCCTTCACCAAAAACCTTCAAACCAATTGCAAAAGTTTGCTAACACACCAAGGTTTCGAATCCATGCATTTTTTTGCAGATACTCTTCCATAAAGCACATGCAGAATTCAAAAACCAGAGATTCTACCACGAAAACTGAGAATTTTTTTGTATTAATGCAATCAAAATCCTTACAATTTCCCTCTCTTCTTTTGGGAAGGTGGAATATGACTTAAATACCATGCCTATACCGATCAACCACCTTGGGATCAGTTTCTAACTGATTTAACCATTATTTGCAAAAGTTGCTAATTGTTGCTGAGCAACTTTTGAAAAGTTGATAGCAACTTTTGTTGCATCTTGCCGATAAGCAACTTTTTGCTTCCAAACTACTTTAAAACATTCCTAACCTAATCTTAGACATGCCTAGAGCCTTTTAAGGCTATATAAGACTTATTCAAAACACCTAATGCTATTAGCCCTATAGGTCACATGAGTCCTTGGTTTATAGACTACCAAATAGGACTATATACCTTTACAAGTGGGAAAATGTTTATTAAAATCCTATTTTAAACTCAAACTAGCTTCAAGCCTCCTTGAAGGAAACACTCCAATTACATTGCAAAGAAGATCTTCATAGACCATGATTAGATTGCAGATGGAAAAATGTCTACATATGATCTAGAGTTGATACCACCTATTCTATCAGCCATGCTTTGTCCTCCAATGCCAAAATGATGAAGAAGGAATGTTCCCAAGGAGTGCTCTGCACCATACTACCCCTCTCTGAAAAAAACTCAAGTCCCTTGAGTTGGGATAGTGTCAAAAACAAAACCTGCCTTCTCTATTTCAGCCTTTGTCATCCATGTGGCATCTTCAGCAGGTAACCCAGTCCATTTGACCAGGTATGCATAGTATGTTGCCCTCCTAGTTTGTTTAGTCACCTTCTTATCAAGGATACATTCAATCTGAGGTTTATGTGCTTTGGGCAATTGAGAATCATCACCTTTATTGTCTAAATCTGTACCTGCATCACAAATGTCAGTAGGTTCTTTATATGCATATAAATCTGATACATTAAATATTGGGGAAAGACCAACATCTGGAGGTAGTTCAATTTTGTATGCATTGTTGCCACATCTTTGCAAAATTCTGAATGGCCCTGCCTTCTTCATCATCAATTTGGTATATTTCCCTTTAGGAAATCTTTCCTTTTTAAGGTGCACCATCACTAAGTCACCTACCTTGAATTTGAGGTCTCTTCTTTTCTTATTGGCCTAATTTTTGTATTTGTCTGCAGTCCTTTCCAACCTGTCCTTCAGCTGCTGCTGAATGTCCTTCATCACTTGGGCAAAGTCTTGTGCTTGGGCACTCTTTCTATCAAGGTGACTGATGTCTCTTAGTTCTAATACACCTCTTGGATGCTCCCCATAGACAATCTAAAATGGTGTCAATCCAGTGCTTCTATTGACTGAGTCATTATAGGCATATTCGGCTTGTGGTAGGATAGAGTCCCATGATCCTCCATGCTGTTGTGAGAGACATCTTAGCATGTTCCCCAATGATCTATTTGTGACCTCTATTTGCCCATCAGACTGTGGGTGATAAGCAGATGAGAAGTTCAAATTAGTTCCAAGCCTTTTCCATAGTGTCCTCCAAAAATGGCCAAGGAACTTGGAGTCTCTGTCTGAAACAATAGATCTAGGAAGACCATGTAGTCTTACAACCTCCTTAAAGAAAAGCCCTGCAATATGAGAGGCATCATGTGTGGTTCTACAAGGAATGAAGTGAGCCATTTTAGAAAATCTGTCAACAACAACAAATACACTGTCATTTGCTGCCCTTGTTTTTGGCAAACCCAAGACAAAGTCCATACTTATTGAATCCCATGGCTTGCAAGGAATGGGTAATGGAGTGTATAAACCTGCATTTGAAGCATGACCCTTTGCTTTTTGACAGATTATGCAACTATCTACAAACTTCCTAACATCAGATTGCAATTTGGGCCAATGGTAAAATCTTTTTACCTGTTCCAAGGTCTTGTCTAAACCAAAGTGACCTGACATACCTCCACAATGCTTGTCCTTAATTATATTTTCTCTATATGAACCCCTTGGTACACATAGTTTCCCTCCTTTGAACAATAAGCCCTCTTGAATCAAATAGTCTGCAAAATCAGAATGGTATCTATCTCCCATGTCTTGGAAAACTTTGTAAATCTCTTTAAAATCTTCATCTTGAGGGTACATGTCCTTCATGGCATCAATACCCACACTTTCAAGGTCAATTGATTGGATCATGAGGTTCCTCCTACTCAAGGCATCAGCAACCTTGTTGATGACCCCCTTCTTGTGCTTAATGGAGAAGGTATATGACTGCATAAACTCCATACATTTGATATGCCTCTGGTTCAATTTATCCTGCCTGTTCAAGAAACTTAAAGCCTGGTTATCAGTGAAAACAATGAATTCTTTAGGAAGTAAGTAATGCCTCCATCTCTTCAAAGATTGCACCATTGCATATAACTCTAAATCATAGACTGAATACTTCTATTTAGCCTCATTTAATTTCTCACTGAAAAAGACAATTGGTCTGCCCTCTTGACTTAGTACCCCTCCAATAGCTTTGGTGCTGGCATCACATTCAACTGTAAACACTTTGTTAAAATCAGGAAATGTTAAAATAGGTCCTTGGGCAATTCTTTGTTTTAGGAGTTCAAATGCTTCTTGGGCTGCTTGTGTCCACACAAAATTACATTTCTTTCCACCTTTTATTGTGTCAATCATCGGAGCAGAGATTCCACTAAAATTCTTAATAAATTTCCTATAAAAGTTGCATAGACCATGGAAACTCTTCACTTCACTTGGACTTGTGGGTGTAGGCCAATGCATGATAGCCTCAATTTTAGTGGGGTCCATCTTCAAACAATCCTTAGAAATGACAAATCCAAGAAAAATCAATTCTTGTTTAACAAAGGTGCACTTTTCAAGGTTTATTTTCAATTCTTCCTCATGAAGTCTTTGCAATACAAGATCTATGTGTTTTAGGTGTTCTTCTTTATCCTTACTGAAAATTAGGATATCATCTAAGTATACAACCACAAACTTGTTGAGAAAGGGTTTGAGGACCTCATTCATGAGCCTCATAAAGGTGCTTGGTGCATTTGACAATCCAAATGGCATGACAAGCCATTCATAGAGTCCCTCATTGGTTTTAAAGGCTGTTTTCCACTCATCCCCTTCTCTTACCCTGATTTGATGGTATCCACTTTTCAAGTCTATCTTAGAATAAAACTTTGCCCCTCCTAGGCAATCAAGAAGGTCTTCCATCCTAGGCATGGGAAACCTATACCTTATTGTTATCTTGTTTATAGCCCTTGAATCCACACATAGCCTCCAAGTGCCCTCTTTCTTTGGTGCTAACACAGCAGGGACTGCACATGGGCTAACACTTTTCCTAATCAAGCCTTTAGACAACAAATCCTCAATTTGTCTAGCTGTCTCTTCATTTTGTTCTGGGGTTAACTTATAGGCAGCCTTATTGGGTAGTGTAGCCCCTGGTATTAGGTCTATACAATGACTAATTTCCCTTTTTGGTGGTAAAGTCGAAGGTGAACTGCCTGCCACAATCCCATGGTATTTGTTTAACAATTCCCTAACCTCTCTAAGTTCCACTTCACTTAAACCATGATCCAATATTACTTTGTTTGACACATCATTCTTAGGTTTAGTCACAATTGCAAAACAAGGAGTATCTTTCACTTTTAAGGACTGCAAAAATTCCTTTTCACCAACCAATGCAATACTACTTACCATATGGTCCATCTTTCCATCATCCGGTAGTGGATTCATTGTGTACTTGACTCCATCTTTCAGAATAGTGTACACATTTGTATGCCCATCATGTTTTGCATTGACATCATATTGCCATGGCCTCCCAAGCAAGAGGTGGCATGCATCCATATTAGTCACATCACATAAAATTGTGTCAGCATATTCACCCAATGTGAATTCAACCCAAACCTGCTCATTCACTAAGGTATGATTTTCCTTTGTTAACCATGAAGCCTTATATGGATAAGGGTGAGGAATTGTTTGCAATTTTAACTTGTTAACCATTTCTCTAGAGGCTATATTATCTGTTGAACCTGAATCAACTATCAACTTGCATACCTTTCCTTTTACCTTGCAATTTGTCCTGAATAATGATCTTCTCTGTGGTGGATCTGCAGGTTGTGGTACCTTCAAAAGTGTCCTTTGCATCATGAGGCACTCTCCATGTTCAGCATCAGCAGGTTTGGAGGTTGTGG
Source organism: Cupressus sempervirens (assembly GCA_028749045.1). Lineage (NCBI taxonomy): Eukaryota > Viridiplantae > Streptophyta > Pinopsida > Cupressales > Cupressaceae > Cupressus > Cupressus sempervirens. The sequence goes on from CM053791.1 coordinate 63,684,285, forward strand.
TGTGATAGGATGAGATGCTTTGCCCATCCTCTTCTTCTTGCAACAGATTGATTCTCCTATCCACAGGTTTACTGGATTCTCCACCTTTTTGAGGACACTTGAATGACTGATGCCCGGTTTGGTTACATGTAAAACATCTGCCTGTGAACACTTGACCTCCTCTTCCTCTCCCATTGCCTCCTCCTTGGTTCCTATTGGGTCTCCTACCCCTAAAGGAGCCTCTTTGACTGGTGTATGGTTCATGGTTCCTGGTTTCAGCATTATTTCTACCATGAAATCTGCCCCCTCTACCTCTAAATGAATTACTTCCTCTTCCCCTATTATTTTCACTTCTCCTCTTCAATTTTTCTTCTATTTTTAATGCAAGATTGAAACATTGGTGGACAGATTCTAAATTGATCAATGTAAGTTCATCTTATATGCTAAACTTTAAGCCATTAACATACCTTGCCAACTTTTGTTTGCTTGATTCATTTACCTTTGCTCTTAGGGTCAAGTTATGGAATTCTTGAGTGTAACCACTCACATCCATGTCCCTTTGCTTTAGGTTTTGTAGTCTTTGATTTATGAGGACTTCATAATCCTCCGGTACAAATTGCTTCTTCACTTCAGCCTTCATCCTTTTCCATGTTGAAATGGGTTCCTTGCCCTCATCCAACCTTTCATTTTGAACAAAGTTCCACCAAGTAAGGGCTGGCCCCTTCAACTTGGCTTTGGCAATCTTCACCCTTTGACTAGCAGGGATATAATCACATTCAAAGTGATTGTCTAGTGCCTCTATCCAATCCAGGCACTCATCTGGATTCAACCGGCCATAAAACATAGGGATGTCACCCCCTTTTGCACCCACTCTCTCCAAAGCTTGAAGAAGTGGTCTTTGCTCCAATGGAATCTCACTTCCATAAGTATCTCTCTCAACTTCTTCTCCTTCTGACTCATAATCATTACCCTTTTTCAATTTGCCTTGGAGCTTTTCAAGCTCTCTCCTCATGTTTCTATTCTCTTCCCTGACTGCCGTACTTTCAGCCATTTGTTCTTTCACCAACTTGGCTAGTTCAATATTGGTGATCCTCAATGGGATCTCCCTCTCTCCATCTTCTCCATCCGACATTTTTGATGAACAAACCACTCACCAAGGTCTTCCTCCTGCTCTGATACCACCTGATGCAGAGTGGCAAGTGGAATAACCAAATTTGGCCTAAGTTGTCCTTAGGACTTACACAACCCACAATTTTACTCTCCAAGTCTAGGATCACTTCAAGGATCCACCAAGCTCTGCAACAACCCTTTCTCCAAGGTTTGGACAATCTCCCAATTCTTGGAAGGCTCAATCCAGCTTTGTCTCCAATTTGCCTTTAGGGACTAAATCCCTGATTTAGGCCTTTTAGTGCTTCTGCAACTTCTAGCACTCACAACACAAGACAATTATTGGGACACCTCCAAATGTTCCCCCACACTGCAAATAACCCACAATTTGGGTTCTCCAACTTCTGCAACACCAAAATCCACAACTCACCTAGTTGTCCTACTAGGTCTCCATACCCTGTTTTCCTGCAACAAATCCAAAATTCTCCAAACAACTTGTCAAACAAATTAGTGTTTTAGATACCCTTTATCCCACTCTATCAATCCCCCAAAAATCAAATTCCCAATCCACTCCTGCACTACAGAACCTCTCCTATGCACACAGACCTAATGGGCCCAATTAGGCTTGGTTTACAAAGGAGCAGTACGGAAATGGGTTCATGGATGGAAAGAAATGATTGGGCAACCTCAAGGAATGTTTATCTCAACAACTTCTACCCTTGGTTGCAATTTATTCAATCAAATTCCTTCTGATTTCCATACAGTTACTAAATCCTAGTTCAAACCAACACCTAGACTTGAACTAGGGCTTGCATGCAAAATGTGCTCTCACCATTGAAATTGATCCTAATTCTAGAGAATGAAAGAACAACATGTAAGCTTGCAGATTCATTGGGTTTTGTGCCCCTGAGGTCAAATAGGTGCACTCTATTTGCCCATTTGCACAAAACCCTTGCTAAAGGGAGGGTTTGGTGGTTGTTTGAGAACAAAATGCAATAACTATCGACTCCCTTCACCAAAAACCTTCAAACCGATTGCAAAAGTTTTCTAACACACCAAGGTTTCGAATCCATGCATTTTTTTGCAGATACTCTTCCGTACAGCACATGCAGAATTCAAAAACCAGAGATTCTACCATGAAAACTGAGAGTTTTTTTGTATTAATGCAATCAAAATCCTTACAATTTCCCTCTCTTCTTTTGGGAAGGTGGAATATGACTTAAATACCATGCCTATACCGATCAACCACCTTGGGATCAGTTTCTAACTGATTTAACCATTATTTACAAAAGTTGCTAATTGTTGCTGAGCAACTTTTGAAAAGTTGATAGCAACTTTTGTTGCATCTTGCCGATAAGCAACTTTTTGCTTCCAAACTACTTTAAAACATTCCTAACCTAATCTTAGACATGCCTAGAGCCTTTTAAGGCTATATAAGACTTATTCAAAACACCTAATGCTATTAGCCCTATAGGTCACATGAGTCCTTGGTTTATAAACTACCAAATAGGACTATGTACCTTTACAAGTGGGCAAATGTTTATTAAAATCCTATTTTAAACTCAAACTAGCTTCAAGCCTCCTTGAAGGAAACACTCCAATTACATTGCAAAGAAGATCTTCATAGACCATGATTAGATTGCAGATGGAAAAATGTCTACATATGATGTAGAGTTGATACCACCTATTCTATTAGCCATGCTTTGTCCTCCAATGCCAAGATGATGAAGAAGGAATGTTCCCAAGGAGTGCTCTACACCACCATGGCCTTGATGGAACATGCAATGGCTGATATAGGCTAGTATTGTGACTAAACCCCTTGGCAACTTGACAAACCTGGCAACTCTGTACAAACTTCTTCACATCTTGTGTAATTTGAGGCCAAAAGTAATGTTCTCTAAGAATGGCAATGGTCTTATCTCAACCAAAATGTCTTTCCATCCCTCCACTATGTTTCATCTTAATTAGATTTTCCCTCATGGAACTCCTTGAAATGCAAAATTGACTACCTTTCAACAACATGCCATCCTGAATCAAATAGTCTAACCACTTGGTTCTATCTACAGCAACAGGTTCTTTACAAGCTTTCCATGCTTGAGCAAAATCAGGATCCTCGGGGTACAAATTCTTGAGTTCATCAAACCAAACTACTTCAACCTACATTTTTGTAAGCAACAACTGTCTCCTACTTAGTGCATCTGCAACCCTATTAGATTTTCCACTTCTATGGTTCAACACAAATGTATAGCTCTGCAAGAACTCTACCCACTTCATATGCCTCTGATTCAATTTACCTTGGCTATTTAGGTACTGTAATGCCTAATGATCAGTATAAAAAACAAATTCTTTTGGCAATAAATAATGCCTCCATTTCTTTAAGGCCTAAACTATTGCATAGAACTCTTGATCATAAACAGAATGCTTCTTCTTTGCATCATTCAATTTTTCACTAAAATATGCAATAGGCTTACCTTCTTGGCTTAATACTGGCCCAATAACACTGCAACTGGCATCAAAATCTACTTGGAAAACCTTTCTAAAATCTAGAAGTGCCAACATAGGCTATTCTGTTACCTTCTTCTTAAGCAATTCAACACTTCTCGCAGCTGCTGCAGTCCATTTGAACTCTTTTCTATCCCCTCTTATTGTATCAATTAGGGGTGCACATATGCTAATGAAATTCTTAATAAACTTACTCTAAAAACTAACCAGACCATGAAATGATCTTACCTCAGTAGAAAACCTTGGAGTAGGCCATTCCAAGATGGCTTTCACCTTCTCTGGATCCATTTTGAGACCTTCAGGTGATATAACAAACCCCAAATAGACTAACTCCCTTTTTGCAAAGTTACACTTCTTCAAATTAATTAATAGTTTCTCTTCCCTTAGCCTTTCAAGGACACTATGAATATGCAATAAATTTTCTTCCAAAGTCTTACAAAAAATTAAAATATCATCCAAATAGACAATAACATTTTTTCCCAAGAACTTCTTTAGTACCTCATTCATGAGCCGCATGTAGATGCTTGAGGAATTCGTCAATCCAAAGGGCATGACTAACCACTCATAAAGACCCTCCTTGGTCTTGAAGGCTGTTTTCCACTCATCTCCTTCTAAAATTTGTATCTAGTGATAACCACTCTTCAGATCTATATTTGTGAAGTACTAAGCTCCACTCAAGTAGTCCATAATATTATCCATCCTTGGCGAAGGAAACTGGTACTTGATAGTGATCCTATTTATAGCTCGAGAATCTATACATGTCCTCCACTCTCCATCCTTCTTTGGTGTGAGTATTGAAGGTACTACACATGGACTTAGGCTCTCTCGAATCAAGCCCTTCTTCAACTGCTCTTGAACCTGTCTATTTAGCTCCTCTATTTTAGTAGGAGTCATCCTATGAGCAGCTTTGTTTGGAAAACTAGCTCCTTGAATCAGATCTATCTGATGATTGATTCACCTTATTGGTGGCAATCCATCTGGAAAATTATCAGAGATAATATCTCCAAACTCACCTAGTAAATTTGAAACTTCAAGTGGCATTTCACTACCACCTTCTTTATCTTTCCTAGGAATCAAAGCGTAGCACATATGCTGATGTTTCATGCCATCTAAAAACTTCCTTTCATCAACAAGACAAATCCTAGCACTACTACATACCTTTTCACCTTCCTTTTTCATGGGCTTCAATTTTTGGCGAACTCCATCCTTTGTCAGAGAGTATGTGTTTGCATGTCCATCATGTACTGCATGTCTATTAAACTGCCATGGTCTACCCAACAATAGATGGAAAACATCCATCAAAATAACATCATAGAGAACTTCATCATGGTAACTCCCAATTTTGAATTTCACTAAACAATTTTCACTTACTAGGACCTTATGATCATCTTTTACCCAAGCAATCCGATAGGGCTGGGGATGTTTCTCCCTCTTGAGCTTCAGCTTAGAGACCATCTCTTCTAATACCAAGTTATTAGTGCTACCACCATCAATGATTATGTCACAACATTTATCCTCACACTTGCATCTGGTATGGAACAAACTCCTCCATTGTCCTAGTTCAATCTAACCACTTAGTAGGACTCTTTCATTTAGCAAGGTCTCTCCTCTTTTTGCATCCTCTGAATTTGATGATTGTGCATCATCATCCACATGAGCAACCCTAGCTTGGCCCTTAGCTCTCCTATCAGTCCTTCCTTATCATTGAGGGCATTCAAAGGCACAATGGCCTTCTTCATTGCAATGGAAATAGGTACCATGGAAGCCTCCTCTTCCTTGTCCAAGTCCTCTACCTCTTCCTCTCTGATTTCCAAAGTCTTGGTCATGGGAGCGGTTGAAACCCCCCATTCCTCTAGTTCCTGCTAGTACCCTCATCTTCATTTTTCTTTTGGGTTTCATTGCGGCCTCTAGATGACCTACCGCTTCCCCTTCCTCCTTGACCGCACCCTCTTTTTCTTCCTTCAAACCTTTTATTCAGCTTCTCTTTAACTCGTAGGGCAAACGGGTATGCCTCTTCAACGCTAGTCATTTTTACCAGACTTAATTCCTCCTAGATGCTAGGTCGCAACCCACTGATATAACAAGCAACCTTCTCCTTATTTGCTGCTGCATGTCCCGCTCTAATCAAAAGTCAGTAAAATTCCTCTATATATTCTTGGATTGATCTTCCTGCTTGCTTTAACCCATGCATCTTCTTAAACAAACCAAGCTCATAGTCCACAGGAATGAACTACTTCAATTTGTCCACCATGCGATCCCATCTTGTGATCTTCTCCTTTCCTCTTCTGTTTCTTTCCAATTGGACCTCTTGCCACCAAATTTTGGTGTGGCTTTTTAGTTTGGCCTTTGCAAACTTAACCCTATCTTGGTCCTTGATATCCTCATTCTCAAAGTATTCTTCCAGTTCATTGATCCAATCGATCAACTCATCTGGTTTTAGATTTCCTAAAAATACACCCACTTCATTTGTGGGTCTTTTCCCAAACTTAGTAATGGCCCTAAAAAGCCTTTCCTGTACATGATTCAAAACTTCCCCATCAAATTCCCCTTCTGGTCCCATAACTTCTTCTTCATTGTCATCCTCACTGTCGTCACCAACGACAACATTTGCTCACCCTCTATGGAGCTCCTCTTGCAATGCTTGCACTTGCCTTTGGAGGGCTCTAACCTCCTTAGGATTAATAGCTCTAGCCCTTCCACCATAATCTCTTCATGGAGGCATCTTCTAACTCGATCCCACAACCACACAGTCCTGGTGCAAACTGCCTCAGAGTCAGTGCTCTGTCTACACACTCCAGAAAACCAGCTCTGATACCACTTGATGGGGACACAACCCAAGACAAAATGGACACAAAAGAAAAGGGAAAATTATATTAACTGAGAAAATAAGCTAGTACAATAGTATAGGAAAATAAACTTCAAAACATGCCCTAAGGGCTTACAATAGCATAAATCTGGAGATAATTTCTCCTTTTAGTACCTCGTCTCAAACTCCACTCCGAACTACCTTTTACAATGCTAGAAATCTCCTTAAATAGACCCTGGAGGGTTAAGGACTAGGAGTACATTCTAGAAAGTGCTATTAGGAATCCACCGACCAAATAGAAGGTTCTAGAAGCTGCAGTAGAAGTTGGCACAAATCTAGAAGAATCTAGAAATGGTAACTGAACTTTCGGGAGGCATAACTTTTGAATCGTAGCTCCGATTGACGAATCGTTTACATTTCTGTTAAGCTCTCGAAGTGCTCTATAGCCCTATGGAGGATCTTTTCTTGTCCCCCATTTTTTGTCCCTTTTCAAGGTCATTTAATGTCCCTAACCTGACTTTGAAGCATTCTAAGGAGGTCTCCAAAACCTGAAAAACTGTAATAACTTTCAAATCGTGGGGCCTTTTGACCTGATTCTTTTTCTGGAATTCTCTAAATCACAATTAAATTCATCTAGCCAATTCACACCTTCTAGGTCACCAAAATGATGGCCAAATTGCATGCTCCTATTTTTTTGAGATTTTCTAGCACACTTATAGTTGAACTGTGAGAGTTGGAACCTTTATTTGACCCAAATGGGTATCCAAAAATGTAAATACATGAAACAGAAACTAAGTCTAAGTACATTTTTTTGGGTGACACAGGATTTCCCTTATACCTTTGGATGCTCCTGCATCATTTATAGATGATGGGGAATGTTCTAGTGGTTCTAGAATTTGGAGAATTTTATCTACTTTTTTTTTCATCTAGTCTCATGTTCTAATTCACCATAGGTTGAAAGTTATCAAATTTTCTCAACACCCAAGGTGAAGGGTGAACGATGGAAGAGAAGATAGATTTTCTGGTTTTCAATGGCAAGATGAATGTAGATATAGCCTTGCATTGGATAGAAGCTTTCATCACATTATTTGAATGTGAGGACATCCCTGAAAAGAAAAGGGTAAATATGGAAAGATCCAAGTTGAATGGGGCAGCCCTAACTTGGTGCAACTTCATCCAGACAAAGAGGGTAAAGAATACAAAAAACATTATTAATTCATGGAATAGAATGATAGCTTTGATCAAATAAACCTATGTATCTAAGGATTTTGGAGTAAAACTCCGTAGGAGGAAGCAATTCCTCAAAAAAAAAGACATGGATGTAGGCACATATACAGAGGAGTTCCTGAAACTATGTATGAAGACCAATATGGTAGAAGATGAGGAGAAAAAATTTGCAAGATACTTAAATGGTTTGAAGGTGACCATTCAAGAGGAACTTAGCCTACATTTCCCTACCTTATTTAATAATTTTTATCAAATGGTACTAAAGGTAGAGGAAAAATGGAAGATAAAGAAAGATTTTGGCAAGGAAAGCACAATGATATTGGGAAGAACTTTAAAGGCAAGGCCAACTCTTGGAACAAGGGACAAATTAGTGATGGAAACAACAACATCTCCAACCAAAGAGACAAAGAAAATAGTGACTCTAAGTCAAGAGGAAACTATAGAAAAATAATAACTTTCAATAGATGAGAACAAACATAGGAAGAGGTAATAGACCTTTGAACTATTTCAATTGCAATCAAATGGGACACAATTGAGGAAGATGCTCGAAGAAGATGAACAATAACAATCCAGGTGAGAGGAGAGAAAAATTTGTCCAAGAAGATAATCAATAAGAGAATTTTGATGCTAGAGAATTAGAACTAGAGGAAGGATCATGTTTGATGATGAGGCAGGTCTTCCTTTAAGTACCAAAAACTCAAGGACCTCCATAAATGAAGAATCTCTTCAGGAAAAAGATCAAATATCAAGGAATGGTATGCAATGTCCTTATAGATTCTGTTTCAACTAAAAATCTTATGTCTTGTGAAATGGTGCAAAAGTTAAATCTTCCTAAGAAGCCACACTCTTACCCCTATCATGTGTAATGGTTATCCAAAGGCCAACAAACTCTAGTCATAGATCAAGCCTTTCTGATGTAGTTGAGATGGATGCCTCACACATACTTCTAGGTAGGCCATAGCAATTTGATCTTGATGTCATACACCATTGTAGGAAGAAAACCTACTCCATCACCAAAGATGGGAATACCTTCACTATGAAACCCCTCCCTAATAACAAATCTGAAAGAGATGGGTAGATTGGCTAGAAATTCATAGTTTCTATATTGTTCCTCTTTTGCTTTGATCTCTATTTCCTATAATCCTTCTTGTAGCACTAGATTCATTTCATATTTGAATTGCATGCTCTATAACCACTCAAATAAGGGCTCATCTCTCTTACGTAGAATCTTTGCCTCTACCACTTCCCTAGCCTTCATTTGGATGAACATTTTTAATAAGGAAATGAAATCTTTCCTTTTGAATTTTTATATAGACAAGGTATCATGGTTGGCCAAAATCTTATATTTCTCCATTTTGAGCCTCAGTAGTGCATTACTGAGTTTCTCTATGAGTGCAAGTTTCTCAAGTTTGAGTTTTCCACTCCACTCCCTGTCAATTTTCCCAAAGTGCTTGTCTTCTTTCAACTAGGAGATCATAGCCTAAATTTCTATGGCTATAGGGATTTTGGTGGTTGAAACTCTCAAGATTATTTCCAATGGGGTGATTAGTTTCTTGATGAAGCAATTAAACTTGTGAATCTTTTCCTTCATCTATACTTTAGCTAGTTTGAGACTTTCAAGTTGTCCTTCTATCACATCATTTGTTGATTTCCATAGGCCCACCTTTGTCTCATGTTTAACTTCTCTAAGGTCTATAGATTGCAATGTGAAGTCCCCTATATTTAGGTCTTTAATTCTTCCTTCCTTGGTGGGCTTAGAAATTTCCATAGTTAAGTGCCCTATATCAAGGTCTTTTCCAAGAATTGAGAAGGCCTTTTCCTTCTTAATTATACTCGATGCCAATCTAGAATGCATAGCTGGGGATAAAGTTTCTTCGTTGGGAGCTCCCTCCTCTCTCCTCTTCCTCTTTCTATCCAAGGTATCCTCAAGCCATGACTCAATGTCAATCATCTTAGATGTAGTCTTGAGTGTATCTACACTGAACATTTTCCTTTTGACTAGAGTTAATGTCTTCATAGATGAAGATAAAGGGTTCTTTGGAGGCTAAGAAATATGTTTTGAAGTGTTAAGACCCTTCTCTATTTCTATAGTCTTCTTTGTAGCTTCATTGGAATAAATAGATTCACTCTCACTACTTTCACCATCTCCAAGGTCCACCACTTGTATTTGGGGACTACTTGTTAGGAGTAATGCAACATTTATAGATGGAAGCAGACTATTGTGGGTTGAGAGAGCCACCATGAACACATTGTCCCTAAATTCTTTTTCCTTTTTCTTCTTGGCCCACCTTCATAGTTTCTAGAGAGTCAATGTAGATATGTTACTATGATGACATGTTACATTCATGACTAAGTTTGGTATTGATGTCAACATAGCAATCCTCTATGTTATTTGATAAAAGAAGAATGGAAAGATCAATTTGGTAAGGACGGCTAGTTAAGTATTCTAATATCTAAGGTTACAAGAGATAATTATGAGTATATAGTATATGTAGTTAACATCAAATGAAGAAATGATAAGTCTAGAAGAAGTTATGTTAGTTTTGGTGATGTATGTTCTAAGATAGAGTTTATAGAGGCATGTTTCGGTAACCTTGTTACATCACTTAGAAGAGTTGTTATTCTAAGAGTTGAGGTTGAGGATATGAAGAAGACATGTTGGCAATGACGTGAATAATTTTTCTTGTCAAATATTATGTGTAGACAAAGTTACTCAAGTTGCAAGGTGGAAGATTAATATTATCGCTAAGTGTACGTGTTCTTAATGTAGTCCTATAATGATTAATTGAGAAGCTCTAATAGCCAACTTAAGGAACTATTTTATGGACTTGGTATAAAGGAAGGAAAATTTCCTTTATCATAGGAGATGGAATAGTATTGATCAAAACTGATTGTAAGCAATAGAGTGAGGGGAGTGTAAAGTTGACCAAAGTAGAGTGGAAGTGAAGGAAACTCCATTGCTGAGGTTTTGTTGAGTGATCCATTGTTTGATATTTAGATCTAAGGTCTGTGACCTGGTCTACAAGGTTTGATAGTGTTTGGTTTGGTTAATAGAACAAAGGAAAGAAGAACATAATAGTACATTTTATGTTTGAGCAGTGAGCTCTTCTTCTAGTTGAAATTGCACGTTTGGGAAATGGGCCCTACTTGCATACATTGTACTACAATTCCTAACAAGGTTCTCACAACTCGTATTAGAATTGGATTCTTCTAATAGGGATTCAAAGTCTCCTAACAGGGACTCATATGAAAGGAATGTTTTAATAGAATCCTAAAAGAGTCCATCCTATAAAAAGGAATATTTATATTAGTACATCATCTTGTGGGCATTACTCCAATTGGGGATTTACCTATGATCAAGTGTTTCTCTAGTTAAAATATCTAGTGTAATTATCTATGTGCATCTTATTATGGTTTTTTTTTACTCTGATTGAATGGTCAATTGTGTTTAAAGAAGATAAATGTTTCAATTGTTGGATAACTGATTCACCTGCCCTCATTTATCTTGGTGGACTATTGTTGAGTAAATTTACAGAGTTGTGTCACCTATCAAGCTGATGTATCAAAATGATTGAACTTGAGTATTTATATCTAAAAATAAATTAATTCTAGCTAAGTTATATATGGTCTCACACTTTTCCAATTGGAAATATCTATTAAATGCATGTTTCATATTAGTTTGTATCCAATTACCAAAGAAATAAAATTAGTTTACAAAAGTTGCATTTCAATAACTCTTACTATTTATTATGATATTTTTTTAATAACATATAAATGACATTTTATTGAGCTCATAGTCAAGAATATTTTCATATAGAGTTTCTAGTGTTTTAATCACATATTGTATGTTATAATTAAAAAATTCTAAAAGCTCCTATTTTAACACTCAAAAAAGATGTCAATTTTGAGAAAGAAAAAATATTAAATCATATGAAAAAAACTTAAAAATTATATGATGTTCTAGAGGAGAGAGTCCTCTTCAAGAATGTATAATTTTTATCCTAGTCAGAATATATTTATTTTGAAAAATGTGGTGGGAGATGAAAATTGTCAATTGTAAGTGAGTTGAAATTTGAATCATTCTAAAAGAGAAAATATAGATCTAAAGCCAATTTTCATTTTTGATTGTTCTAGCTATATATATTCTATAACATATTTTGAGATCAAAGGGAAATAAGTTGATTTTCATATAGTTTTGTGGTGGGAACTAGACCCCTCATTTTCAGCATTTTTCAGCAGCTAAAAAATTCACTATAAAAATTAGGAAAATATATAAATTCTTATTTCAAATAATTCTGAAAAATTAGAATCCTAAAATTCATCCATTTCTAAACATTTCATTAATTTACTTCATTTTCAAATTCAAAATAATAATACTAATTTTATGTCATTGAAGGTGAATAGTTATACTTTTGTTAGCCTTTTCCTTTACAAAAGGGTGACACATGTTTGTGCTTTTACCCTGACATTTCTAACAAGAATTGCATTAGTCTCTTCTGTGGACAAGAATTTTAGATGGACCATATATAGTTTGTGTTCACATCACATGATTGGAGATAAAAGTAAGTTTATCACCTTGAATTATTATGATGGAAATATTGTAATGTTTGGTTATGATGCACCATGTCTGATAAAAGGAAATGTTATTATCAAAGTCACAAAAAATATTTTATGTAACAATGATTATTATGTTGAGGGACTTAACTATAATTGGTCCAGTGTGTCACAACTAAGTAATTTAGGTTGTAAGGTTGACTTTTAAAGAAAGATTGCTAAGATATATAATACTGATGGAAAACTAATTGGAAAGTGTGATCAACCTTGATATAGAGGATGCTACTTGTTTAATTGTAGAATTTGATGATGTGTGGCTATGGCACAAGAGGTTATGTCATGTTAATTTTAATAACTTGGTTAGTAGTAGTAACATTAAAAGATTTAGAGATTTGCATAAGTTGAAGAAACCTGACAATATAATTTGCAAATAATATCAGTCAAGCAAAATGACAAAGTCAAGTTTTAAGAGTAAGACTAATACCTCTAAAGGAATATTAGAGATTGTTCATATTGACATGTGTGGACCAATTGAAGTGAAAAGCCACAAAGGACATAAGTATATTATGCTACTTATTGATGATTATTCTAGAATGATGAGAATTAAGTTTCTAAAATAGAAATCTAATGCTTTCTAAATGTTTGAGATTTAACAGAGGAGAAGATTTTACATCAAATGAGTTTGAGATGTTTTGTAATGACAAAGGAATCAAAAGATCGACATCTTCTCCTAGGACCCATCCACAAAATGGAATTGTTGAAAGAAGGATTAGGTTTGTAATGTACTATGCTAGGATGCTCATGATAGAGAAAAATATTTCTTTGAAATATTGTAGAGAAGTTGTAAGTACAACTATCTATACCTTGAACCATGTGCAAGTCAAAAAAGGTACTAATTCAACACCTTTTGAACTATGGTATGGATACTCACCTAGTGTTATTCTAAAAGATTTTAGGAATGGTAAACTAGATTCAAAAGGTGAAGAAAGATTATTCCTTATTTATTCTCCAAGAATTAAATCTTATGAGTGTTTAAATACTAACACTAACAATGTTGTGAAAAGTGAAAATGTGAAATTTTCTGATTATACAAAAGTACATGAGGTTGAACCTATGAGGGAACTAGAAGAATACAAATCATTGGTATAGTTTTATGAAGGTATGGATTATGATGAAAATGTTGTAAATCAAGTTGTAAATCAACAACAAGTTTTAGTGACTGCTAAGTCACATACTTTGAATGTTGAGTTGCATTCAAGAACTAAGTTACATTCAGATGTTGAGTTACAAAATGAAGTTAGGGTACATTCTGATTCTAAGATTAGTGTGCATGAAAGAGACGTTCAACTAACTAACAGAGATGTACATAGTGATTTAGAAGTTGAGAGACCAAGTGAACAAACAAAAGTAGAACCAAGATTCTCTAAGTAAGTCTAGATATATAACCCTACTGCCCAAATCATTGGAGATAAAGATACTAGACCAATGACAAGGAACAAGTTAAGAAATGATATCTATCTGCTGAGCATGCAAGAACCTATAATAGTGAAAGATGCCTTAGAGGATGTGTATTGGAGTAAAGCCATGCAACAAGAGATTGAAAAAAATGAGAAAAATAAGACATGAACTCTATTTCCTAGACCAGAAGACAAAAATTGGATTGGTACTAAGTGGTTATACAGAAACAAGTTACGTTTTAGATTTTATCAAGTGGATGTTAAGTCTACATTTATGAATGGTATATTAGAGGAAGAGGTTTATTTAGAAAAACTAGAAGTATTTGTTTATGTTGTCAATAAAAACATGTTATCTAGACTATAAAAAGCTTTATATGGTTTGAAGCAAGCACCAAGAGCATGGTATGAAAGAGTTCATAATTATCTTCTAAAGATTGGATTTGAGAGGACTAATGATAATGACAATCTATACTTGAAGGCAAAGCAAGGAAAATGTATTTTACTATCTAAAATTTTTGCCAATGATATGATATTTTGACATCAAGATAAATTATGTATGGCTTTTGGAAATGAAATGAAGAAAGAATTTGAGATGTCTATGTTTGGAGAGATCAAGTGCTTTGTAGGCTTGTAAGTACATCAAATGAAATATGGTATATACATCACTCAGTCAAAGTATGTTAAGGACATATTGAAATCTTTTGGGTTGGGGGAATCTAAGCTAGTAATCACACCTATGGTAATTGGACATAAATTTTCAAAGAATGTTGATTCAGCTAAGGTCAATCAAACATTATTCCAGTCTATGATTGGAAAATTACAATATGTAGTACACAACAAACCTATTATTACATTATTTTTTGGGATAGTTGCAAGATTCTCTACTAATCCCAGGGAAAATCATTTGATGGATGTTAAGAGAATAATGAGATATCTAGAAGGAACAAAAGACTATGGTCTATACTATAAGAAAATTGAGAATTTTGAATTGAGAGCCTGCACTGATGTTGATTGGGATGGAAATATTGATGATAGAAAGAGCACTAGTGGAGGAGAATTTTTATTTGGAAAAGGCTAGTTACATGAGCTACAACAAAAAAAAATTGCATCTCTTAATCCACTACTGCAGCTTAATATGATGCTACTATAGTAAATTATACAAACATTGCATTGATCAAATAGCTACTCAAAGGTATGAAGCAGGGAATCATTGAACTCGTGATACTTTATTACGATAATACAAGTACTATAAATATGTCAAAGAATCTTGTGATGCATATAAAGACTAAGCACATTGTAATCAATTATCATTAACTAGGAGATTTAATTCAAGATATAGAGGTGAAGATGGAATATGTTAACACAAAATCACAAATAGTTTTTATCTTCACAAAAAAATTACCTAAGGATTCTCATGAGTATCTAAGAGGTAAACTAGGGTTAATACCCCTATAAAAGGCTATATGAGAAGAATGAGGAGTGCCTTTCATCAAATAATTTTATTTCAATATGTTAACATTGATGCAGTGGATCTTACTTTAGGAGTCGCCTAAAGTAATCAAAGAGTTGGAACTAAAATTTAGTCACAAGCTAGATGATAGAGGTATAAACTATAAATGTTCATATCTTCATATTAATATGAAAAGTCTTTAGCATTATTGTCACAGAGAGAGAAAGACAAAGAAATCTTGATAAATCTAAGGGAGAGAGAAATATTGCTCTTGTTGAGGGAGAAATTCTAACTATGGACAAAGATGTAAGAAAAAACTGAAGAAACATGAATACCTAGTAAAGAGGAAGTTAATGTCAAAGGAGAAATAAAAAGTGGTCTAGAGGAAGTTATAAGGATGAGTTGATCATAATAGAATACAAAATTTTGCATCCTATTTAGAAGATGAAAGTTGTTGATAGAGAGAGAGCTTTCAATATAAGGAATTATTTTCTTTTTGGTAATTTATTGGTTGTACTAATTTAGTTTAGCTAGTTTGGCTTGCCATCAATGCCAAAGAGGGATATTTTTTAAAACTTATTGATACAAGTATGAATATGTGTTTCAATCATTGTTTATTCATTGATATCAAACCTACAACTTACTGGTGTCATGAATATGTGTTTTGTCATTTAAGTACTATCATTTGTTTGATTGATGAAGAGTATTAAATCAAATGAGGTAACAATAGCACCTAGAGGAAAGGTTGAGTTTTGATATGGAAAAGGAGTACAATGATCAGTTAAGACAATGATATGATAGTCCATTGATAATCTACTTAAGGTTACAAAGTAAGGTTACACTGATTAAGTTTAGAAGAAAAAGTTAACCGGAGTTTGTCTACCAAGCTTTCCATTATACATAGTAGGTGCCAAGAAAAGTTATTGTAAGCTGAGAAAAAATTAGTTAGAGTCGAGAAAAGTCAATTTTAGTGTAAGCCAAGTGAAATAGTGTAAGCTGAGTAAATTTTAGTTGATGCCAAGCACCAACAAAATTTAGTTCATGCTGAATTTTTCTCATGTAGGAGAACCCACTCTAGATTTATCAAAGAAGGAACCTAAGGATCCTAAATAGTCTACTTAGGATAGATTTGCACATTGATCCAATTATAAGGCCTAGTTCCAAGATCAGGTATAATTATGTATCCTTGGGTAACTAAGGTCAATATGATAAATAATCTTTAAAATGTTTAGAATTATATTTTTATAATTTCTTTTCATATCTAGATCCATGTTGGATCACTTACTTTAGGTTAGGACCAAGTTTGGTCTTCAGATTTGCCTTTTTGCCAATTTTGCAAAAATTACTCAAAAGTTGTCAGGAACTTTTGAGCAACTTTGCAAAAAGTGTCAAATACATTGAAAAACCTTTCCTCCAATGGCTAGGTAGTTTAAATTGACCATTTAACTATTGGAGAAGTCCTACAAAGCCTCATAGGTTAATGTTAGGAACAACAATTATAATTTGGCATTCAATCAATACAAAATCAATATTTTCCTTGCAAAAACATGTGTTCCACTCTATTGTATGGAGTTGTATGGATGAGAATTTTCCATTTGTTATATAATTTGGAGAATTTTATCTACTTTATTGTGAATCAAGTCTCATTTTCTAATTCATCATAGGTTGAAAGTTATCAAATTTTCTCAATACCTAAGGTGAAGCATGAACCATGGAAGAGAAGATAGATTTTCCAATATTCAATGGCAAGATTAATGTAGATATAGCCTTTTCATTGGAGAGACGATATGATTGCATTCTTTGAATGTGAGGACATCCCTAAAAAGGAAATGGCAATGATGGCAAGATCTAAGTTGAAGTGGGCAGCACTAACTTTGTGGAACTTCATCCAGACATAGAGGGTAAAGAATGGAATGAACATGATTATTTCATGGAATAGAATGATAGCTTTGAACAAAGAAACCTATGTATTTGAGGATTATGGAGTACAACTCTATAGGAGGAAGTAATGTCTGAAACAAAAAGACATGGATGTAGGTATATATATAGAGGAGCTCCTAAAACTATGTATAAAGACCAATATGGCAGAAGATGAGGATGAGAAATTGGCAAGATACATGTATTGCTTGAAGGTGCCCATACAAGAGGAAGTTAGCCTAGATTTCCCTACCTTAGTTAATAAGTTCTATAAAATGGCACTAAAGATAGAGGAAAAATGGAAGAAAAAGAAAGATTTTGTCAAGGAAAAAGAAATGATAGTGGGAAGAACTTTAAAGACAAGGCCGACTCTTGGAACAAGGGACAAATTAGTGGTGGAAACAACAAGATCTCTAACCAAGGAGACAAAAAAATAGTGACTCTAATTCAAGAGGAAACTATAGAGAAATAAGACCGTTCAATAGAGGAGAAAAAATCTAGGAAGAGGTAATGGACCTTTGAAGTGTTTCAATTGCAATCAAATGGGACACAATTGAGGAATATGCTCAAAGAAGAGGAACAATAGCAATCAAGGTAAGAGGATAGAAAAATTTGTCCAAAAAGATAAGGAAGAAGACAATGTTGATGCTAGAGAAATGAAACAAGAGGAAGGATCATGTCTGATGATGAGGTAGGTCTTCCTTTAACTACCAAAAATTCAAGAACCTCCACAAAGGAAGAATCTCTTCAGGGAAAAGTCAAATATCAAGGAATGGTATGCAATGTCCTTATAGATGCTAGTTCAACTAAAAATCCTGTGTCTTGTAAAATGGTGTAGAAGTTAAATGTTCTTAAGAAGCCACACCCTTACCCCTATCATGTCTAATGGTTAACCAAAGGCCAACAAACTCTAGTCATAGAACAAGCCTTTGTGATGTAGTTGAGATGGATGCCTCACACATCCTTTTAGGTAGGCCCTATAAATTTGATGTTGATGTCGTACAACATTGTAGAAAGAAAACCTACTCCATCACCAAAGATGGGAATACCTTCACTATGAAGCCCCTGCCTAATATCAAATCTGAAAAAGAGCCAACTATGATTATCATAGGAGAAAAAGAAATACTAAAAACCTTGAAGGAATCTAATATGAAGTCATTTATTCTTATTTCAAATCTTAAGGATAACATTAGGTTTGATTAAAAGGATACCATACCAAATGAGATTGTTAATTTTTTGCTAAAGTACAAGGATGTCACTACTAGTGACTTTCCCACTAGCTTCCATCCCATTAGGGACATTAGCCATCAAATAGACCTTATACCTAACTCATCCTTGCCAAACAAGGCACCATATAAAATGACACCATTATAGCATGTAGAGATTGCAAAACAAGTTATTGAATTGTTGGAAAGAGGACTCATTGAAAAGTGTCTTACTCCTTGTGTCATACCTTCTATCTTTGCCCCTAAAAGGGATGGAAAATAGAGGTTGTGTACTTATAGTAGGGCTCTAAAAAGATTGCAATAAGGTACAAGTTCTGCATGCCAAGGATTGAGAACCTATCGAATCAACTAGGAGGTGCTTGCCACTTCACCAAGATAGACTTAAAGTCTAGATACCATCAAATTTGATTAAAGCCAGGAGATGAATGGAAGACACCATTCAAAGCAATTCAAAGTTTTTTTGAATGGTTAGTAATGCCTTTTAGTTTAAGCAATGACCCTACTACTTTTATGAGGCTTATGAATAATATATTCATAGATTCTATTGGCAATTTTTTTCTAATTTACCTTGGTGATATACTAATATTCAATCATAGCAAGGAAGAGCATATTGATCATGTAGAACATGTACTAAGAAGACTCCATCAGCACAATTTGGTAATCAACTTGGAAAAATGTATGTTTATGAAGAAGGAACTTGTGTTCCTAAGTTTAGTAATTTCACAAGGTACCCTCAAGGTGGATCTTGAGGAGGTGGATGCAATCATCAATTGGCCTCCACCAAAGAATCTAGGTGATGTGAGAAGCTTTATTTGGCTTTCTACTTTGTATATGACATTTATTAAAAATTCCAATCACGTGTGCACCAATGTTGGAAACAATAAAAGGTGGGACGAAAATCAAGTTTGCATGGACAAAGAAAGGAAATGATGCATTCCAATACTTGAAGAAGAGAGTTTCTCAGTATCCTAACTTGGTTCTCCTTGATTTTAGAAAAGTCTACACTATGGAGATCGATGCAATTAATGTGGCTATAGGTGTTTTCCTAAGCCAACAAGGCAAACCAATTGCTTCCTTTTCAAAAACATTAAATGAGGTGAAAAGGAAATACTATACATATGAGCTAGAGCTTTATGCCATGGTCCAAGCCCTTAAGAAATCATGCATTAAGTTTTCTAAATTTACAATAAAAACTTTTAGTCAGGCATCTTAAATGGGTAGAACAATTGCAGGCCATTACCTTCACTATTAAGCATAAAGAGGGTGTAGCAGACATCATTGTTGATGCTCTAAGTAGGAGAATTGGTCTTGTGGAAGAAGTTCAACTTCAAAGTGTTAGAATTGAGTCTCTCAAACACTTGTACCCAAATGAACCTGATTTTACAGAGACATATCAGATTTTCACAAAGATGGAAGATAGATATCATATTGATTATTCTTAATATCTAATTTAGAATGGGCTTCTCTTCAAAGGAACACAACTATGTATACCAAGGTTCTCAATGAGATCAAATATAATAAAATAAAAACATTGTGGTGGCCTAGCAGGTCACTTTGGCATTGACAAAACAATAGATATGGTGAAAAGAAGTTATTTTTAGCCCAAGATGAACAATGAAGTTAGCAAATTTATTGAATGTTGTACCATTTTCCAACAAGCTAACCAGATGACAATAAATCAAGGGCTCTACCAATCCTTACCAATCCCTTCAAGACCTTGGGAATCCATATCAATGGATTTTGTCATGGGACTACCCAAAACCAAGCAAGGTTATGATAGTGTATTTGTCATAGTGGACAAGTTCAGCAAGATAGCCCACTTTGTGCCATGCAAGAGCATAGATGATGCATATCATATAGCCAATCTCTTCTTCAAGGAAGTATTTCAAATTCATGACTTGCCTTAGACAATAGTATCAAATAGAGATGTTAAATTTTAAGGGCACTTTTGGAGCACACTCTTCAAGAAGCTGGGTACAAATCTAATAGATAGATGGGCAGATTGAGGTGGTGAATAGGCCCTTAGGCAATCTCCTAAGATTCCTTAGAAAGCAATATTCTCAAAGTTGGGATACAATTCTACCGCAAGCAAAATTTTCCTGCAATGGCTCTTTAAATAAAACAATAAGCAAAACACCTTTTCAAGCAATATATGGTCTACACACCAAGGGACCATTAGATCTAATGGAACTTCCCTCTAATTTTAAAATTAGTGCTTAAGTCAAATAATTGGTAGAACTAATAACAAAGGTACAACAAGAAGTGAGGGAAACATTGCAAAAATATAGTTTTTGAAATACAAAGAGAATGCTGACAAGAGAAGGAGAGAGGTCCAATTCAAAGTGGGAGACAAAGTTTAGGCTTTTCAAAGGAGAGACTACCCAAAGGAAGGTACACCAAACTATCAATGAAGAAGGTAGGCCCCTGTTGCATACTTAGCAAAATAGTGGATAATGCCTATGAGACCTGCCTTCCACTAACTTTGCAAATATCCCCCATAGTCAATGTTGAATATCTAACACCTTACAAGGTTGTTGTAGGATCATCAGATCAGCAACATGATGACACCAACGAGGAAGACTATGTTACCAATCATCCACAAAGAAAACTTGTGGAGTTAGAGGAAATATTAGATGCAAAGCTACTCAACAAAACTAGAACCAAGAAGTACATGCACTACTTAGTCAAATGGAAGGGCCTCCTCAACATAGATGCTACTTGGCTAATAGAAGACCAAATTTGGCAACATGGAACTTCAGTTGATTTTCTATCGTCAAGTAGGGACTTGAGTTTTAAAACTCAAGGGGAGTATGGTGCAGGATCACTCACTCTAGATTCATCAAAAAAGGCACCTAAGGATCCTAAATAGTCTACTTAGGATAGATTGGCACATTGATCCGGTTGTAAGGACTAGTTCTAGGATTAGGTTTAATTATGAACCCTTGGGTAACTAAGATGAAATATTGACATAGGCAAAGGATGAAGAACTAGGGCCAAATGCTCACCCAGCTATCCAAAGCACCCTACAAGAGCTAACACAATGGAAGCAAACACAAAGAACAACAACCTAAGGAAGAAGAAGAGTGAAATACTTTTATTGATTCATCAAACAATCTTCATACATTCCTAGTTTTTAGGCCTTTTGGGTTATGGCTGATTACAAATACATTCACATTCAAAGATCCAACTGCAAATTCACACTTTTAGTTCTACTCTACCATCTTCTTCTCAAAACTTTGCTAACTCTAAGCCTAAACACTCTCTATATACTTTCCAAAATGGCTTACAAATTATTCTAGAACATTACATAAAACATTACATAAGAGGAGGAAAAACACAACAATTGTCTAGACATATGCCAAGAAAAGATCTTAAAATAAATATCATGATAAAAAATAAATCCCACAAGTTAGCTCACATAAATCACATCTAAATGTTGACACTCAGCATACACTGGGTAACTCGACACATGAAGAAACACTCGTCATACATTTCATAAATTGACACATGAAGAGTCACTCAGCATACACTGGGTAACTTGGAACATGAAGTAATTTCTACAGTAACTCAGCACATGAAGGATTTCTTGGCACATGAAGGATTGCTAGGCACATGAAGGAATGCTAGGCACATGAAGGAACTACTAGGCACATGAAGGACTACTAGGAACATGAAGGAACTACTAGGCACATGAATAACTACTATGCACATGAAGGAACTATTAGTCACATGAATAACTACTAGGCACATCAAGGATTGCTAAGCACATGAAGGACTAGTAGGCACCAACTTGTAGAATGAACAAAAAATGAGCAGGATAACAAGGCAACCCAAGATGCTCTTGCAACAAATATGATCACTAAGCATAAAAATGCATAGAATTATAGGTTTATATATTATTTTAATATCTAGATCCATGTTGGATCATTTACTTTAGGTTTGGACCAATTTTGGTCTTTAGACTTGCATTTTTACAAATTTTGAAAAAATTGCTCAAAAGTTGTTAGCAACTTTTGAGCAACTTTGCAAAATTTGTCAAATACATCCAAAAACCTTTACTTGAATGGCTAGGTAATTTAAACTAACCATGTAACCATTGGAGAAGTCCTAAAAAACCTCATAGGCCAATCGTAAGAACAACAATTGTAATTTGGCATTCAATCAATACAAAATCAGTATTTTCCTTGCAAAAACACATGTTGTAGTCCTTTATACGGAACTGTATTGATGAGAGAGAATGTTCTTATGGTTCTAGAATTTGGAGAATTTTAAATACTTTTTTTTTCCTCAATATCATGTTCTAATTCATTATAGATTGAAAGTTATCAAATTTTATTGCTTGCTACCTAGGATTCAGCCTAGAAATCAACACTTTACTAGGGTTGGGTCATTTTCACACATTCAACCATGGGAATTCGATGCCCATTGGTGAAGTGCAAGGTGTGAATATATACTTTAACATTGTACATTTTTTTATCCCCAAGATTCAAGGAGTTGGGTTTGCCACCCTACCCTAGGTGTGTATCTTCATGAGTACACCAATCAACATTTGTAACAGTCCTTCCTAGTTGGTGTTTTAGGATTCTCTAGGAATTGAAACCTTGGATTATTATTTCTTTTACATGCCCCCACATGTTCCTATTGATGGATTGTGTTTATCCATTGTAGAAAGTACACTTACTATGTAAATGGAGCCCTAATTAAGCCTTCAAATCCAATCTAGTGTTGCAATAGTAGAAATGTCTATTCTTTTTCAACCTTGGATGCTATG
The DNA here is from genome assembly GCA_028749045.1 of Cupressus sempervirens. Taxonomy (NCBI): domain Eukaryota; kingdom Viridiplantae; phylum Streptophyta; class Pinopsida; order Cupressales; family Cupressaceae; genus Cupressus; species Cupressus sempervirens. Next base: position 63,707,281 of record CM053791.1, read on the forward strand.
GCATGTCTTATAAAACCAAAAATGGTATCCAAATCTCTAGTCAAGTCACCATGTTGTTTGGAATCATTCAAACTTATGCCTCATTCTCATTCTAGGAAGGGCCTAAAGCCAATTCATTGGTTTTCAAAATAACTTGATGCTATAAGTTATCTTTGATGAAAAGAATCATTGATTCATGTTGATTAAGACCTAAATAGACCATTTAAAAGATTTTAGGCCACCCCTAGTCTTTACATCTAGTTTTTGGAAATTGATCCCTCTTTTGGTTAAGCGAATCCATTAGTGCATATTGAGTTTTTGGTGCTTAGAACTTTGGTAGACCTAGTGATTATCTTACCTTGTCTTGTGGAGTTATCATAACCTTCCTATAAGCCCATCTTCATACCTATGATAGGTATTTGGCACTAGGAAGCTTCACCTTAAGTGTTGAGGGAATTTGAGAATTTCTACCATTCCTTGTTGTTTGAAGACTTATGTTGCCTACTGCTACATCATTTTTGATGGTCAATGTTGCGAAGCATAGTATGTACCAAGCATCAAAAGAAAGATAATTCCAAGTGTCAACATTATAAGAACGATCAAGAATTTGATGTATTTGAGGTGACTAGTTTGATCTTTTGGATTGTGTGACCCATGTGGTAGATAAGCTTGATGCGCTAGTGGCACAAAAGTCATGGTGAACCATTTTGAGGTGAATTCAAAGAGAATTGAAGAAGTTTTTAGAAGGGAATGAAATGAAATAATTGTTAGATTCATGGAATCCTACCTAATATAACCTAACCCTAAATGGACAATGGAGGATGAATGGAAAAAGATCTTAATTCTTTATTTATAGAGATGGTTTGTTAGAAGAAAAGGTTGTCATGTCCAAGAACCTAAGGAACAAAAGGAGTCTAGGGCATTGCTTCATTTAGTGACCTAAGAGAAGAGACTGCATTTGCAAGAAAATAAAGAAGACTTAAGGGTATTGATGCTTGAAAGGTGAACAAGCTATCAGAGCTTAAGTCTGTGAAAGCTAGGCAAAATGGAGGACTGAAAATAAAGATATGTAATCTACAAGGGTGTTGTAAGTTGATATTAAATAAAGCCTTATTATTACATTCTAATTATTTTACCAGTCTAGGGTAAATCCTTTGGATTAAGGTTGACCTAGCAATAATTTGTAAATCCTTTACCTAGGTGACATTCCAAGTGAAAGATATAAAGTCCTCTAGTAGCACTCACTCCTAATAGGGTAATTGAAATTGTTTAACCAGGTCACTTTTAATAGTGTGTAGGTTGTAACATTTAACATGGTTGGCCTTTCATAGGCATCACATCAAAAGAGTGAGAATGAGTAGCATGTTACTAATGGCTTTTCCCAAATTAGTTTTCTACATTAAACCATTCTATTAAATGTGTTATTGAATCTACTATATTTCATGTGTACATTTCTGTGAAGTTGAAATGACAGTAAGCTACAAGTTTAAGTGATAGTATTATCTAATGGATGCACGCATGAGGAAAATGTTGTATGGACATGGTTTCAATAAGCAGTGAAAATTTTTAATTCTACATCCAAACCTTGGATAATTGATTCACCCCACCTCTCAGTTATTCTAACAATTTCCAACAGTGGACACATGGAGCTGATAAGAATTTTAAGAGTTTGAAACAAAAGGTTTATGAGTTACCTATATTTTCTTTACCTTATTTCAATAAGGTTTTTAAAATTGAATGTGACACTAGTGGTAGTGCAATAGGATTTCTATTGAGTAAAGAAGGTAAACCTATTGCTTTCTTTACTAAGAAATTGAATTATTCTAAAAGGATGTATTTTGTATATGATCAAGATTTTTATGCCATTTTTCATGCACTAAAGAAGTGGAGACATTATTGGATTCCTAAGAAGTTTGTGTTATATATTAATAAAAATTCCTTATATTACTTAGGAAGTTAATATAAATTGAATTAGAGAAATATGAAGAGGGTTGAGTATTTGTAGAGTTCTACATTTGTGATTAAGCATAAGACTTCAATTACTAATAGAGTTGTTGATGAATTAAGCAGAAGATGTTCTTTGTTGACTGAGATGAAGGTTGAAGCTCTTGGTTTTGATGAAGTGAAAGAGTTGTATGATATTGATCCTAATTTTTTTGAGGTATGGAAAAAGTGTAGAGCACCAAATCTAATAGATCACATCAATAAGTATGATGAATATTTTATTCAAAAAGGTATTTTTTTCAAAGGTATTCAGTTTTGTATCCCTAGAAGTTCTATGAGAGTTAATCTAAGTAAGGAAAAATATAGTGGTGGATTGGCTGGACATTTTGGAATTGATAAGACATTGATTTTGTAAAAAGATAAATATTTTTGGCCATAGATTTATAAGGATGCTTATAATTTTGTGAAGATTTGTGGAGTTTTTCAAGTTTCAAAAGGAGTAAGTTAGAATATTGGATTTTATAAAGGTAGTTTTATTCTTCAGAAACCTTGGAGTGACATCACTATGGATTTTTTTCTTTGATTTCTTGAGACAAAAAAGAGGTATGATTCTATATTTTCTATTGTGGATATATTTTTTGGAAGCATGAATGATGATGGTATTCCTATGGGGGAGTATTGTATATATGTTACTATGATGATATGTTACATCCATGATTGATTTTTTCATTGATGTAAACATAGCATTCTTTTGTGGTATCTGACAAAAGAACATCAAAAAGATAAAGTTTATACGAATGGATACTTTTTTATTCTAACTATTTAAGGTTATGAGATATACTTATAAGTATCTAGTATATGTAGTTAGCATTGGATGAAGAAATGATAAGTCTCAAAGAAATTATGTAAGTTTTGGTTATGTCTATTCTAACATAGAGTTTACAAATGCATGTGGTGGTAAACTTGTTATATTTCTTAGTATAGTTGTTATTCTAAGAATCAAGGTTGAGGATGCAAAAAGGACATGTTGGTGATGACATGGCTAAGTTTTCTCATCATAATATTCTGTGTACAAAAAGATATTTAAGTTACAAGGTGGAAGATTAATTAATTGAGAAGTTCTAATAGTTGACTAGGGGAATTGTTTTATGGACTTAGTAAAAAGGAAGGAAATTTTCCTTTATCATATGAGATGGATTTTGATTGATAAGAATTAATTACAAGTACCAGAGAGAGTGGAATGTGACTTTACCTAGAGAAGAGTAGAATTGAAGGAAACTTCATTGTTGAGGTTTTGCTGAGTGATCCAAGGTTTGATAGTTGGATCCAAGGTTTGTGATTGGTATATACAGTCTAATAGTGATAGGTTTGATTTTAAAAAAAAAGGAAAGAACATAATAATAAATTTCATGTTTGAGCAATGAGCTCTTCTCGTAGTTGAAATTTCATGTTTGGGCAATGAATTCTTCTTGCATATATTGTATGACAACTCCTAACAGGGTTGGCACAACTCCTAACCTGGTTGGAATCTCTTAACAGGAATTCAAAGTCTCCTAACAAGAACTCATATGTATTGAACATTGTAATAGACTCCTAATAGGGTCCATCCTATACTAAGGAATATTTATATTAGTACACCATCCTGTGGGCATCATTCCCATCAGGGTTTTCCATCTAATCAAAGATTTCCTTAGTTAACATATCTGGTGTAATTTTCTATACACATCTAAGTTTGTTTAAAGAAGATAAATGTTTTAATTTTTGGATAAATAATTCACCCCTCCCCCCCCCTCCCCCACCCCCCCTCTCAGTTATCTTGGTGGACTATTATTTCTAGCAATTGGTATTAGAGCATTAGGTCCTTCAAGATAAAGCTTAACAAATTTGGGAGATCATGGCAAGAGAAGATAGTCCTAAGTTAGATAGATGAAATGTTGACACAAATGTTATCAAATTTGTGTAGGGATTAGAACATTGTGTTTCTGGATAGAAGCACAAGTAAAGATTGATCTGCATTCAAGGAATACATGAAGATCAAGGAAGGTATTAATCTACTTATGAAAAGGGAACATGAAGGTATAGAAATTTTTGCTTGCTAGACATGTAAAAAGTTTGGTCATTTCTGATCTACAAGCCCTGAGAGAGTAACAAAAACTAGAAAGAGTTCACTTTCTAATGAAGATGAAGAATTTAAAGCATATATGGAAAGATTCTTGAATTATTGTGATGATAAATATAATGAACCTAAATTAGTTAACAAAGAGGAAGTATTAGAATTAATAGCTTTGGTAACTATTGTTGATCCAAAGGATAACCATGAAAATGTGGTAATCATCATTAGCAACAATATGTAGAATGGGAATTAGATTGAATAACAGAGATGTGATCCTAGAGCAGAAGAAAGAGTTGAGTTGAAGAATTTGATGGCATTGCACAAAAAAAAAAAAAAAAAAGGTCCATAATAGAAGCAACGAAAGCTATGTTAGCTGAGAATGATGTATCCAAGATGTTTTGGAGAGAATTTGTGCATATAGAAATCTACACTACCAAAACAGTGCAAGATAGGAAAGACACAAGCAAGACCCCTTATAAACTATGGTTTGGCCACTCACCTATAGTTAAGTATTTCAGAATTTTTGATAGTAAGTGTTATATCAATAGAGATGATGATGTTGGTAAGTTTAATGCTAGAAGTGATGGAGGTATGTTTCTTGGTTATTAATTGAAAAGAAAATGTTACAAATGCTATAATATGAGAACTAAGACTATTATTGAAAGTGAAAATGTGCGAATTCATGAGAAATTTAGGATACAAGGGAGAATGGTTGATTACAATTCAGATGATGATGTTGTTACTAAGCCAAGGAATGATGAATTATTTCTTGAAACTAATAATGACTTGCAAAATTAAGGAGAGACGAGGTTGGAACAAAGCTCAAAACCTTTAGTAGAGAAAAGAATTGAGATAGAAACTCCCACTTTAGGAAAGAATATGATAAATAATTAGCCATCCTAGTAGCTCATTAGAAGTAAAGATAAAGGTATGATGATAAGAAGCAAAGTCAATGGAGAACTATGTTTGATATCTCAAGTTCAACCTAAGAATGCAAATGAAGCATGTAAAGATTATTATTGGAAATAAGCTATGAAAGAGGAATTAGATCAGATTATAAAGAATGAGACATAGCAATTGGTCCCTAGATAGGTAGACAAGAATGCAATAGGAACTAAATGGGTGTTTAGGAGCAAGATGAATGAACAAGGAAAAGTTGTAAGGAACAAGGCAAGATTGGTATGTAAAGGTTATTCATGGAAAGAAGGAATAGAGTATGATGAGATCTATGATCTAGTGGATAGAATATAAGTAGTGCAATTATTCTTAGCCTATGAAGCACAAGAGATGTTCAAAGTCTATCAGATGGATGTCAAGTTAGCATTTATGAATGGAGAACTTGAAGAAGAAGTGTACATCGAGCTTCTTGAAGGTTTTCCTTGACAAATGATAAGTACATAGTATAGAAATTGAAGAAAGCATTGTATGGCTTGAAGTAAGCACCCAGAACCTGATATGTAAGGTTGGATAAGCATTTGACAAAGCTTGGATATATAAAAGGCATGATAGATAGCAATCTCTAATGGAAAGAAATTAATGATGGATTCATTATTTTGGTAATATTTTTTGATGATATCATATTTGGAGGAAATTATGATGAAAATGAAAATTTTGCTAAAGAGATGAAGAAAGAATTTGAGATGAGTATGATAGGAGAAATGGAATATTTTCTAGGATTACAAATTGTACAGAATAAAGAAAGAATCTTTATTTATTAGAATAAGTATTTGAAGAATTTACTAAAAATGTTTGGTTTGGAAACATCCAAACCCATTGGAACACCTATGGTAACTATACACAAGTTATCTACAAAGGATGAGACGCCTACTATTGAGAAAAATAAGTATATATCTATGATTAGGGGATTACAATATTTGACTCACACAAGGACATATATAGAAAATGTAGTTGGAATTATTGTAAGATTCCAAGCTGATCGTAGAAAAGCACATTATGCAACAATCAAAAGGATATTTGCAAATCTAAAAGGAACATTTGGGTTTAGATTATGGTATGATAGATTTGATGATTTCACTTTATGGGCCTATACTAATGCTAATTTGGTAGGTAGTATGGATGACAGAAAGGGCACTAGTGGTGGAGCCCTCTTTCATAGAGGAAGATTTGTTTCCTAGCTAAGCAAGAAACAAAATTGAACATCAAAATGTACAACAAAAGTAGAATATGTTGTAGTAGTAAATATTTGCAATCAAGTTTATTGGATGAAGAAGATGCTTAAGGATATAAGGATAGAAATCAATGAACCTATTGTCATACATTGTGACAACACAAGCATAGTACACATGTCTAAGAATTGAATGTTGCATTCAAAGACCAAGCACATTTCTATTAAGTATCACATGTTCAGAGAAAATTTTGTAGAAAAGGAAATTAGATTGGAGTATGTGAGCACTAAAAGGAATATTGTAGAAATATTCACTAAGCCTCTTCCTAAAGAGACTTTTGAGTATTTGTGAGGTATGTTAGGGGTTATGCCCCTTCCTACATTAGTGTAGATGGTACAAAAATGCATCATTGTAGTGTAACAGAGCACCATTATTTGTCTAGACTGGATGTTGATATTTCCTATATGGGGAAGTATATGTGATGGACACATCCATCTAGTACTCTTGTTGGATGTTGTTTTGAATAGTCTTTCTGGACATTTGAGCTATATAGTAATGATTTGATGATAAGTTTGATGGTTGTTGAAAGCATTGACATTAAAATAAATGGAGGAGATATTCGACATGAAAAACATCATGAGAAAATCATGAGGAAGAACATCATAGGGAGAAGCAAATACAAGCTAGAACAAGAATAATGTGTTCAAAAGAAGTATAACACAGAATGACATTTTGATATAAAGCACATTGAGGTATATCAATGGGAGAGTGATTGATGAAGAGGATTTGAAAAGAAAGGTTAATAGTCTTGTTAGTATTCTTGGAACTAGATGTTTTTCATCTATATTTATATCAATGCCAAAGAGGGAGATGGTTGGAAGCATGAATGTAAATGATATTCCTATCAGGTAGTATTCTAGATATGTTATGATGATGATATGTTACATTCATGACTAAGTTTGTCATTGGTGTCAACATAATAGTTTTTTGTGGTATCTAATAGAAGTACAATAGAAAGATCAAGTTGGTACGGACAACTAGTTAAGTATTCTCACTATCCAAAGTTATTTCTAGTATATGTAGTTAATGTTGGATGAAGAAATCATAATTCTGAAAGAAGTTATGTAAGTTTTGGTGATGTTTTTTCTAAGATAGAGTTTATAGAGGCATGTTCTAGTAAAAATTTTATATCTCTTAGAAGAGTTGTTATTCTTAGAATCAAGGTTAAGGATATGAAGAAGACATATTCGTGATGACATGGCTAAGTTTTTTCATCATAATATTATCTGTACAGAAAGATATTTAACTGGTAAGGCAAAAGATTAATTTTATCACTAAGTGTACTGTGTTCTTAATGTGGTCTTATAATGATTAATTGAGAAGGTCTAATAGGTGACTCAGGGAATTTTTTTATGAACTCAATATAAATGAAGGACATTTTCCTTTATCATATGAGATAGATTTGGATTGATAATAAGTAATTGTAAATATTAGAGAGAATAATGTGAAGTTGAGTAGAATAGAGCAGAAGTGAAGGAAATTTCACTGCTCAAGTTTTGTTGAGTGATTTGAGGCTTGATATTTGGATCTGAGGTTCATGACCTAGTCTACAAGGTGTGAAAATGATTGGTTTGATTTACAGAACAAAGGAAAGATGAACATAATAGAAAATTGCTTATTTTAGTAGTGAACTCTTCTTGTAGTTTAAATTGCATGTTTGGGTAGTGGGCTCTTGTTGCATACATTATACTACATATCCTAACTAGGTTGGCACAACACCTAATATGGTTGGAACATACTAATAGGGATTCAATGTGTCCTAATAGGAACTCATATATACTAAATGTTGTAACAAACTCCTAATAGGGTCTATCCTCTAACAAGGACTCTTTATACTAGTACATCATGTCGTGGGCATCATTCCCATTCGGGTTTTCCCTATGATCAAGGGTTTCCCTAGTGAACATATCTGGTGTATTTGTCTATGTGCATCTTATTGTGGTTTTTGTTTACTTTGGTTGAATGGTTAAGATTGTTTAAAGAAGATAAATTTTTTAATTGTTGGATAACTGATTCACCCCCCAGCTTAGTTATCTTGATGGACTATATTTTCTAACAAGATTTTCTAAAATGGGTCATTTTTTACCATGTAAGACGACATCAGATGCTCAGCATGTTGCTAAACTTTTCTTCAAAGAGATTTTTAGATTATATGGATTACCAAGAACTATTATTTTTGATAGAGACAATAAGTTTATTGCTTATTTTTAGAAGACTTTGTGGAGAAAATGGGTAATAAGATGAAATTTAGTTATACATTCCATCCACAAAATGATGGACATGTAGAGGTTGTGAATAGAAGCTTGGGTAATTTTTTGAGATGCTTACTTGGAGATGAACCACATAATTAGGAGATGGGATTGACACAAGTTGAGTTTCCACATAATAATTATTTGAATAGAAGTATAGGGTAAACATCTTTTGAGATTGTTACTGGAATATAGTCTAGAGGAGTATTAGATTTAAGGGATGTTGTTGGTGAACAAAACAGAACTATTGTAGGAGAAGAATTTGTTGATTTTATGGAGTCTTTGCATAAGGAAGTGAAGCTAAAATTGGAATAAAGTAATCAAAAGTACAAGGAGAATTCTGATAAGTCTAGAAGACATCATGTTTTTCAAGTTTGTGATGAGGTGATGGCTCATTTGAAGAAAGGAAGATTTCCTATTGGAACATACATTAAGATGAAAATGAAGAAGTTTGGACCTTATAAGATATTGAAAAAGTTTGATAGTGGAAATTCTTATGAAGTTGAGTTACTTGATGACATGGATATATCTCCTATATTCAATGTTGTTGATCTATATAAGTATCATGATTCAGATGATGAAGTTTTTGTACCTAATGATTATCATAAGAATCAAATTGATGAGGTTAAATAGATATTGGATCAAAGAGCTGGTAAAAGCACAAGAGCAAAAGACTACCATGAGTATTTGGTAAAGTGGAAAAATAGAATAGTTTAAGATACTACATGGATTTCTCAATCTAAGTTATATTCAACTTAGGTTGTAACACTTACATGATTTAGGAGAATTATTTCTTTCTACATTTTTTGTCTAATGTAGGAGCATCTTGGGTTGACATGTTATCTTGCTCATTTGTGTTCATTCTACCAGTTGCTACTGAGTTGCAGTCATTGTCAAGTTGCAACAATTATCGAGTGGTAATAATTTTTTAGTATCAATTGAGTTGTAGTTATCCCAATTCATGTTAACATTTAGGTTTGCATGTTATCCCATATCATTGTCCAGTGTGTGTTGAGCTATCTAGTGTGTACTAAGTCATAGAGTATGTGCCTAGCTATCCAGTATGTGCCAAGTTATCTAGTATATGTCGATTCCTTCTTCATGTGTTGAGTGATCCCGTTACTTGTTGATGCTTAGTTCCTTCTTTTGTTGAGTGGTGTGTGTTTTGGTTCTTAGGAGAAGCTAACTTGCATGTTTAATTTCAATTGTGACTTCTATGATAGGATCTTGCATTGGGATGTGGATGAACCATTTTATGGTTGACCTTTCTATTATGCAATTTTATAGAATCTTCTATAAGTCATTTTGGCAAGTATAAATAGTGTTTTTAGGCTTAGAGTTAGGGTAGAATGGGGAGTATTTGGAATTTTTTGCATGTGTTTGGAAGTGCAAATTTTAAGTTGGAACATGGATGTTGAATGTATTTTGAATCTAGTTGTAACCTAGAAGGCCTTATAGCTAGGCATGTATGTTGATAATTTGAAGAATCAATCAAAAGTGTTTTGGTCTCTCTTGCTTGGGTGTTGTTCTCTTTGTGTGTTTTCTTCCATTGTGTTAACTCTATAAGGTGTGCCTTTGGCCCTAGTTCTACTTACCCTCCTTGCATCAAATCAACACCTTAAAAAAAAATCTCACTAAGTATATAAAGATATATATGTTTAGAAGGAAATATAAAGGCATACATGTTTAGAAGGAAAGGAAAAGAACATTTACATACATACCTCTTCTCTCCCTAGAGGAAAATTTTAGAGAAAGGGCACATAGATCACAAGGGCACAACACAACAATGAAATCATTGAGCAAGGGCATGACATGACAATCAAATTTCAAAACAAGGGCATTACACAATAATGAAATTGTAAAGAAAGGGAATGAAAACAAACTATAAAGATCATGAGGGTATAACAACCGAATGTATCAATCATAAGGGCACCGTGACAATGTGCATACCTCTCCACCTCTTATGCACACACCTCTCTCCAAAATTTTTTAAAAAAGGAAAATTATTATCACTTTTATTTTTTATTGTTTTATGCTTGCGAGGGCATCACAATTACGATACAAACATCAATAATGTGATGTCATCGAGGATAATTACAAAAGAAAACATGAAAATGACACTAACATCACAAATTGCCATCACAATTTGACTCCAAATGTTTTAGTGGTAGTTATTTTGGAGAGTGCTTGGATTGGTACTTAATTGAAGAAGAGGTGCTTGATAGAGGTTACTCACTCATCTCTTGGGAGTTTTTGGTTTAGAAATTGGTGAATGAATGGACCCGGTGATCCTTGAGGTTACTAGTTGCTAAAGGAGCTTGGCATAGCTTGGGTTACTCAACTATTAAAGGTTCTTGATAATGCTTGTTGGAGTTTGGCATAAATTAGAAGCTTGGGAAGCTTCACTATAGTTGTTCTTGAGTTGATTAGTCAATGAAAGGACTCAGCTTGTAAATGAACTCAACATATCTTGTGGAGCTTAGCTCATTCAGTTGCTATGTTAACTAGATGGCTTGGTCAATGAAGGGGCTTGGTTATGCTTAAGGATTTCCTGATGCTTGGTGGTAGTTTTTGGCACATCATCATGTCTTGGATTTTTGTGTTTATTTAGTTTTCTATGAGCTGACCTTTTGGAATTTAATTTTGGTTGTGGGTATTTAATGAGTCTTGTAACTAACTTGTAGCTTCCATGGGTATCTAATGTAAGGTTTTATTTTAATTTATAATTTCTAGACTGACTTTTAGCTTAGTTGGGTATAAGTAAGGGGGTCTTATAGAGTATTAAGCATTAATTCAAGGGGAGTAGATCCCAAGTTCAGCATGGAGTAGCTAAGAAGAAAAATTTTCTTGAGTGTGTGGACAGAGCATTGAATGTGAGGCAATTTATACTTGGATCTTGGGTGCAGTTTTAGAAGGGTTTGTAGCTTAGCTTTGGAAAAACAAGGATATTTCTTGGTAGGCTAAATAAAGAAATAATTTTACCTTCTTGACTAAAGATTAATCCTATTGCACTACCACTTGCATCAAATTCAACTTGAAATACCTTATTGAAATAAAAAAAAACCCAATACAAGTAACTTAGCAACCTTTTCAATGTCTCAAAACTCTTTTTAGCTCCATGTGTCCAATTAAAATAAATTTTATGTCCTCTCATTATCTTAGTCAGAGCATTACAACTAGAAGTGAAATTATTTATAAGTTTTCTATATAAACTATCCAAACAATGAAATGATCTTACCTAACCCATAGTCTTAGGTGTAGGCTATTACAAAAATGATTTAACCTTCTTAGGATGCATTCTCAAGCCATCATCTACAATCAAAAATCATGTAAATGTATATTGATACATTTTTAGTTCCACCCTCAGTTATGATGGTGTATAATTTATGATCATGTAACATGTGCAAGATTGGAGAACTCAATGGTTTTGAGCCTGAGGAAAACATACAAAAAGATATGTAGGAATGGATTGTTAAAGAAGGAAAACATAGTTATTCTTGAGAAAGGCCTAACATGTTCCTTATATTTTCCTAAAGTTTTCAAGGTGGAGTGGATCAAGATAGTTTTGAGAAGATTGCATGAGATGAAGTTGTAGCTAAAAAAAGAGCCAATGAAAATTACTAAATCAATCATCTATCAAGTTACTGGTTACCATACTCTTGGTTGAGTAAAGATTATGCAATGCTAGGCTAGGAATACAATTGAAGAACTTACCAAGGAAAAATTCAATGGGCACGAAATTTCCATCAGTGTAATTAATTATCGAGTCATTAAGTTGGCATTCAATGTGATTCTTCATAAATTTTATCAATCTTGGTGACTGAATACTATGCCTTGTATAGTTGTAGATTTGGGATATGAGATAGAATCACCATAGATACAACTTTTTCCAAGTTGTAGTTGATTTATCTAGTGAAGAATATTGGGGCCATTAGGAAGGAAATTAATATATCCTAGAAGTTTGGCTGAGTCATATTGTGTATATTCTTTTATGTTTAGAACTCTTTTCCTACCATTGGAAATATAGTGTGGGATAAGAATAGACAAGTAACAAAGAAAATCAATGATTATCTTGAGCAATAGGTGACAATTTTGAATCAATTTTGGATGGTTTCTTTGATGAGTTAAAAAGATGAAGAATAGGATGAGAATCCCTAAGTTAGTTGTTGATCAATATTATTAACACATATGCTTCATGGTGGATATTGACTATACCTATGCTTGGTTTTTTATACCAAGAGTGCATGGTTGAGGCCAATGCAATATGAAGTTAATTTTGGTGAAGTGTTTATTGCAACAATAACCTTATTATCAAAGGTAATTGACAAGAATAATTAGCCATTCAAAAAATATGATATTAAAAATATTCAAATGATGATGTAGACAAAGGTCTATAAGATGGACAAGAAGAGAAAGAAAAATATTGAAGATCTAGAAGGAAAACTTTGAGAAATACTCTACAAATAACTAAAGAAAAAGAGGGAGATTAGGAAAGTGATGATTATGATGATGAGGAGGATGATGAGGAGGAAGAGGAGGGTGGTGGTGGTGGTGGTGGTGATGATAATGATGATGATGAATCTATAGGTAAAGATCTGGTGATTTCTAAGTCTCTAGTATCGAAAGGTAAGAACAATGTGATTATAGATCATAGGTTCAAAAGGACCAAAAATAAAGTTGTAAGATCACCTATTTCTAAACCAAAGTGGAGAGTGACTAGGCAAGTATCAAAGGCAGGAACCCCTATAGCTATTGACCCAAAGCAACAAATAATGAAAATAACAAGGGCAACAAAGGGAAAGAAGAGATAATAAGAGGCTAAAGAGACTTATCAAGGTCAAAAGAATAGTTCAAGGAGGAAAATTATCATTAAACCTAATGAAGAGGAGGAGGATGAAGCCAAGAGGGATGAATCAAATGACTTGAGTAAGTTTTAGATAGTGTCAAGGCAAGCTCCTAATGTTATAGAAAAGGTATGTGAGAATATTAGAGGTTTAGTAGGGTTAACACTACTTAAACTTATAAATTATAACTCTTTAGATAGGGGTATTTTGGTTAATAGTTTGTTCTCCTATTAGAGTTTATAACCAGACTCTTTTAATGTCAAATGTTTTATAGATACAAAAGAATGTTGCCGAAAAATGGGGTAGTGTATGCATTATATCACTTACCTCTAAACTACAAGGTGTATCTCCCTTAGGACTTGAAATGATATGTGATGGATATATCTTAGATTAGAAGTTTGATAGAAAAATAACTTAACCTAAGAGTGGTAAATTCTAACCAATTTTTTCGTAAACACAAACAATTTATGCAAAATAGATTGGGACAACCTATCACACCCAATGGAATGACTATATAAAATTATCTCAAAATTTTTTCACTCTTACTTCTATTCTAAATGCAAATTAGTTATCTAAATGTAAAAGAGGAAAGGAGGCAGAGGTGCACATGAGGGAAAATGGAATTGTATTAACTATCAATCTTGAATGAAATGGAATCTAACAAGTTACTAATAGATTCATCAAAATTTATCATTTAATTTCCTATGAAACTATTTCTAACATGCAATGAAATAAATAAGAGGAGAAGAAAAACCATATGTGAAAAATTAAGTGGAATTACTTGTACTATAAATAACATCATGAAATGGAATCCATGAGGTGATCATAGAATCACATGTAATTTCCTCCAACTCTCAATGTAGAACTAATCTATGGCCAACAAAACATCAAAGGTAAATTAGGTAAACATAATTATAGAGCCAATTCACCATAAAAAAAGATTACATTTATAGTTTTATGTCATCTCTCCATTCGTGCATGTGACATAAAACATAAAAATATATAATCTATAGTATTGTCTAAGTATATGACATATTTTCATCAATGATCTTGACTTCACTGCACTTCTAAAACATATGATGATTATTTATCTTCATACTACTTTAGGAACCTTGCGAAAATATTTTGTTTCTTCATATTCTATTATTAGCACCATATTCGTTTAATTTGAATTCCAAAGATTGCTACAAGTTTGAATTTTTAAAATCAATCTCAAATTAATGATCATGATTAAAACATAATCATGCTCTTTATTTTTCCTCATGGACTCTTATTATTCATATGATATATTCTTCCAATGTGATAATGCAATCAATCAATTTTCTCCTTTTTGCTGCCTTAACTTGTGATTTATATTCAACCCTTGTGACTATGTGATCACTGGTTTTTTCTTCTTTTCCATGTTAACTCTAAGTTACCTCTAACCACCAAGGACCATGAAATAGTTCAATATTTAAATGCCCTTGGTTACTTTTTGCAATTTCACTGCCTAAAATATAATGAATTTTTTTTAACCTGTGACCTTGTGAATCATCTTATTCAAAACTTTACATATTGATGTATCTCCATTCTACTAACCATAGTGACTTAGTGATGATTGAAAGCATGTGACTAATGAAATTTCCCTCCTTATCTATGTTAACTTATGGTTATCCTTAATCACTTGCAAATGCGTAGCTATCATTGATCTTTAAGATCTAATGACTAGGAATACAAGATCTTAACTCTTTATTCTTCTTCAAAATGTGAGTCCACCTACTCCATGTGTCATGTTTTTCCTCTATGAAACATCACAACTTAGATTGCCATTGGTTAGATTTGAGTTGTGATAATGCACCTAGTAGTTATTTCTAGCATTTTATAGCTTCATAGTTGTTATCCTTAAACTTTTGGCCAACTTTTTTATCGAGTGATTCCTTTCTTTCACACATTCAATTTTTAACTATAGGTTATCGTTAACTAGTAGAGACCATGTGATTCTTCTCTTTTTTCTACTTTGTAGACTTGATCCATGATTAACTTTACTCACCTACAACACTATGATCATGAGATTTATACAGTTTCACTCTATCACTACCTTAACTTCTAGTAAGCTTTAATTGAATGCGACCTTGTGATAACTATTTAGGACTAATCATTACTTCATTTTCTAGGTCACAACTTAAAATATATTGAATACTTCTTAGCTGGCAACCTTGTGTTGGAATTACAATAGGAAAGGAAAACTTCTAAGTGGGGTGAATTAGTGCTTCAAACTTTGACCCTTAAAATATTCACCACCGTCCCATAACAAGTAATCTAAAATACCATGTAAAGTATGTACATATAAAGTATGAAAACAAGTAAGAATTCACACATATGACACAAGATATGATTATCCAGAAACCCTACAAAGAGAAGGTAAAAATTAGGTGGGGATGAACCACAAATCTTGACTAATACAGTAATAAAGTGTATCCAATGAAGCTTACAATGTTTGATCATGAAACATGATCTACTCTATGAAAGGATTGCCCTATTAAAGGCTTACAAAAACTATTAGGTTTTACTTTGTTAAAGGATTTCAACACCCTGTTAAAAGTTTTCCTTGTTAAATGAATTCAACTCACAATTAAGTAAGCAGCTTGTTAGAGGATTTCAATATAGCCTATTAGGAATACTCTCTTAAGATATTTAATTTATTCATCTATTAGAATGTCTCAACATTTATCCTTCAATTAGCACTCTTATTCTTCATGATAGATCACCTCTATCCTACTATGTACTTGATCCTTCTTGATTAGATGTCTCTCTATTGTTCATTAGTTACTTCCTCTATTCTCCTTTAACTGATTCTACAACATGAATTTTATTTATTTTTGTATTCAAAATACTCCTTGATCATTCATTAATTTCCTTTCATGCTCATAGAAAGTTTAGGGTTTGTCTTCCTTAGGAAGACCTATGTGACTTAGGATTGGTTATTAATCAATGACTATGATTCATCCATATTGCCACTTAAACCTTCCCTTTACTTGATTGGGTGCATGTAATGCATAGGGATTCCAATGTAAGATTCATCCTTATCACCAAAATATCCTAATTCAATATTTAAGTCAGATCAAAAAATGGTTTACATAGTAGTTTGTGCAAATACAAACAACAATGACAAAATTGTGTTGCTCAACATCTAAACTCCCTCATGCTCGGCATAGACTGGCTTCAATACTATCACTCAATATATAAATGAATTGGCATGCACTACTTTCTTAGCTCCTAAATTACTTGGCATATACTATATGCTTTGTACTTGAGTGACTTGGCATATGAGTGACTTAGCACTCACTATTTACTTGACATGCTCTGAATTATATGTTGTGCTTGGCATATGTTACTTATTTGGCATGAATTAAGTAAATGACTTAATTTTATAGATAATCACTTGTTAAAACCAATCTAAGATCAACAATCTCCCCCTCGGACATGAGTATCAAAAACACTTGGTCATGTATTAATACTTTTATTCTTATGAGCATAACATAACTAACTATTGGCCTTCTATAAAAAATTTCAAAATATAAAAATTTTGCAATAACTTATACCTCAAAAATCTCATAACTCCCCCTGATTTGTTTGATCTATTCTATTCTAATACTCTTTCTATATATTGATACTCTTTCTCTACCTTTATGCTTATACTCTCACTCATGCTAACCCATACTTGCTCCCCCATAGCTCTTACTCCCCCTTTTTAACCTCAAGAATAATATTAAGAGTGACATCCCACTTGTCACATGCTACCTCCAAAGAGTTGATTTGGTTGGTGAGCTTAGTAACAAGGTGTACTAGGCCATCCAATGTAGAAAGATTGGGGTTTTTCTTTATAAGAGTTTCTACATAACCTAACTCCTTGTGTAGAATCTTTATGTGAGGAGTCAATGTAGTTTGGATTCTTATCAGTTTAGCCCTTATGTTGGCTTCATTTGTAGATAGTGCTACTAATTAACTTTAGGTTTTTAACAGGGTCCTAAAGTGTTTCTCACTATGAGTTGGAGTCATGAGCAATTTAGCTCCAAATGAATGCATTTAACTTTCCAACTCTAGGATGTGATTCCTTATTTCCTATGTGAAGAGTGTAGGATTGCAAAGTTTGGTGTATAGTGAGAAAATTTTCTCTAGTACCTTATACACACTTTCTATATTTTTTTATAATGCAACTTGTGTCAGTGCTATTTCACTAGATATCTTCTCATTTAATTTACTTTGAAACATATTCTTAGACCATTCTAATTTTTTGGCATTAGTATCAAGGTCTATATCACTTACTCTTTCCACTATGTTGGTCAATTATTAAATTATTGTCTTTGTTTCATCTAGAGTAGGCAAATAGAATGATTCTAAAAAGATATCTTTGATATCAATCAAATCTTTCTTTTACCTATGCTCCCTTCTCAAGAGTTCATGATGTTTCTTTCTTACTAGGGCTTCTTGAAGTATGCCCATCTGATCTATTATTATTGCTGCAAGATCAAACTTAGGAAATATAATTTCTTCATCTAGGCTAACATCTCCATGGGTTATTACATCTTCTACCTTGGATGAACTAGGACTCATCACTAAGAATTGAAAAGGTATTGCATCTATGCTCACCTTCTAAAGAGTTTGACTAGAAGGAGTGCTAGATTCTGGTAAAGTTACCATTGCTTGAATTGCTACTAGCTCCTTTGGCTTGGGTGTCAAACTAGTCTCTTCATGCTTGTCCTTTTATACCTAATTGATTTGAATTTCACCTTGTTCTTGTACTAGAGGTGTAGGTGAATCTACCTGACCTATGTGACTCTGTGCCTCATTATTGATTGGTGTTTCCACCTTATCCTCTCCAATTGTCTCAACTTTATTTATTGCAACTTTTGGTACATTTTTTGAGATTGGAGTACCATATATTTTTGTACTAATAGTGCATTCTATTTTCTCCTTCCTCTAATATACAATGAAGGTTTGTGAAGCTTGTATAATAGTGACTTTAGGAGTGATTGTAGGTAGTTCTTGTGTTTTTATCTCCTTCCTTGCAGTTATAGTCACTGATTTTTGAATTTCATCTACACTCACTAATATAGGGTTGTTAGATAATTTGGCCTGTAGTTTAGATTGGTCAAGTACCTTTTTCAGAACTTCCTCTATTAAGGAATTGATGTTCTAAGTAGTAGAATAAGAAACATCCTTTACTATAATAGTTTTAGTACATACACTTATTATTTGCGAAGGGTTAAAACTCATCATTTTTGTATGTTGTACACTTTGTTCTTGTTGTTGCTCTTCCTTAGTGGTTTCCTAATCATCTATATTCATATCAGTGCCTCCCTCAACTATGCCTTCTTCATTGTCATCATCTTCATCATCTTTGACCTCAATAGGCTCTTGTTAACCTTCTTCGATTGTGGCTAGTCCATATGTGATCTTCCATATTATTTTGGACTTATTTACAACATCCTCTATGTTGTTTTGTAGTATGCTAAATGTCATATACTTAGGAAAAAATCTAACATCATATTCCTTTATGGGTTTGGATATTTGTGCCTTTTTGAGTTCTAGCATAACTTGAGCGAGAGTTGTCTCCCTAATTTTCCTTTCTATGTTCAAACAATAATGCCATTTTTTCTCAACTCTGTCATATAGACTTTTACATATGGAGTTGGAAATTTCTAGAGGAGCCTTCTTAAAAGTATCCATTGTGGCATATATTGCCTCCTCCAGTTGATTCTTCTAAAAATTTGCAAGATATTCAAAATCAATGTGAGGGAAACCTAGTAAATCAACATTGGTTCTAACATTATCACATAGGTTATTGAGATCTAAAGATGGATTATGACTCACAACTTTGAATTGGTTGTTGTAATCAGATTTATTCCTTTCCTCATTAGATTTAGCCTAAGCAACATATTTTCTTCTAGGTCTTTTATGTGATTCACCTTCCTTCTCTCTAGGCTTGGATTTCTCTTTAGCCATTTGTGTAGTGAATCATGTACTAGCCCTTATGGTAGGTGCTTTTGGTTTGGAATGGCTTAGTTTAGAAACTTTTTAAGGTCTTGTCGGTACATTTTCCTTGGCCTTTTTCTTCTTCTAGTCAGTAAGAATAGGTTTTTTCTTGGCTTCTTCTCCCTCAACACCCTCTATAGTCTTTGTTTGTTGATCCTCATGCTGACCTTGTGTCAATACCAATGGTGCTTGAAGCTAAGTGTCTTCTTCCTCTTCATCTTCTTCCTCTTCTTCTTCCTCCTTAACACCTTCACCAAATTTGTCTTTTAGTTTCTTAACTAGTTTATACTTCTTCCTAATTACTAAAGTAGTCTTTAATTCCATCATAATCTTTGATTTGGCCAACTCATAGTTAGCAAAAGCTTTGGCTTCTTTGTCTACTTCTTTTGCAAGTAATATTGTGATTGCTATAGAGGCCTCATCAACATTAATCTCATAACCTGATGGCCTTAGCCATCTCACTCTAGGAATTTCTACTTGAACAAAAGTGTGATTAGCATTAACTAGGAAAAGAACATCATCATAATATTTTTCCACTAATGATACTAGAATTATTAATCTCTTCTTCATGGATTATTTGAAATCATCAAAATAACTAGTCATTACTAACTCAATGTTATCACCTAATTGTTTAATGAACTCTCCTATTTGAACTACAATAGACCTATTTTTCTTCCATACAATAGTACCAAATGTAGGAAATGTGTTCTATACATAAAATAATATATATACCAAAATAGATCCAAATTTATACCGAGTACTTTTTGTTTTCCTTACTGATCCTAGATTTTCAATCAATTTTTGTAGCTACATCTCAGTAGGATCATATGTATGATCCTTCTTCACAATCTTGTAGCCCATATCCACTGCAATGTAGGGTACACTATTCAATCTACTTGATTGATAAAACTTATGTTCAATTATCCTCACTACAAAAGCTATTAGGGGATCTGTGATTGTGTCTATGGTCATTCCTCTCTTGTTCCACACAACCCTTGTGTTCTTGTCAATGACTACTTTGGAGTCACTTCTCATAGTCTTTTTTTGATCTAGGGTTGGATACCTTGTTACCCTATGAATTATCTTGTTTGTGATTTTGATTGGTCCATTATCCAACCACACTGAGCTATTATGAATTTTTCTCAAAACAATCCTAAGCCACCAAGTTTTGAAAATGTTAGGGAAATCTAGGGCATGAGTTAAGCCTTTCTTTTCTACAATCTTGAATGCTTCCTTGAACAAACCATTTTCACATAATTTTCCATATGCTTCCCTAATTTCCATATCACAAATACTACTAATCTTACAATTATAACACTTTCTGACATCTCAAATCATCAAAACATGTACTGGTACCATAGGTAATTATTTACTCTAACACCCCCCCTTAAGTGCAACTTAGGGAAATGCCTTAAGCTCACAAAACTAAGATGAAATGCATAATGGGTCCCAGCAACGAGGCCATGTTAGGTACCCAAGTACAATGCAAGAAAAAGTGCAACCTCTGTAAGCGAGGAAAGAGAGAAAACCGCATGGGAAAAACCCTCCCCCAAAAAGAGGTAAGAACCCAGTGAAGAGCTGAAGAAGTCTCCAACTAGGGAAATTGTCCCCTAAAACAGGAACAAGGAGTGATCATGAAGAAGCAGCATCACTGAAGCATGAAGAGCAGCAAATCTGTCAAACTGCTGATCTGAAGAACCTCCATGGAAGAAGAAGGCACGAACTGAGCATGTCTATATGGTAGATGATCCATCTCACCGAAATGCATAGGTAGCCAGCCACTGCAATCGCCTTGTATGTAGGATCAACCACTGAATACATAGTTCACACTATCGAACCATCGAACCACAGATGCATTAGAACACAGTATAATCCCCCCTTAATGCAGACGGGGTGTGATGACAGGCAACTGAGAAGGTGAGCCAAATTCTCCTGCAAACGAACCAAGAACGAGGAGAGAGGAAAAGAAGTACAGACACCGATAAAGACACGGTCTAACTGACTCTGCATGGGGCTAATGTCATGGAAGGGACACTCACTTGACAAAGGGAGAATGCCTAAAACAGCAAACAAATAATCCCCCCCATGGTGCTTTATGAAAATAGTGAAGTGCACCTGACTCAAAACAACGTTCATGACTCCCAGAATGAAAAAGTGACAATTTATCTCAGTGCAAAATAGAAAAGTGCTTCAAAAGGATAGCTACAATGATCAGAACTGAAAAAGAGCTGAACCAAGAGAAAGTACAGCTGAAAAGAAAGCAAACCATGCCAGGAAAACGATCCTCTGGCCTAAAACACTCAAAATATCAACCATAGAGAAAAAATGCCAAAACTATGATAGAAAGAGCAGAGGCCAAAAGTGAGGAAAAAAGACAACAGTTCTGAAAAGTACACAGAACAAGCTTTCCAGAAATATAAAGTTTTCCAAAAATAGACATGGGACGCAAAAGATATGCATGCCGGAGTCAAAAACAGGACTTCGGACTTTAACTGAAAAAAAAGCAATAAAAAAGCATCAAAACCAAAAAAGACCTGCACCAAAATCTCCGTCTCGGAACTAGCTTTCCGGCGCCTCTTTCGGATCGGAAAAATACCTCCGTATGCAAGAGTTATGGCCAAAAAACCACAAGTAGGTCCAAAAGCAATCAGGAGAGGTGCAAGGCAAGGATGATGCAATGCTGACGTCAGAAAGTCAATAGATTAAATTTGACGGCTTGGACGCTGTCGCAGCAAAAAAGAAGTGCCACGTGGCATAGCCACGTGGCAGCTGATGTGGCAGGGGTGACATGGCGGGTCCACGTGGCGCCCATGCCACGTGTCACCCCCGCAGTGGCCTGCTAGGCTGACGTTGCGGCAGAGGTGGCGCTGACTGGAGACGTAGCTGTCGGGTGGCAGAACCGGCGGAGGTGGCCACAGGGGCGGCGGAGGCAAAGGAGCCGCCGGTGGAGGGCGGCAGATGGGCTGCGGCCGGGAGGAGGCCGGGGAGCAGGCGGCGCTGCCTGCTGCGGCCGCTGCAGGCAGCGCGCGGGTGGCGCGGTGGCGGCGCCTGAAAACCCTCATTTTTTTTGAAATTTTTTTACGCTCTGCGTCCGTACGACCGTACGGCAGCGACCTTGGAAGCCTCAAAAAATTGCCAAAATTGCCCTGTCTCCAAAAACGAAAAGCTTTATATGAATCCTGACTGCAAACAGCCTTTCGGATCCAATGGTGATGTCCGTTCAGGCCCAAAGTGCTCCAAAAAATTGCTGATCCCCTGATTTGAAGAAAAAATGCACAAACAAACTAGGGTTTGTGACTCCAAATCACGGCTTCAAAATTCTTCAACGAAGCAGCAACAGGAAGGCTCTGATACCATGTTGGAGTTGAGGAAAGCCAACTCCGAAGACACCAAGATCACCTACATGCGAACCTGTCAAAGAGAAGCCAAGAAGGGGAAAAGCATGGAGCACGGGAAAAAACCCTAAACGGACATGAGAGCCAAAAATGCAAACACAATAAGAAATGTATTTACAATAAGAAATAGCTTTCGATGATGTGAATACAATGAGGAGAGCTCGAATATAAAGAGCTCATGGAAGCTTGTAGAACAAGCTAGAAGATAAGTGTGACAACTAGAAGGGAACAAACTCCCGTGTTGTCACAACATGCATTAAATACGAAATATTAAATAAATGCATGACCTAAGTAAACTTAAGCAATAGAATAAATAATTAAATATTAATTATTTACTCTAACACATATCACCAATACTACTAATCTTACAATTATAACACTTTCTGACATCTCAAATCATCAAAACATGTAGTGGTACCATAGGTAACACACTAGAGGGATATTTTTTGTATGCTATGTTTGGAATAGCCTTGAAAATAGGTGGTTTTATCTTATTGCTAACTAACTAAAAATTTAAAACCTCTTTACCCTCTATACCTTTTTCCTTTGAAGAACAAGATGCCATTATATAAATATAGGATTTACAAAATTTGAAATAGTGTAGCACAAAACACGATAAATACCTTGTAAATCATGATGAAATGATGTTGAACAACTACTCAAATCTCTTAAAAAATGTTTTAGATGAAATTTCTAGATTGCTTTTAGCTCTTTTTTCTCTCTATCAAATTTGAATGATGTTAAATAAGTAGGAGTTGATCAAATAGCCCTTTAAAATACTACAATTAATGAAAAGCGCTTACACAACTATAAGCTCAACCTCCACTAATTTATGGCTGACTCAACATCCACTTGTCTTTTTATTTTCTTAGAAACCATTATGAGATTGGCATCAACTAGCCAATATATTAGCTCAACATCCACTAGCATTTTACTCAACAACCATAGAAAACTTTTCATGCTTTGCAATAACATGAAAAACTAACAAAACTTAAAGATTTTTTTTATTCCTAATAATAGTTTGCATCTTTATTCATGCTTATGTAATCTTTTCCAAAACTAAATCCTTGGAACTGATGTATCAAATAAATTTTAAATATTAGTCATGTTGGCTTGGTTTTTCACCATTTATAATTTGTTGCACCCAATAGTCAAAAACCTTAGTGTTCTATTCTAAAATATTGTGAAATTTAGTTAAAACCCTAGATGAAATCTTCTAAAGTTTCTCAAACCCTTTTTTTGATGCCCTAGCCCTCAAAATAATTGAAAGTAATTAAATATAATTTTCAAATAAAATTGTGGAGGACATGCTTATCCAAAGTTTTATTTTCCCAAAGGTTACTTTATTACTTTCCACAAAATAAACCTTTTTCATTGTTAAGCATGCCCTAAGCACAGTTACCTTTCTTTAAGAATTTTTGTGAAACATCTTTGGTGTTTTCATTTGGTCAACCATTGATCTTTCCAAGATCAATGGTAGGCTCATCCCCACAAGATAAATCTATTCAAAGTTCAAGTGAAGCAAGCAAGTGCCTTTGAGACATGTAGCACTTAGTGACATTGGGTTATGATTGCATTGCAAAGACTAAAGCTTTTCAGAGCTTGTTTATACTTCACCTAACCTTTTTTAGAGTTCTTAGTAAAAGTTAGAGCATATTTGGTTTTCTAGCAATGTCATTGGTTAAAGACAAGTAGTGGTGTTCCATTTTGATGTCACATCATTCAGCTGTCAATATTTGGAAGATCGATGAGGGGCATATTAAAAATTCATGGAGATGCAAGGATTTTAACCAAAGTGGGCAAGTACCTTTTTGACATGTGGCATATGATGATGTCATGGATCCACTTCTTTGAAAAGTAATAATGTAGTTTATACTAGCTGGTAGTTGTTAGACACATTATCACAAATATAATGCATTTATTGGTTGGTGTGGTTGAATCAACCTTAAAAGGGCATGATTTTATCACACCACTCATCTTGGAAGATCAATAGGTAGAACTTATCTGCATTACCAAATAAACTAAGCTTTAAGCAAAGTGAGGAAGCACCTGCATGCCATGTGACATGGTGGGACCTATTGCTAGAAGATTTGTCAAGTCACACTAGGATGGAAAAGGGTTATGAAATGGAATGTAGTAATTGGTCGTAGGATAATACATGTACTTACCAGGTTGGAGATGAATGTACCAGTGGGGCCACATCTTTAAAGTTTTATTTGCAAAGTATAATCATCATTCATGATCATCGATCATTGGAAGATTAATGATCAAAACTTCACTGCATTAGGCCAATGCTCAAGGTTTGAGCAATGCAGGAATGTACATGTTCAACACATGGCAAATTTCATAGGCCTTTAATGAATTTTTTTATATTTTAAAGAAGGTCATCTGATGCTTTGAAATCGATGGTTAGAATTCTAATTTCATAGTATGGCACAAATTTGTGACTAAGAAAGCATTAATTCTAATAAATGCTACTTCATGTGAGTTTAATACTCCAATATAATTCAAAATTCACCATTATTGGGCCACAATATCACAAAAAAAAGTTAGAGTGCAAGTATTTCAAGAGCTAGGGCAGCAAATTATTCAAGGTTTTTGGAAATTTGTAGAGTGATTTATATAGAAAAATAAATAGAAAAGAATAGGTAAGTTGTCTGAAACATATGAAATTTTAGAAATTTTTATTGTGCTAGGTTAAATTAAGAAAATACGTCTCATAAGGATTTTTTTGGCAAGGTAGACTACTCAAAAAGATTAGTCCATGATGACTTTCTTGAACAAATGCCTCCATCTATCAATGAATTGAAAAATCATAGAGAATTCATTCCCAAAAACCCTAGTTTGGTGATTAGTGAGGGTTTTTATGACATGTCTAATTATCTGAGAAATGCAGAAGTTTCAGTGAGGAGTTTAGAGGTTTTCAAGAAATGGTTTGTAGAGAAAAATCTAGATACTCCTATGAGCAATGTTTGGGAATTTGATAAAGGAAAGTTGATTGTCCCTGGAGTCTTCTTTGATAGTGGCCTATTAGCAGACATGGATAGGAAATGTGATCCAATCACTAGAATTGAAAAAAACCATGTAGGAAATAATCTATTTAGGGTTTCTCCCGAATTAATCAGAGAAGTCTTCAAGCTCAACACTAACCAATCTGTACATGAGAAAATTGATATGGAGGAATTTCAAGCTAGGTATGATGTACATAGAGTATACCTAAGGGGAGGATCATTGCAACAACATTTTGTCAAAATTGGATCACTATCTTTGGTCACACCAAATACCCTATAGCCCTTGTTGAAGAAATATTTTAATCCTAGGGCATAGGCCTTATATTTTTCTCTCTACAAAATATTTAGAATGGATGAGAAAGATTATATTCAAGGCTCTATTATTCTCATCATAGCTCAAAATTTGTAGTTTGGAATTAGCTCAATTCTGGATTTTGCCACCTACTTGGCTGAGGAAAATCACAATGGTCTAATTTGAATAGCTCAAGCTAAGGTTAATAGGCCCTTTTTCTGGTATTATTTTTTAATGGATATATTTTTATATAAAGGAGTTACTTTTTTTTTTCCAAAGAGATGAAATTGGAACTAAAGAGAGATGGAGAGAAACTTTGAGTTTAGTTGTGGAGTGCAAACATGACATGGTAAGTCATAGATTCTAGTTTTGTTAGATTTGATAAATAATTTTCTTGAAGGCTTAGATTGTTGTTAAGAAGGGATAGCCCTAGAATACCCCAACCCTTATTAGAATTGATAAGACCTAAGGATCATACCAAGGGGCTATTGGTTAGTGACAATTGGGGGGATATCATCCCATATCCTATTTCTACTATTTTTAAAGTTTATGGCCTCTTGGGAAAACCCCATGTGTTACCATATTAGGTGCCTTTAAAGGTAGGAAATGTAGAAATGTTATAGCAAATTGGTACAATTGATGAAAGAGATTTACTAGGTAAACCTATAGGCACATTCTTCCCTATTGTTACTGTTGTGCATGAGTTTGTGTTTGTCAAGAAGAGATGGAGGAGTTTGGAAAAAATTCTAGATAGATATCAAATGGCCCAATCCCATGCCCATTATATTGATCCAGAAGGATTCTACGACCTCCTTAGGGAAATAAGTAAGGTAAAGGCTCACATGTTTTCATTGAAAGAGTAGGAGGTTAGGAAAGAATATTGGATAGTTTGTAGCAAGGTTCTAGATTTCATAAATGCTTTAAAGCCTAAGTATAACCCTTTAGTAGACAAGAAAAATTGGGGAGCTAAGATGGATATGCTGATGAACAACTTTTCTAAAATAATGCAAACTTTGAATGAGAAGAAGGACATCTTAGAGAGAGCACACCAAGATAGATATACTATGGTGAAAAGGAGACTAAATAGCAGAATGGTTCTAAGTCCAAGATAGTATACATTATAGAGAAGGGCTAGATATGTTGTAGCTTAGAATGTGTAGTATGTCCTTCCTTAGAAGAGGCTAAGATCAGAGAGCCCATTTGGTAGAAGTGCCCCCAGGAAACAAAGATTAAAATAGGGATCAACCACTCAAGTAGGAGAGTACTCACCATCCTTGATTCCACTTAGAATAGATGATGAAGCATCTCTAAGAGAATGATTGAGGAAAATGAGAGGGGAAGGAGATATAATTGTTACAACTACTGATATTGAAGGAGGAGTGCTTGAGGAACCTCCTATGCCATTCTTTGACCTTATTGTTAATGATTATAAAGGTAGGGAGATAGATCCAATAATTGCACAAGAATCTCAAAAGTTTATTGATGATGAAATTTTTTTAAATTCTATGGCATTTTCATAATTCTTATGGAGAATAAGCGTTGGCAATTTTGAGGCAAAATACAAATCAATAAAGGTAGAAGAACCAAGTAAGTTGGACTCTGAAATTGACGAAGATGTCAAGGCCAAATTCATGAAAGATTTTGCACAATTGACTCCTGAGGGGGGAAGAAAATTATTGAAAGAGTCAGGTGTTTTGATTTTACTTGAATGGGATATAGCTAATGCTATGATTTTTTACTCTATTAGAAAAGAGAAGGATGTCAAATACAAAACTAAAGAGGAAATTTTGTAGGCTCATAGAGGAGTGAAGTATGGCAATGACCATCAAGCATTGGTAATTTGGTCCATTGAAAAAGGAGATAAAACTAGGATACAAGAAATCTCCAATGTAGAGCATAGTAGTACTCTTACAATATATACAGCTAATGAAGCAGATAGTGAAGAAGTGACCAAAATGACTAAAGAAGTGGTGGATTTTAGCTCAGTGGTTGTCACAAAAGAAAAGTGTAAGTTCCTAGAATTCAATTCAAATTTGAAGAAGTATTAAAAGTATATGATGAAATAGGAAACATGATATAGCTGCTAGAGAATCAAATATCCTAGATGTATAAGCAACTAGAAAAGAGGAAAGTGGGAGAATCAAGCAGGCCTCAAGTCACATATCCATGCCCCCTAGTTGAACCATTCAAGTCTACTCCAATTTTAGAGCTTCCTAACACTCTACAAAAGCCTAAATTTTATACTGTAGAGGAGTTTGATAAAGAAAATAATAGGCTATGGGAATTGTAGATTTAGTTGAATAATCAATATGAAGAAAAACTCAAAAAAAAAAATCTTATACTTAGTAGATAAGATTGACTAGCAAACATTCCATGACCAATTAGTGGAGATCCTAGATACGTGGAGTAAGTTAAAAATAGATGAAGACACCTTGAAGCCCATTGTGCAAAAATGGAGTGAGAGAGATAAATATATTACTCTTATGTGAATCTTAGTCATCAATTTATTTTGTGAACAAATAGAGAAGAATTTTGATATAACAAAAAATCTGACTGAATTTGATGAGAAAAGGGTTCTCGTTCAAAAGAGAATAATTATTTGTCTTTCTAAATAAATGGGAGAGAAATTTGATCTTTTTCCTAGTGCACTCAAAAAGATTGATAAAATAAAAGAAAAGGAAGAGTGGGGGAAAGAATTGGATGATTTACTATGCCCCAAAATTAATGAATTCATTAAGGGAAAGGGACATGGGTTGTGGGCAATGACTAATGAAGAATTTTTCAAAGTAAAACTATTCTATAATGTAATGAGAAAATAATTTATTAAAATAGAAAAAATAGGAGGCATTGTGATTAAAAAGCAAGGTGAAATTTTAAATTTTGATTGGCTTGATGATACAGTTTTCAACAAATGGAGCGAAGATTTTGTATCCTCAACATAGATGGAAATAGAAGAAGAGGGTGTGGGGTAGGAACTGAGTCACATAAATGACACCTCAATAGAAGAAGACAAAATAGAGCAACTAGTTATAGTTGCTAGCTCATAATTCTAAACTAATGATGTGGCAACAAGGGACACAAATATAAATGTTGTTCTAACTGAGCATGATGATGAACATGGACATCCTCGACTTGCAGTGAATTTGCATAAATCAAAGAGAGACATATCATTAGAAAACCTAATGGCTATATATTCCAAGGAGTAAGAATAGAAAAGGAGTCAATCATGGAATTATAGCATTTGAAGGTATAACATAAAATATGCCCACCAAAAAGAATGTTATGTTGCACAGATTTTCTATTAGACAAAATTTTGTCTTTTATGAAAGCAACAAATGTAAATACCTTTTTTCTAAAGGATAGCTATTAGTTCTATGTGCCTAAATCTTGTTGCATCTCACACTATATAAGTGAGATCCCAAGGGTAGAGAAAGGGTCCGAGTTATTGCATAATTTTAGTTTTTACTAAGTTTATTTAGTCTAGTTTCTTGATGTAAACATTACAATTTGTTTCTCTATAAATATCTTAGAATACATTAATCTTTCAGTAACTTGAGGTCTTATCTTGAGTCACTTTGAGTTTTGTTTCAATTGTATACAATTCTCAAAGGAAGTTAATACAAAGATGAATTGTCCCCATATTTGTTCTTGTTGAATTTTGTCTCCATTTTTATTACTTGGTCATTTTGAAGTTGTATGAGCAAAGCTTTTTCAATTGAATGCAATTAATCCAAGTTGTATGTCAATTCACTATTTCCTTTAATTCAATGAATTAAGTAAATGATTTATTGAAACTAATGGGGTTTCCATGGTAATAGGAAGGATGTCTATAAGAATGATTTACAGTGAAAATTGCTAATAGTGTTGATTGTAATGCAGTCAATTAGATCTAGAAATTGAATGGACTCTGAGTCCCAATGGATGAGACACTAATCTATTAATTCAGTTAGTAGATGGAGAAGTCATGAACAAGCATCAAGCTTAAAAAATCAAAATCAATTTCACTTCACTGTTTAAAGAATGTCAAAGCTAGTTAGCATTTGTTTATATTTAACCTCTAAGTCATAATTAGCTACTATTGCCAAAAGAATTTTGACCAAATCTTCTAGAAGGAATGTCTATTATTGCAAAATGTCATGAAATGAGTGAGTTATGTATGAAATATCAAATTGAAAATATTTCATCCCTTGCATGTAACCGCATCAGTTTTGAGAGCCTAAAGAGTAGAAAGTCTTTTATGATTTTGTTGAAGATTGGGTCTAGATATGATGCACATAATTGTTTGTGGGAAGTAGTTGATCCTTAGGTTACTATGATCTTTACTATCTTGGTTTAAAGCATTTTTTTCCTTAATAGTTGAAAAACACCAACAAGTCCCACATACATCTTGATTTCTTAGTTTGATGAGGTGTGAGCACCTAATCCATTGGGTGAAGTGATCCCATCTACACTTGATGTACTACAATCCTCCTTTCTCTTCCATGTCTTGTTCATCTCATTTCTAAATTTTTTAATATCTACCTTATCTTTGTCTTTATTGAACTAACAACTTGGTGCCATTGACTCTATTGGACAATATCGGTTGATATGACCAGTCTTTAAACAACAAAAACATGTGGTTTGACTCAACCACCTTTTGTAGTCACTCCTAATGTGTGTTCTAATATAGTTCCTAGGAATATGTCCATACTCTTGATAGTAGTGACAACTACACCTTGTATTATAATCCCAATTATAAAAGTTATCAGTGTTCATTTCCCTTGTGTGCTTGCTTGATGACCATATTGGGTTGGATCTACACTCAAAATCTCTATTTCCATACTTTTGATAGTTATAACAATATCCTTCAAACCTTTGATTGTGTATGACCTTGGTTCTACATTCATGTGCCTAGTGACCTTGTTTGTTGCACTTATGGCAGAGACCCATGCTCTTCTACTTAACATTCTAATTTTTAGTCTTGATCCTACACACATTAGTAGTATTTCCCTTCTTACCACAATTATGACAAGTAGGTTTTGAGTTCTTACCTCTACTACTTCTTTCTTCAACACTTTTGGATGATTCTCCTTAAGTACTTGTGTATCTTAGTCCAAATGTATCATTGTTAGATCTAGGAGATCTCATCAATTGCTCAAAGTACTTGATGGCTTCACTAGATTTATTATAACTTTTAGAAAACTCTTTTTCCCTTTAGAGATCATTTCTCAACTATTCATTCTACAACTTTAGTGTTGTTATGTCAATGTCCTTGGCATTCAATTTATGGTTGGCATTCATCAATTGATCAAAAGTTGCTAATTACATATTAGCAATCTTGGTTACATTTGATGGTCTCTCTTCCAATCTATTGGTCAAAATTCTTTTGTCATCTTCAATCATGCCTTTTTCTTCCACTACATTCTTTTTTTGTTTAGTCACCTCGCATAGTAATATGGCTTGCGATTCTTGCTCTAACTAAATATTTTTTATTGCTTCAACTTGAAGTTTTTACCTTTCCATTAAATCTACAAATTTTGCATCAAATTCATTAGTCTCCATTTCAAAATATCTTAGTAGTGTCTATCTCTTTGTATTGTGTGTCATTCTCCTCAATGTAAATTTCCTTCCTTCTTCTCAATGATTTCTTTAGATGTTCTCTTGCTTCATTCAACTAATGTAGAATGAGTTGTATTTTGATTCCCTAATTCTCAATGATCTTTCCCAACTTGTTGACTTCTATTTCCAAGATTTTTCCTCAAATTTGAAAGGATTCTCTTTTAGAGAGAAAAGGATTTAATACCAATTTTTGGAATAACAATGGGAAATGTAAACTTTTGTGGGGGGTCAATCAGTGGTTTAAACTTCAACCCTTAAAATATTCACCACACATCCATAATGAGTAAATTGAAAAATGATGTAAACAAGTAAGCATTCACACATATGAAACAAGATATGATTACCTAGAAATCCTCTAAAGAGAAGGTAAAACTGGGGTGGGGATGACACTCGCAAATGTTCACTACTATCCAATGAAGGTTACAATGTTTGATCATGAAACATGATCTATCGTATGAAAGGTCTACCCTATTAAAAGTGTACAAAGACTATTATGTCTTACCTTGTTAAAGGATTTCAACACCCTATTAAGAGTGTTCCTTGTTAAAGGACTTCAACTCACAATGAAGTAAGCACCTTGTTAGAGGATTTCAATACATCCTCTTAGGACTACTCTGTTAAGATATTTAACTGATTCACATGTTATAATGTTTCAACATTGATCTTATGATTAACACTCTTATGCTTGATGATAGATCACCTCTATCCTATTGTGTACTTGATACTTCTTCATTAGATGTCTCTCTATTGTTCACTATTTCCTTCATCTATTCTCCTTTAACTAATTCTACAATACAATTCACATCATAATGTCTTGGTCACCATGAATGTCCTAGTTTGCACATGCAACACTATCCTTGATCATTCATTCATTCCTTTTCATGGTCATATAAATTTTATGGTTTGTCTTCCTTAAGAAGACCTAGGTGACCTAGGTTTAGGTATAAATCAATAGCTATGATTCATCCATATTGGCACTTAAACCTTCCCTTTACTTGAGTAGGTGCATGTAATGCATTAGGGTTCCAACTTAAGATTTGTCTTTATCACAAAAATATCATAATTCAATCTTTAAGTTAGCTCAAAAAATGGTTTACATAATAGTTTATGCCAATACGAACAACTATGATGAAACTACATTATTCAAAATCTAAAGTCCCTTGTGGTCAATACATATTGACTTCAAAACTATCACTATACTCTGAATGACTTAGCATGTACTACTTTCTCAGCTCTTGAATCAGTTGGCAATACTATCTACTTGTTACTTGAGTGACTCAACACCTCATGTTTTATTCGACATGCTCTATCTTATATGTTGTACTCAACATATGTTACTTATTCAGCGTCAACTAAGTAAATGACTTAAGTGTATAAACACTCACTTGTCAAAGATTATCTAAGATCAACACCTTGTGCACACCCTTGATTTGATCTTCATCTGATTGCCAAGGATCTATCTTTAAAAGTAATTGACTTTTAACTAACCAATCTCATTTTCTCCTTTTATTGATTGAATTTTCTACTCATCCATGTAGCTACTTGATACAAATTAGTTTATCTACATTCTTAGACCTATTATTATGATATCTTCTATGAATTTTGTAACACAACATGAATCTCAACCTTCAACATGATTAAAAATAAGGAATTGTGGATTACTAAAGCATCTATACATTTCTCTCATGAGGGGAATGCATGAAAAGGTCCTCCAAAATCTAATCACCTAGTCTTTTGATTAATGCATTGCTTGCATGATTTCTCACATTAGGTGAGCTTAAGGGGATGATGAGAAGAGATAACATCCTATGGGAATTATAGACTCAAACTCAAGACATTGAGATACAAACTTGAGTCAAACCTAAAGAAAAAAGGAATGAACTAAAAATTATACAATGATTGATTCAGTTTGGGGATTTAAGCATGACAAATGCTTGAAAGAATCCTAGCAATATCTAGTTCTGCATAAAAAGGTGACAATTTGGAAATAAAAAGAACAAAATAATCTATGAGAATAAAAAAAACTAACTAAGAAAACAAAAGACTAAGATGAAGAAAACTATGTGAAAGAAAAACCTACCTAACTAGCTATTATGCAAGAGTTACCTTCTTTCAATTTTGCATTTCATACAACTTAAAATCCTACCCATTATAGGAACATGTCAAGATTTCTTGAATAGGATATTGCAACTTGAAAGAGTTTTATGGATTTACTTGTGTCATCTAAAATTGCCATTTCCTCAAAGACTAAAACTTAGAATGAATCCTCTTGGTTCATGTCTCTTATCCCACAACAAGACCAAATCGCCCTCCATGAGTTTTCTAGGTCTTGCTCATTGATCACATAAACTTTTGACTCTTCCATGATGTTCAGTGATTTTATCAACCATTTCTTCCCCATCTTCCTACAACTTGGTGAGATACAAAATTATCCTTTCTAATCCATCTTTGAAAACAACTTCTTTAATCATAGTCTTTAGTTTAGATGCAACAAGCTATAGAGGCAATGGAAAATTACCTTCCACTCCATTAACTAACTCAAAAGGTGAGATATTTTTAGGTCTATTTTTATTAGCCCATAAAGCATCATGTATCTTCTTGTGCCAACTTTTCTAATTAGCTAAGACCAGTTTCTTCAAAATATTAATCAAATTCTTATCACTAGATTTAGCCTACCCATTTCCTTAAGGAAAATAATTAGATGAATGACCAACATAAATACCATTAACATTTAAAAAATCAATAATTTATGTGGAGTAAAATTAATTTGCATTATCCATTATCAATTTTGAAGGAACTCTAAAACAGATCGATATATGTTCTTTGAGAAACTCAGATATCACTTCTGATCAAGTCTTCTTGATTTGCTTGACTTCAACCCATTTACTAAAGTAATATTTGAGAGTCAGTATATAATAATTTCCTTGAGTTTAAGGAGGATTTATTGGGAATATAAAATCAAAACCCCATTGATGAAAAGAAGCTTTAATCACCACTAGCCTAAGAGGCAAGAAATCTAGCTAAGATTTACTAGTAAATATCTTACATTTCTCACAATTGGAAACCCACTTATATGCATCTTGAAACATGCTAGGATAATAATATCATTTACTTAATATTTTGAATGCAATAACAATACAAGAGAGGTGTCTTCCACATTCTCGATTATGAAAAGATTTTAGGATCTTTTCCTACTGCTCCTTATCAACACATCTTAAAATGTACCATCAATAGCTCTCTTATACAAAACATTATCATGAATTGCATACTTTAAGGCCTTTTTTTTAATATTTTTCCTTTTCTTAGTAGTCAATATATTAGGGCACTCACCATATGTTAGAATATATGTATTATTTGAAAACCAAGGATCTTGAAGACTTACTGTAAGAACCTTTGGAGTATCTTTCTCACCAACTTGTTGATCTCTTGCTAAAGCTTTACAAAGTGAATTTCCTCTTACTAGTTTAGTTTTCTTTATCTCAATATCATAATCTTGTATCTTTTCTATTGAAGCTCCTCTATTATTGCAACCAACTTCTTCTAGTGTCAAGATAATTTTAACTATAAAATCTTGCAGATATATCATTGAATCAAAGTACAAAATATAAAGCCTAAAATTTTAAGTGCTTTAACCATGGCTAATGAATTTTCCTCCATTTGTAAGTATCTCAATTCTTGATTTTTCAATACCATACACATAAAAAGAAATTGGAGCTTGTATCCCTTCTTTATTTTCCTGCATCAATATAGCTGACATGGTATGTTCCGATGCATAACAATATATGATGAATTCTTTAGTGTAATATAGATGAACAAGAACATAGGCTTTAGCAATAGCACCTTTGATGTCTTCAAAATCCCTCTTTCTAATATCACTCCATTTTAAAGTCTTATTACCTTTCATCATATCAACTATACACTTAACTTTTTTTGATAAATTAGGTACAAACTAGTTTTTCTCAATGGCATACATAATTTTTGAATGACTTTAACTCTATTTGGATCAATTTTTACTCCTTCTTGAGATACAATATGACCAATTAATTTACCCTCTGTTATATAGAACACTAATTTCTTGGGATTTAGTGAGACAACATGATCTCTACACCTTTGCAACACCCTTTCTAGGTCTTCGATGTTATGTTTTCTCTTCTTTGAAAAGACTATCAAATCATTAAGGTATATGAAAATGATTTTATCCTTCAAATGATAAAAAGCTAAATTAATTGTACACTAAAATGTTGTACCTAAATTAATTAAGCCACAATGCATTCTATTATATGCAAAAGTACCCCATGGTGTAGTGAAGGTTGTTTTGAATTGATCTACTTATTCTACTTGAATCTAATTATACCCTAAAAAACCATCTAACATAGACATCATTTCTAACCTGACAATAGTTTGTAAGCGATTATCAATGTTGGGAAGTGCAAAATTATCTTTTAGAGAGGCCTAATTTAAATTTCTAAAATCCACACAAATCCTATGTCTCCATTTTTCTTCCTTACTAGCACAGTGTTAGCAACCTAAGTAGAGTGATGAATAGGATACATGATCCTATTCTGTAGCATTTTTTCAATTTCCTTGAAGATTTTTCATTCAACTATAGGGTTATAATTCCTTAGTTTCTATCTGAATAGTGTTACTTATGGATTAAGAGGGATTTCATGTTTGAATTTACAATCCATGAAAAATTTTAGATCTTCATAGCTCCCAGGAAATATGTCTTGAAATTTAATGAGTAATTTCCTAACCTCTATACTCTCCTTCTGTGTGCAACATCTTCTTATGTTAATCATTTTTGGACTAATCTTTGTCCCTATATTAATTCCATCATACTTTCCATAGGATTTTTCTTTTTTATCTCTTTCTCTCTTAATGTATGCATCATGTCTATTAAAAGGCTTTTCCAAAGAAATTAAATAAGGTGGAATCTTATTACCTTTCAATTGAATCACTTATGGCTTTGGTTTCCTTTTTCCATCTATTTCTGGATCACCACTACAATTGGTGCTTCCTTCAAAATAAAAACTTGGAAAAGGTTCAACCCCTTCAATGAATTGTTGTATATGTTTATCATCTTCAACCACCAGCAAAGAATCTTCATTATCATGAACATTGGGCCTAAATAAAAATTCCACTTTATAGATTTGATCTTTGAAATCAGGATGTGGTAGGAGAAAAGATGCATAAACTACTAAAGAATTAGCTCTTGAATTGAATTTCCTTGGTACATATATAATTTAGAAGGCATCCAAACTCTCAATTTCATCCCACACCTTATTACGATAGTTTTTCAATCTTGAGCTCTTTAGTTCATATTTAT
Organism: Cupressus sempervirens; assembly: GCA_028749045.1. NCBI lineage: Eukaryota > Viridiplantae > Streptophyta > Pinopsida > Cupressales > Cupressaceae > Cupressus > Cupressus sempervirens. The sequence continues at coordinate 63,744,233 of CM053791.1, forward strand.
TTTTGACTTGTCTCACCACCAATTTTGCATCTCCTTAAGATTTTTGTATCTTGACTCCTTTTTGTTTTGTTGCAATTATCTTAAAGAGAAGGGCTTCATACTCTACACTATTGTTATTATTTTTGAAATCTAGCTTGTATGCCAAAAAAGTTGCTTCTCCACTAGGTGATGTCAGCACTACTCCTACACATGAATAGACATTGGCACAAATTACATCAAATTCTAAAGTTCACAATTGTTTCCTATTATCTTGTTTTGATTGTTCTTGAATCTTAGGGGTATCATAAAATAAGATATAATTTCCAAAATGTATTTCTTGATATAACATTTGAGACCTAGGATTATCTAATTTTAGGATAGTGAACTTTTTCTTTTCTTCTAGTTCTAGTTTCTCCTTCTTGTTCCCAACTAAAATAATAACATAGGACCAGTGTATTTTTATCTCTCCCCACATGTCATTGTAGAAAATTCTTCTTAGGAGCATTCCATAACATGTAGGGATGTCTGCCACTATAATGGTGAGTTTAAATCTTTTGGAAGGGTAGGAAGCAAGGGCAACTTGAGCATCTTTTATTTGTCCAAACAAAGGTACTTGTTTTGAATCCATTGAGTAACAAGGGCCACAAGTTATAATCAAGAATAGATCTAAAGCTTAGATATAGAAGTGAGCATCACATTATCAAAAGCCCTTGAGTCTATGATGCAATTAATGAACCTTTTTCCATTGCCAAATAATGAAATGTTGAAAGGATCTAGTTTTTTATTGGGAGAAGTAGCTAAGACACCTATCTCTTCTTCTTGAAACAATTTAGGTAGTGCTAACTCTTCATCAACCATAGTAGTTCCACTAGTACTAGCTTTGTTTTAATGATCAACATTAGCATTAATAATAAATTTTCATCCATCTTTATTATTATAATGTTCATCTAACCTTTGCAATCGATCAGGATTACACTTGAAGTAATCCAATGGAGATATTTGAATTCTCACCTCTTGACAATATTGTATTATATCAAAGGAATTGGATGACCTAACTTTATCCTCCTTTTGTAAAGTTGAAGGTACCATGCCACTATATTTATCTATTTTGTTTAATGGTGCATGATTTTTAGTAGGCATTGCATTGGGAGATTGAATTTTACTCTTATAACCTCTCATCATTATTGTCAACTAAGGTCCATCAAGAGTTACAAAATAGTCACCTCCTTTCTCTGAATCTAATTCATACTCCAAGAAAAAGTTTTTTGAGTTACCACAAGGAGCTTGATTATTCTCACTTTGAGGATATTCAATTGTTTGTTCTTTATTATTCACCATCTTCTTATATCTGACCATGTTAGCACATGTATCTCCATCATGATCTACCCTTAAGTGGAAAGCACACATATTTTGTCTCTTTGAAGAAGCTTCAATTTCTAACCTTTGTTGAACAGGTGGCATTTACAAAGTCTTACATCCATTTGGATGTCTAAAAAATTCTTGATAAGGTTGATGGAAAGAATGAGTGGGCCTATTGATTTGTTTCTTCAATGAAATAAATTCATTAGACAACTTTTATAGCCTGAAATTTATACTATTTTAATTTCTAGCTACATTACCCATGTTTACAAATTGAAATTCTCTTTTCCACCTACCAGAGGCTATCATGTCATCTTTCATGTCCAGAACTAGTGTTTGGGCAACTTGTAAATTTACTACATTATGCTCTTCTAATTTGATATCCTAGATCAAGGGGCATAGATATGATATAGAAGGTCTTCTTATTGTCATTTTTTGGTGCACTTTCAATAGGTATTATTTTTGTGAGTTTATTAAACTTTGCATCAAAATATCTCACAAAAATTGATGGTTCCTTCTTTATTTGCACCAATTGTAGAAACAATACATGTGCATTCATAGTACTTATATAATATTCTTCAAACCTTTATTTCATACTATTCCAATATGTGATGCATCCTACAGGTAAATCATGGAACCAATCAGCAACATTATCTACGAGGGTATCCAAAAACATCTTGATAGCCACATCTTCATATTGAGTATTCACCACATGATAGGCTTTATGAAAAGCACTTACGTGTTGTTCTGTAGAGATGGCATCACCGTTGAATCTTGGGAAATTATTTCTCAATGATAGAAAACCATTATTAGCTATAAGAGCAAGAGGAACAATTACATTTTCCCATAGGAATGCCATAACAACTGGTATAATGATCTAGTTTGTTTGGAAAGTAATAGAAATAGGGAGTGTTACACAAATTAAAAATGAAACATAAAAGGTAGGAGGAATAGAAGTCTTAGCAACATGAGGAGAAGAAGATTGACTTCTCCTTATTCTAGTACGAATAATTATGGACAAGTGAGTTTCTTGAAGTTGTTTATCTATGGATTCCCTTGTGTGTGTTCTTCCTCTTCCACAAATATCTTCTAGAATAGGGAAATTGGCCTTCTTTTGTTTCTCATATATTGGGTCAATCCTTCCTCTATCCTTGGCACTCCTAGTACACCTAGGATCAAGGATGTATCAAATGTTTTATAAAAATATTCTTTGAGTTTACCTTAACCCTGGTGATCAAGAAAACTTTGCTACTCTTTACCTTTGAATTAGTTTCTTCTCTCTAGCAGGTTGAGGCTATACAATTGGTATTAGGCCCTGATGGAAAACACCTTACTTCAACAAGAATTATCTTGCAACTCAATATATATATATATATATATATATATATATATATATATATATATATATATATATATATATATATATATATATATATATATATATATATATATATATATATATATATATATATATATATATATATATGGAATTAGATTCCAAATTAGTTATGAAGATAAATTCTCCAAAGCTCTTTTTTTTGAATTCTCTGGAGCAGAGTCACTAAAAACTATTAGTTAACATTGTATTCTCCTATTAGATTTTATAATCTAACTCTTTTAATGCCCAATGTTTTGGAGGCACAAAATAATGTTATGAAAAAATGGGTTAGTGTACATGTTATATCACTACCCTCTAAATTATAAGGTACATCTCCCTTAGGACTTGCGATGATATGCAATGAATATGTCTTTCTTAGATAAAAAGTTCAATAGAATAAACTCTTAACCTAAGAGTAGTAAAGGCTTACAAAATTTCTTGTAGATGGAAAAAATTAAGGGAAATTTGATTTGGACAACCTATCAAACCCAATTGAATGATTGTAGTAGAATATCTTAAGATTTTTTGACTCTTAGTTCTAGTATAAATGTAGATTAATTATCTAAATCCAAAAGAGGAAAGGAAGGTGATGTGTACATGAGGGAAAATGGAATTTCTTTAACTATCATTATTGAATGAAATGGAATCCAACAAGTTACTAATCTATAGGTTCATCCACATTTATCCTTCAATTCCCAATAAAACTACTTCTAACATGCCATGAAATAAACAAGAGGAGAAGCAGAACCATATGTAAAAAAGTAAATTGAATTACTTATACTATAAATACAATGGTGAAATGGAATCCATGAGTTGATCACAAAATCACATGTAAATGTCCTTCAACTCTTAATGTAGAACTAATCTATGGGAAACAAAACATGAACACTAAATTAGGTAAATGGAATTACAAAGACAATTCACCATCAAGTTCACTAACCATTGTATTATCAAAAAGATTACATTTATACTTTTCTATTATCCCTCTATTTTGGTAGAGAAATAGTCACATAATAAAAGAAGAATAGGAATAAAAAATAAAAATATCTAATCCATAGCATGGTATGGGCATGTGGCATCTTTGCATCAATGATCTTCACTTTATGACACTTTTGAAAGATTTAATGACTTTTTATCATCATACTGCTTCAGGATGTTGAAACAATTGATTAATTGTGTATTGTCTTCAATGTTACAAAAAATTTCACATCATCATCAGTGTATGCCAAGCTCACTAGAGAATTGAAGAATATTTTTGTGGCTACCAAGCATTCTAGAGTTTTTCTAGTTTAGAAGGCAGTACCTACCAAGTTTATTCGAGCATCAAAGGAAAGTTGAGTCTTAAGCGATCTCACTAGGTTAATGAAGGAATGTTAGATAAAAAATTGTTAACCGAGCTCACTTGGTTACCAAAGGAACTATGCAAATATGAAGTGTTAACTGAGTTCACTTGTTTAGCATAGGAAAATCATGTATGATTTAGTATATACTGGGTAGGGTTGGCCAATGAACAATTTTCTTGTTTTGGAATATTGAGTTTAATTGATTTATCTATTAGTTCTAGCCAAGTAAGAAGATGAATATTAGTTATTCTAAGTTGTATTTGAGTTGACTTAACAATATGAAAGATATAAATAAAAGTGTCAAGTTGAGGATGAGAAGTAAGAATGGATGTAAGATAATTGAAGATTTGATGATGCTAAGAGGAAGAAAATCAAAAGGATAAGTAGAATATTCTTGAGAAGCTAAAAAGATGTATTAAATTAGGAAGGATCAAGTATACAAGCCAAAATTGGGATTTGTAATCAACAATTTAGTTGCATCCATATCAGGTCATGTCATTATTACTCTCTAACCATTATAGCAATGATCTAAATCTCTTAATAGAGTTGGCTTAATAGCTATTTATAAATCCTCTAACAAGGTAGTAGTTCTATTGAATTTTCTAAAGATCTCTAACAAGGCCACTACTAATAGGGTGATTAAATCCTCTAATAGGTTCACACCTAAGAGTGTGTTTTGTAACCTTTAATAGGGTTGGCTCCTAATAGAGGTTATTTTGACTAGATGAAAATGACTAAAGAAGAAACAAAAGAAAGTTATGACTGATATTGAAGTTGTTGAAGCCCTACTTGCAAAGAAATACTCCAAAGCTAGAGGAAAGTACAAAGGCAAGATTCCTCTAACCTATTTTTCTTGTGAAGAAATTGGTCATGTTGCTAATAGGGGTCAAAATAGAGAAAACAAGGATGAGAAGAAAAGAAATAATTACAAAGGTAAGAAGGAATTCAATAACTACAAGGACAAAGGTAAGAAATCTTGTTTTATGGCTAAAGATTCTGATAGCAGTTATGATGAAATGGTATATATTGTTATAAAAGATGAATTTGATGATGGAAATAAGATGGCACTTATCTCTCATGTTAGCAAAAGTAATACTTGGATTATTGACAGTGGCTACTCACAACATATGACTAGAGATAAAACAAAATTTAAGCACATGGAATATTATGATTGTGGTGATGCAGAGCCACACCTTGGAAAACTTAGGAGGAATTAGTCACTCAACTAAGTTGCTTCAAGGGGCATCTACAACCTTCAGGATCACACACTATAAACAAAACTTTGAAAATAAAATCCTCCAAAATATCTTCTTGCTGCCTTTGAATAGACCCGCACTCAGACATGAATAACTTTTGAACCAAAAAAGATTTTCTCAATCGAACTGTTGATATTTGGTGTAACTAGGCTTCAAACAAAATATTAAAATTTGAGAGAAATCCAACGGTTCAAGCCTGAGATATTGACCCTGCATCAGAGCACATTTTTCTGCAATTGTTATTTCCTAAACTGATTGCCATGAGAAATATATGAAGCATAATAGTAGAACCATAATCTTGAAAGAAAAACACAGGAGACCAAAGGAGACATAAAACTTCCCATTCCTCCCCAAGTTAAAATCATTTTTTTACATAAAAGATTGGCTTTTTAATAACCAAAGTCTGACTGGCCTTGCTGTCCAGTAGTAATAAAAACGTTTTCTTTTCCATCTAAGAATAGGAATCTGAAAGATGTTTTACCATCAATACCATGCAAAAATCATGGATATTCTTGTAACTGCTAAGAATAGGAATTTGAAAGATGTTTTACCATCAATACCATGCAGCAATCAAGGATATTCTTGTAACTGCTAAGAATAGGAATCTAAAAGATGCTTTACGATCAATACCATATAGCAATCATGGATATTCTTGTAACTGCTAAGAATAAGAATCTGAAAGATGCTTTACCATCAATACCATGCAGCAATCATGGATATCCTTCTTACATATCAGACTAGCTTTTTAAAGAAAACCAACTTTCCTCCAAATAGAAGGAATATGAAATGGTTTCTTTTATTCCATAGCCATTTTTTTGTCATTATGAACACTCCTAAAATTGCCACCAACTTTCTGATGAGATTCTTTTAATTATTGACCACATGGCATTTCTATTACTAATTTTATCCTTTCTAAAACTGACACTAACATCATTAACCCTTTCCTCTAACTCTCTAACATATCCGACTAAAAACTATAACATTTATTTAATAAAACACCTAATTCTATCCACTAAGACATAATCCTAAATTATTAAAATTGACCATTTAAAATATATGGAGAATCTTGGACCTTTGAAATGATTTAGTAATGAGATGCGCCTGCATCATACTCCCGGGGACAGAAAAATTCAAGTCCCATTGAATTGCTGCAATCTTTTTCTAGAGTTTCCAATTGTATGTAAGCAATAATGTCACCATAAGAATGATGGAATTGATGCCGCTTGCCAGAACATTCTGATTCCAAACTGTAGAATGAATACCTTCCATGGTACCTATGTCGAATCTTGGACCAAATATATTTAACAGCCTTGTATCACCTGCATAAAAATACCGAATTCTCATACCAACATCTACTTCTCATTTTTATATCTCTAGAGCATCATAATGATCAACAAATACTTCACTCTTGTCATTAATAGTCTTCTCTTCAGCATCTGATCTTTGCACTACATCTTATTCCTTTCTGATCATTTGTGTCAACATCTCCATCATCTAGGCAAATATTATCTGCAACCACACCTGTCACCAACTCTTCTTCATTTGCAAGAACCTTTTCCTCACAAGGTTCAACAACAACGTCCTTTTGTTCACTCTTAGTCTCTACACCAACATTCACCTACAGTCTATGCCCTTCTAATGGATTATTTTCCTCTTCTTGATCTAACTCTTCATCATCTACCTGTGTGTTTTGAATCACTTCTTCCTTCTTATCCTCAGCCTCCAAAATATTTTTCATAGGAGTACCTTATAGCATTGTACTCTTCTCTATTTTCAAAGGACATATTACTGTTTCAACCACAGATTGTTTGCATAAAAATCCAATAGGGCTTGTCTTGTTACTGCTCTCGTCAAGAGATACTTGCTGTACTTCTTGTCACTACACTTTGTGTTCTTGCTGCACTTCTTTCAACTTAGCTTTATTCTCTTTCAACTTAGCGTCATTCTCCTTAAGTCTCCTTCTCAAATTGTTTATCTCCTCTTCTATCTTGCTTAGCTCTTCTCTTTGTTTTCAACTTTCTCCTTTCTCTCTTTTCTTCTTTTCCTCTATCTCCTTCTGTTTAGAATCCTTTCTCTGTCGATACCTTCTAAAAAGATACAATAAAGCTCCTTCTTCTTGTCCCATCATTCCTAAGCTAGGTTATTTTCTTGTTATCTAGTCTCCTGGACTTCTTCTCAGACTATTTCTCTCAATCTTTCACAATCACACAAACATATACACAACTACTTTTTTCCAAAAATTTTGCTGAGCTCTGATACCAAAAATGATGAAGAGCCACACCTTGGAAAACTCAGGAGGAATCAGTCACTCAACTCAGTTGCTTCAAGGGGCATCTACAACCTTAAGGATCACACACTATAAACAAAACTTTGAAAATAAAATCCTCCAAAATATCTTCTTGCTTCCTTCTGATAGACCCGCACTCAGACATGAATAAATTTTGAACCAAAAAAGATTTACTCAATCGAACTATCGATATTTGGCATAACTAGGTTTCAAACAATATATAAAAATTTGAGAGAAATCCAACAGTTCAAGCCCGAGATATTGACCCCGCATCAGAGCATATTTTTCTGCAATTGTTATTTCCTAAACTGATTGCCATGAGAAATATATGAAGCATAACAGTAGAACCATAATCTTGAAAGAAAAACACAGGAGACCAAAGCAGACATAAAACTTCCCATTCCTCCCCAAGTTCAAATCATTTTTTTTAAATAAAAGATTGGCTTTTTAATAACCAAAGTCTGACTGGCCTTGTTGTCCAGTAGTAATAAAAATGTTTTCTTTTCCATCTAAGAATAGGAATCTGAAAGATGTTTTACCATCAATACCATGCAACAATCATGGATATTCTTGTAACTGCTAAGAATAGGAATCTGAAAGATGCTTTACCATCAATACCATGCAGCAATCATGGATATTCTTGTAATTGCTAAGAATAGGAATCTGAAAGATGCTTTACCATCAATACCATGCAGCAATCATGGATATTCTTCTTATATATCAGACTTGCTTTTTAAAGAAAACCGACTTTCCTCCAAATAGAAGAAATATGAAATGGTTTCTTTTATTCCATTGCCATTTTTTCATCATTATGAACACTCCTAAAATTGCCACCAACTTTCTGATGAGATTCTTTTAATTATTGACCACATGGCATTTCTATTACTAATTTTATCCTTTCTAAAACTGACACTAACATCATTAACCCTTTCCTCTAACTCTCTAACATATCCGACTAAAATCTATAACATGTATTTAATAAAACACCTAATTCTATCCACTAAGACATAATCCTAAATTATTAAAATTGACCATTTAAAATATATGGAGAATCTTGGACCTTTGAAATGATTTAGTAATGAGATGCGCCTGCATCATGTGGTAGTGTGAGATCTAGGAACAATGAACCTTGTTTCATAAAAGGAAGAGGGTGCATCTCTTTGACTAATGAACTTATACGTGATAATTATTATTGGGTTTAAGGACTAAAGCATAATCTACTAAGCATGGGACAATTGACCATTGGATTCAAGGTAGAATTTATGGATGGAAAAGCCAAACTGCTAGATGGAAAAGGAAATATGGTTGTCTAGCAAGCAAGCAAAAGGCAATCTATTTTATCTTGATCTCAGTGAAAGTTCATGTTTTATTTCTCAAGTTGAAGAAGGTTGGTTATGACAAAAAAGATTATGTCATGTAAACTTTGATCATCTAGTTAAGATAAGGAAACATAAAAGAGTAAGAGGTATTCTTAGCTTTAAGAAACTGAACAAGGTTCTATGCAAAAATTGCCAAATGGTAAGATGGGAAAGACTAGTTTCAAAAGCAAGAACTATCATTTTGAAAAATTATTAAAGCTTGTGCATAGAGACTTATGTGGACCTATTTGAATAGAGAGTTATAGTGGAGAAAATTTTTTCATTCTTTTTGTTGATGACTATTCTAGAATGATGACTGTAATGTATCTAAAAGAAAAATCATAAGCTTTTCAAAAATTCAAGTGGTATTTGGAAAGAGTAGAAAAGAAACTAGAAAGAAGTTAAAATGTTTAATATTAGACAGAGATGGTGAATTCATCTCTAATAAATTCAATGAATTCTACATAGAAACTTGGTAATTAAAAGTCAAGTATTAGCTTGTACATCTCAGTAGAATGGTATAGTTGAAAGAAAGAATAGATCCATCATTAATTATACAAGAACATTGATGATAGAAAAGAATGTTGCAATAAAATATTGGAAGAAAGAAATCAGCACTATGGTTCATACATTGGATAGAGTACAACTAAAGAAAGACTCAAATCAAACTCCTTATGAACTATTGTATGGCTACAAATCCAATGTAAGTTACTTAAAAGTATTTGGTAGCAAATGTTATATCTTGAAAGAATCTAGGAAAAAATTTTGATGTCAAAGGTGGTGAAGGAATATTCCTAGGATATACATGCATAAGTATAGTATACAAGTGTTTGAATTTGTCTACTCATAAAATCATAGAAAGTGCACATGTGAGAATTGATGAGTTTTTAGAAAAGAGCGAAGACAAAAACAACAAAGAGCCTAACGATTACAAAAGATTTGTTTAATATGCACTTGATACCCTAAAAAATCTATCTAAGAGAATGGAGGATTCACCTCCTAAGTCCCCAAAATCTCCAATAGCTTCTGAGTTGTATATAGTGCAACTTGAGTCATAGTCTAAAGGACCTGAGTCAAAGGCTACCAAGCTAGAGAAAATCGAGTCTAATGGACCTGAGACAGAGATAATGGGACCTGAGCCTGATACTAAAATTCATCATAAAATCAATGAAAATCATTCCAAATTCAAATAACCTGTGTTAGCAAGATATTTCAGAAGGCATCATGCACCCGATCAGATTATTGGAGACAAATTAGATGGAACAATTACAAGAAGCAAATTGAAAGGTATGTGTTTACTTGCTGAATTTGAACATAGAAATATTAAAGATGCCTTGGATAATGAAAATATGATTGAAGTAATGAATGCAAAAATAAAATAGAGAGGGAAGAACTAAACTTTGACTCTTGTTCCTAGACCAAAGGATAAAAATGTAATTGGCACAAAGTGGGTGTTCAGAAAAAAGCCAAATGAAGATGGAAAAATGCAAGTCACAAAAGATTTAAAGTTTATCAAATGGATGTAACATCTACATTCCTAAATGGAATTCTAGATGAGGAAGTCTACATTGAACAACCTAAAGGTTTTGTAGATCCTAGCAAAAGGGAAATGGTCTAAAAATTATGCAAGGCATTATATGATCTCAAGCAAGCTGCCAAAGCTTGGTATGAAACAATTCATAACTACTTGATACAAATTGGTTTTCAAAGAAAAAATGATAATAGTAGTCTATACATCAAAGAAGAACCAAATATGAATATTGTGTTGGCATAAGTATTTGTTGATGATACTTTATTCATAGGAAATGATGACTTGTGCAATGCATTTTTAGAACAAATGAGTAAGGAAATTGAAATATCTATGTTTGGAGAGATAAAAAAATTTGTTGGAATTATAGATTTAGTAGTAGAAAGCTTGTATCTACATTACTCAACTAAATATATCAAGAAAATACTAAAGAAATTTGGAATGGAAGACTCAAGACTAGTTGGAACCCCTATGACTAGTGGACATAAGCTTTCCAAAAATGATAATTCTAAAGAGGTAGATTAGACCACTTAAAGATTAATGATAGGAAAATTGTAGTATGTAGTACACATAAGGCATGATATTGCATTAGAAGTTGGTATGGTGGCAAAATTCCTAGCAAATCCTAAAGAAAATCAAAAGATGGTAGTTTAAATAATCATTAGATATGTGAAAGGTACTAAAGAATATGGTTTATGGTAAAAAAAATAGGAGGGAATTTGGACTTAAAAGTATTCAAAGATGCTGACTAGGTAGGAAGTATTGATGATAGAAAGAGCACTAGTGGTGGAGCATTCGTTCTTGGTAAAAGACTAGTGTCTTAGACAAGAAAGAAGAAAAATTTTATCTCTCAGTCCACAGTAGAGGTAGAATATGTGGCAACAGCAGGACCAACTGTTCTAACATTGTTTGGTTCAAACTATTAATGATAGGTATCAAGATAGAGATGAAGGATCTAGTAGTTATATACTATGATAACACCAATATAATAAATATATCAAAGAATCTAGTGATGCATACCAAAACAAAGCACATTGCCATAAAATATCATTTCTTAAGAGAATTGGTGCAAGATAAAGAATTCAAAATGGAATATGTAAATACAAAAGAACAAATTATAGACATATTCACCAAGTCATTACCTAAGGATGCATTAATGTATCTAAGAGGTAAGCTAGGGGTCATTCCCCTATCTGAAGCTTACTAAATAAAATTTAGTGATACATCAACTAGAGCATTATTGAAGATCAATCAATTGATGCAATATTGACAAGGGTATATTGCAAATCAATCAGTACATGAGGTACATTGATGTGAAGTGATATGTCAAAGAGGGAGAAGTTTACTATCATATTTCATAATTTTTTTTGAAAAGAGGGAGAAGTTTTTTGTCATAGAAATAATTATCAAAGAAGGAGAATGAACTTGGTAGAAGATCTAAGCTTTTCTAATAGAGGGAGAAACTAGAGATAGATTTCACATTGATAGAGGGAGTTCTCATGGATGAAAATTAGAGTGAAACTAAGGATATGTTCCTCATTTTATTCTTGCTTCAAAATTATATTAAATTATGACATGTTGTGTTGCCATCAATGCCAAAGAGGGAAATTGTTGAAACAATTGATTAATTATGTATTGTGTTTGATGTTACACAAAATGTCATATAATTATTAGTCAGTGTACGTCAAGCTCACTCGGGCATTGAAAAAAATTTCTTTGGCTACCGAGCATTTTAGATTTTGTTTACTTCAGAAGGTAGTCTCTACTGAGTTCACTCAGATGTCAAAGGAAAGTTAAGTGTTGATTGAGCTCACTCAGTTAATGAAGGAATTTTGGATGGAACCAGTGTTAACCAAGCTCACTTAGTTACCAAAGGAACTATCTAACTATGGAGTGTTAACCAAGTTCACTTCTTTAACACAAGAAAATTGTTTTTAAGTTAGTATCTATTGAGTAGGGTCAACTAGTGGAGAATTTTCTTGTTTTGGTATATTGAGTTAAATTGATTAATTTATTGGTTCTATCCAACTAAGAAGATGAATATTAGTTATTCTAAGTTGTATTTGAGCCAACTTGACAATATGAAAGATATAAATAAATAGGTCAAGTTGAGGATGAGAAGTAAGAATGCATGGAAGATAATTGAAGATTTTATGATGCTAAGAGGAAGAAAATTAGAAGGATAAGAAGAATATCATTGAGAAGATAAAAAGATATATTCTCTCAAGAATTATCAAGTATACAAGCTAGAATTGAGATCTATAATTAGCAATTTAGTTTCATCCAAATCACGTCATGTCATTGTTATTGCCTAACCATTGTAGCAATAATCTAAATTTCTTAATAGAGTTGGCTTAATAGCTATTTGCAAATCCTCTCAGAATGTAGGAGTTCTATTGAATTATCTAAAGGCCTCTAATGAGGAAACTCCTAATAGGGTGATTAAATCCTCTAATATGGTCACACATAATAGTGTGTTTTGTAACCTTTAATAGGGTTGCCTCCTAATAGGGCTCACTTTAGAAGAGTGAAAAATAGTAACTAGTTGAAATTGGTGGTTTTTCCCAAATTGGGTTTCCATGTTAAATCTTTGTGTCAAATGTGTTCTTTCTATTTCTATTATGTGCTTTCAACTAAGTTAAAATAATAAGTAATCACAAATAAAATCTTTAGATTCTCAGGTTAAGTTTTTTTTGAGGAATCTCAAAATTTATTGAGTTGCAACATTTTCAATGTTTTTATTGAGCTTCAACAGAATTCAATTTTGAGAGTTTTGTTATGTACTAACATCTAAGGGATCTGTGATTTATTTTTGTAGTAACTAATTCACACCTCCCCTCTTACCTACTCCTCTTATATTTCCAACATAGGAACCCTACAAAAGTCTTCATTTTCATCATATTTTGTTGTTGGCACCATATTCATAATTTCAATTCCAACAATCACTGCAATTTTGAATTTTGACAATTGATCTCAAATTAGTGATTAGGATTAAGACATAATTATGCTCTTTATTTTTACTCATGGCTTCTTATTATTCATTTGATATCTTTTTTTGATGTAGTGATGTGACGATGTGATGAATCAATTTTCTCTCTATCACTACATGAACTCATAATTTATCTTTAACCCCTATGACCATGCAATCACTGGCTTTCACTGCCTCATTGTGCTAACTCTGGGTTACTTCTAACAACCAATGACCATGCGACAGTTAAAATTTGAATTCCTTGGGTTACTTTTCACTATTTCATAGCCTAAAATATCTTGAATTCTTATTAACCTATGACCTTGCAATTCCTCTTATTTTCCTTTTCATAATTTGACCTATCTCCATTCTACTAACCACAATGACTTATTGATAACTATAGACTAAATTAGTCATGCCTTTGCAACATTAACCTAAGGTTTCCTTCACTTAATTGCACCCATCTAACGAATGACTTTTTACTACTTTGATATGTTAACTTATGGTTATCCTTAATCACTTGCAAACATGTGGCTATCATTGATCCTTAAAATTTGATGAATAGGAATAGAATATATTAACTCTTTATTCTACTTTGCAATTTAAGTTCACCTACTCCACATGTCATGTTGTTCCTCTATGCAACATCACAACTTAGATTTCCATTGGTTATCTTTGAGCTGTGATCCTGCACCTAGCAGTTATTTCTGGCATTTCATAGCTTCACAACTTTTATCCTTAAACTACTAGAGAATCTTTTGATCAAGTGATTCCTTGCTTTTGCACATTCTCTATGTTAACTATGGGTTATCCTTAATGTCCAAAAATCATGCAATTCTTCTATTTTTTCTGCTTCATGGACTTGACCCATGATTAACTTAACTTGCCTATGATCTTGTGATCATGGGATTTATACACTTTTTCTTTGTCACTTCCTTAATTTCAAGTAATCTTTAACTACATGTGACCTTTCAATAACTATTGAGGACTAACTATTACTGCATTTTCCAGGCCACAAATTATAAATATATTCATTACTTCTTTGCTAGAAACCTTGTGTACACCCTTGATCTAACCTTCATCTTATGACCAAGGACCTATGTTCAAAGGTAATTAAATTTCAGCTAACCAATCACATTTTCTCCTTTTATTGGTTGAATTTTCAACTCATCTACATAGCTTCTTCATAGAAATCAATTTCTCTACTTTTTAACCCTAATAACTATGATATCTTCCATGAAAACTATAGTTAATTTTTCGATAATAATTCTCAATAACAATAAAATACATTAGTTATAGATGTTGAGGAACACATTAGATTGACAATTGAAGAGAAGAGAGAAGAAGAGCTAGAAATAGGAGATTGGACCATAGAGGGTTATGCTAATGTACAAAATGCTCAAGTAGTGATAATTACTATTGCGGTTCCATAATACATGCCCCATTTCACCTAGAAATGGGGATCCCCTACTTCATTTTTTAGCTTTCTGGATCCCTAGTCTAGGGTTTGAGTCTTTTTAAGGCTTTTATCTAGTATTTCTTGTCAAAATTGTGTCCCAGCTCGAAAACCTAGATCTCAAAAATCAAAATTTTGAGAGGAAAAGTCATTTTTCAAAGAAAAATGGTGCACTAGCTCACCTCCCCAAGTGTGCTAGTGTGCCAAATCGCATGGGGAAAGCATCACCACTTGGTGATGTGCAATACCACCAAGTGGTGCATTGGGTCCCTGAGTCTATAAAACTCAAGATCTGAAACCTCCCACTTCACTTGTCTTTTTCCTCCACCAAGATCTCCAACCTATACCTATACAGCTGATTAGGTACAATATTGTGCGTCCGCTCCCCATTTTCTCCTACACAAATACAAGAACAAATTAAAAATACCTATAAAGGTATGCAACTATGCACCCATTTAGGTGTGTAACTACACAGCTTTTTTGTCAATACAAAACTTAAAAAGACAAAAATCCCTTAAAAAACTTTAAAAGACTAAGAAACAATAAAGGTGCGCAGCTGGACACTTTTTTAGGTGTACAATTGCGCACCTTTAAAATCCCCTAAGTGCATTGAAAACCCCATAAGGTGCACACCAAGTGCACCCCATGAGGAATGTTGGTGTGCATCCTTATGTATTAGAGTTTTTATAAAGATAAAAGGGCACCTTGCACAACTTAGAGGTGCAGCAGGTGCACATTCTAAGGCTAAATTTAGTTTTTTAGGTATTTTCAAGAAATTACAATTTCTAGGTTTTGTTTGTGTCAGTGTTAGGGTTTGAATTAATCAATATTTCTTTAACTTTGGACTAATACACATTCCTTTTGTGTAGATTCAATGGCTTCATCATCCTCCCTTACTAAAAATATGGTCCCAAAATGCATGGTGTTCAAGTTTCAAGGTGTTCCAACCAAGTCACACTTTCAAGACAACTATTCAAAGATCTGAGATAGTAAACTTGGTCACATAAACTTGAGTTCAATCTTGACATTATGAAAGAAACTAAAAAAGAGATCACTCATTATATCTCCTTTGATCTGATTAGGACTTGTCAGTACAACATCACACTTAGCATCAATACAATCCTCATAACTGATCATGACACTAGCACAACACTTTCTGAAGAAAGGGTAATGAAGAGCATGACTGGAGAGATCATCATGGATCTTTGATCCAAGAATATAGAGAAGGTGTTCCATCTTTTGAGGGCTAATCAATTTATCAAATTAACCTATCACCAAGTGGAAAGATGGTATAGGTAACATGTAGAGGAAGTTTTTGAAATCATCCATTACTCATACCTCATTATAAAGACTCCTCTAGGGCATAAAGTAGATAAAGTGGACATAACAAGAGGATACATAAAATATGATATTGGATATTCTATCATAATATTGAGTAGAGTCATGGGTTTGCCAACATCAAGACTCCTGAACATCTAGATCTAGTTCAATTGAGATGATCACAACAATAGAGATGCCACTTGATTGGGCTTCCATTCTTAGAGAGAACTTTGGTGAGTAGTTGATGGCAGTTAAGAATAACCAAAAGTTTTACATGGCATCATATTTGGTGTGCTTATTAGTTGCAAGGGCTACAGACTATCCAAGGCTCTGCAATAGGGGTAGCATGCAAGATGCAAATGCATGACCCTATATAGTATATCCTTAGCTAGTTAAGAAAAGGCTCCCAGAGCATATCAAGGAATAAAAAATAGTGAATCATGCTTTTATATTCACAATAATGTAGTTCATTCAAGGGGATTATGCAAAGAGGATTTCAAAAGAGGCAGCTGCAAAGATATCAGAGGTTGGAGCCTACTATATCTAGTATCAAACATTCACCTATTTGAGGGTAGTGGGTACAACCATCAACATCAAGAGTCTCCCTAGGTATCCAAGTGATAGACTTATACTATTGGAGATAGCTTAACAACTTGTGACTATATATGATAGAGTTAGGAAGCAACATAAAATAACCTGGTTGTGGCCTATTACTATAGGACCATTTAGTGTGGATTGGAGACAAGATATTCCATCTTTTGAGTCTGAGTGGGATCAATACCCTTTGGATGAATATAATTCTCTTCATCCCTCTTTCGATAATATTGGAAGAGTACAATACTTGGTAGGTAATTCATTTTAGCATGAGGATGCAATTGAGGACCATTGGATGAACACAGTGGATGACTACAATATCCAAAAAGGGATTATTGTAGGACATGAATCTTTATTTGGCAACCAATACTTTGAAGATAAATGTTCCTTTGAAGATAGTACAATAGGATATTGAGGATATTCTTGATTCATTATTCAATAGGGACAAGATTGGTGATTGACCTACCATGAATGCTGAGGTTGAGAAGAAAGAAAACTAAGACATTAATCATAAGGAAAGACATGCCATAAAATTGAAAAAGTATTGGATCAAAAAGCCTTTCAAACTCGATCCAATTCATTAGGTGATAGTCTTTCACACTCAAGAACACCCAATAAAAGGTCAAGAAGCTAAGGTAATAGTACCTACATTCATATCTCAATCCCCTGTGAGGCCAAAAATAGTACACCAACTTGATAGACAAGTTGGATATTATATGGCTCAAAAAAGTAAAGGTAAATGTAAGAGGAAGAGAAATTCAACTCAAAAATCTAAGCTAGAAGAGGGAGAAATTCAAGAACCTCCATAGATGGGAGAAGAATATGTACAAGGGTTAGCGAATGTGGAAGCTAAACAAGCCCAAGATAATCCCCAAGTGCCACTAGCTAAACAAGGCCAAGGAGAAGTAGAAATAGAAGTACAAGAGGTTTCCCTACCTCAACAAGAAGTATTAGCCTCCCAATTTGATCCTAAGAGATGAAAGATTAAGACTCCAGTCAAGAGGAGACAAAAGGTAATTAAGATAGTTAATCCTTTCCCATATGTTCGAGAAGTTATCCTAGAATAAGGAGAGGAAGAATAGGATGATAAGGATGAAGATGATAACCTTTATTTGAATCAAAGGAATTACCTCATCAGAGCCACAAAATTGTAACAGGGAAGAAGCTCCATAATCACATTGCCATCCATTCCTAAGTAGCTCATTCAATCTACAACCTCTAAGGATGAAATGCAACAATGTATAAATGAACAAGATGTTGAGGGGACTAATGCCGTCAAGATGTCAAATTTTTATTTTATGTCAATTCAAACTAAATTGGTGGGAGAAAAAATTAGAGATGCTCCAACTAATCAACCTCAATAGGAGAATTGGAGTCATTTTCCAATTGATCCACAAGTGCTTGAAGTAATGCCACCATCAACCATTCAAGTTACATTTTGTGTAGATAAAGGATCGGCCACCCCTCTTCCTCCACACACCAAAGAAGAAAAAGTTCAAGCAGAACAAGAGGAAGAGTCACAAAAAGTATACACAAATGAAGTGTTGGAAGAAGGAAAAATAAGTGAGTATCCTGAACAAGCTTCCTAAGACAGAGAGGTGAGGACTATAGATTCCACAGATACTAAGACTCCTGGTATGGATCTCTCACAAAAAGAGAAGACTCTAGAGAAGATTGATAAGGGGAAGAGTATAGCCATGAAAACTCCTTCATCCTCTAAAGGAAAATCCCTGGTAGAGCAAATCCCAATATGGTTGAGAAAGGAAGTGATAAGAAAAAAAGAGGTAGCAATTCACTACAGAAGAGGAGGGTAGGATGGAATTGATTAAAGTTCTAAGGAAACCTGAGTCACCACCAAAGGATGCATGGGCATTAACCTTCATCATGAGTGATCAGAAGCAAGACTTATTTTCACATGAGGCTATCCCTTCTCTGCATATAGATGTCAAATAATTAACTCCAAGGTATTATCAAATTAGGGAGGTCATGCTTGCAAAACCTACCTTGGATACTACTAAGTTGATGGTTACAACAAGAATTAAAGAAGTATTCAAGATCTTATAATAGGATGGGACAGAATTGATAACACTTCAGAGATAGAATGAGATCCTAAAGGGATGTTTGAGAGAACTTGTTGGTCACTTAAACCTAGAAAATCCTAAAGAAACCTTGAATGCAACACTGGAGAGAAGGATAAGGGTGCAGTACAATTAAACCCATTCTTGAGAGCTTGTTAGTAGTGCAGAGATAGTTTTGAGGAAAAGGGTGTACAAATTATACAAGGAAACCTAAAGCTATTACCCATTATCTAGGATAATGCGGATAGGTTAGTGGCTATTTTGAATCAAGATTTTGGTTTGATGGATGAAATAAATGCTTAGGAAAAAGACTTGCAAGCACTTCAATAGATTAAAGGACAAAGGTATTGAATGTTGATGGAAGTATATATAGCTGAGGAGTTAGATAAGATCGATGATTGGATATAAAAAGTTGTGGATGACAATAAAGTAATGGAAATATTACATGCAAAGATTCACAAGCTCAAGGATAAAACCCAAGAACAAATTTTGGAGGCTGAGAAACATTATAGTAATGTGTCTTTAGACATTTTTGAGGATGATACAAGGGGTAAATTAATAAAGGTAGACATAGTAATTGAGAAATTATGGAATTTTTTTGGGGAAGCTACTAATGATGATGATATCAGGAAAGCATTTAGAATGGAAGAAGTCTTATTAGAGCTAGATGTAAAACATTGAAATTTTGTAGAGACTTGTATCAGTGTGGGAAACTATAGGAAGAAAGTGAAAGACAAGTATAAAGCCTTAGATTTTCTGGATGTAGCTCAAATCACTCAAATCATTGAGAAATTCAAGGGTAGATACCTAGACATAGCTCTGGTATAAATGGGAACAAAACCTAGAAGCCAAAATTTTAGTTTTGACTCTTAGTGAAATTTTGCATTATTGAAGCTTCTTCCAAGGTGTGAAGGTGCACTTTTTAGAGGTTTGCTAGAATTTTTTGAGAAAGATAGAGGTGTGTGAATAGTTAACTGCTAGTTCTAAATTTAGAGCTTTCCATGCATCAAAAATGCACTCTGACAATAGTTTAACTCCTACAAATGCCTAATAAAGATGGAGCTTCTATTTTTTTCACTTCGAGACACTTATACATTAACTAATAACTTTCTTCTTCTTATTTTCTCATGCTTTTTTTTTTTTTAAGACATGTAAAAGGCTCATGCATCCAATTTATGATATAAATATGGATGCAGTCCTACTAAGCACCAGTTCAAGAGTTAGTTTGTACATAAATACATTTATTTTATTAGTTTAGAAGCATATGTTTGCATAAAGATGTCTCTCACTCTCAACACAAATTGAGGAGAAGACTTCTCATAAATTTAGGAATGTAATATGTATTCAAGATACCATTAGTTTGATGCAATAATATATGCTTTTGGTGCTTGCATTTGGAGTGTAATAATTCTTGGCAAAGTGTGTTATATTTTGTGCGTTCATGGAATGTAATTGAGCCAATAGTTTTATTGTGTTTTTCTAGTTATGCAATCTTTGAATTCTAGTGTTTGCTACATGTCTACAAATTTCTTTGGTGTACTTAGTTCAAGAAGAAATCACCATGTTTTTCCTACATAGTTTTTCATCTTGCATGAGCACACTTTCTATGGCCTTATAATTTTATTAAAAGTGAAACATTTTATGGTAAGTGAATTCCCATTGACAATTGCATCGGTAGAATTAAGGAAGCAATCTCCTATTTTCATTGGTTACCTACAAATATTTTCAAAGGTTTAGCATGTAGATGTGTTATTTTCATGGCTCATGTCCATTAGGATTTTACTTTTCATGTTATTTTCTTAAACTTTTTGTTACCCTATCTTCATTATTTTTTTTATTAACCCTTTGGTTAAATTAGGAATTCATATAGTTGCATTGTTATATTGCATTCATCATAAAATAGAAAACTAAAAAAATATATTCCTTTTGTGTGTTTCATTCTTTTGAAATAGCAAGTAGATTCAAAACCTTATCTAAATTTTTTAAGAACCAGAAAAGGCCTCCTTGTGAATATTCAAATTTATATTTAATTAAGTAGATTCTAGTAAGTCACAAGATCACCTAAAAACTTGGAGTTGGTCCTTAGATTAGCTTTTCATGACAGGAGTTTGAAAGGATTCCTCTCATTAAGCATCATGCAAAATGATAACTCAACAACTACTATAGGTGAAATAGGACCAATAGTATTTAGACCTTTCCTATAGGGAATTAAGGAGACAGACCCATCCATTACTACAAGTATAGAGTAACAAGATCAAAATAAGTAGAGAAAGAGATAGGACCAAGTATAGGACCACCTACACAATCTGAAGCTTAGATAAGTATTCTACCTACACAAAAAGTGATGAAAAATTAGAAAGAGATATTTTCAGCAAGCATTGATGCTAGTAGTGTAGAAGAGTTGTAGTAACCAAGTGTAGATTTTACATGACACTCTTTAGAGCTAGCATTGTTCATCAAGAAGACAAGGTCATTTGGAATGTAGTGACTCTTGACAAAGTTATAGTGATCCCCAAATTTGACATTGATCACTTCACTTACACGTAGATGTAAGTTTTGAAGGATTTAATAGAAAGGAAGGGGAAAAAAAGAAGAATTGAGAAAGGAACTTTAAAATAAACAGTAACTTCATGAGATTAAGGATTTTTTCTATGCTTGTGATATCGAAGATATTGATGAGAAAGCCCTCATAATGGAGCACATTGTGCATATTGTTGAAAAGATAATTAATGATGACATTGATGCAAATGAGAAGTTATTACAATACTTTGAGAAGTTTGAGAAGAAATTTTTGGAGAAAGTGTCAAATAAAATTGCCATGAGGCAAATTGAACTTTCTAACCTTGTAAATAATATAGAAGCAGTAGTAAAAATAATTTAAATATTTTATAAAACGTAATGTGATATACCAAGATTTACAAAAGATATTAAGTATCGAATTCAAAAGTTGTAGTTAGATTTGAATTCTACAAGATATTATTTGAACATGGATGCAAGTTAAAGTTCTATTCATTATAATAGGTTTATTTTTATGCAAGGGAGATTGGTTGAGTTCTAAACCACAAATAGTAGAATGAGAGAGAAATTTTTTTCCATTGAGTCAATGTTGATACCTCATTTTTTGGTAATGCAATGAGATTTATCATTAGCAAAGGAGATAGAAAATAGAGATTCACATCTCTCCACTACAAAAAGTTTATTTGACCTAGCTTCTCAGCTAGAAATGAATAGTTCAATTTTGGAATCTATTAGATCAAGTTGGGATATTGTATTAGAAATCATCATATAGATTCACAAACCACTTTTGGAAAAATATGGTTTGGCCCCTTCACCCAAGCATTCATGAGTGACATAAAGAAAGGGGAATGTATAGTAATGTTGGCATTATATTATATTTGTCATTAGTGACAACACTTATTTAATTTTGAATGATTATCAAGCTTATCACTCAGTCTACAGTGTATACCAAGCATTTAGTAGTTACCTTGTAGGTTAATCACTTAAGTAGTTCAAACCGAGCATTCTTGAAGCTTCTGAGTGAGTGTGGAATCTAGCAATTCACACCAAGCATTCTTGAAGCTACTGAGTGAGTGTGTAGTCTAGCAGTTCACACCAAGCATTCCTGAAGCTACCGAGTGAGTGTGTAGTCTAGCAGTGTCTACTGAGCCTACAATGTTCACCGAGCTTCATAATGTCTATCGAGTCATCAGTTTGTGTGATGGAAGCCAATTTTTACCAAGTGATGAATGTGTAGCATTTATCGAGTGATGAATGTGTAGTGTTTACCCAGTGAAAGCAAGGTAAACAAAGGATCCAATTTTTACCGAGTGACACTATATCTACCGAGTCGCAAATGGTTATCAAGTTCCAAGCTATGTTGTGTGATTAGTATGGACTGAGCTTCTACTTCTATACAATGCATGATGATGCCGAGTAATGAAATGGATGCTGAGTGCCAGAAGGTCACCAAGTCAGCTTGAAGAACCCAAGTTTTCTACTGCTTGGCCAACTCAATAATATTTTGTTCACTTGTGTTTTGGCTAACCTTGCAATTGCAATTATTGGAATGGTATATATGTAATGCATTACATCATTTATGGTGTGTTTTTTATCGAGGAATGGACATGTAATGCTTTGAAGAAGAGTAAATGTGAATCAGTAATAGAGTAGAGTATTCAGCAAGGTCTACAAGGAGCAGTGAAGCTTAATCAGTCACAAGAGGTGATCTCTAGTTCAAGAATCTAATCAGCAATCAAGTTGTAAGTAGTTCTACTATTTCATCCTAATAAGTGAGTCAGTTTTGTAAATCCTTTAACAAGGTAGACTTAACAGTCTCTGTATAAATCTCCTAATAGAGTGCATACTTCATTGTATGTTTGTAAATCCTCTAACAAGGTGCATCTAGTAGTCCAAATTTCTCTTAACAAGGAAGATCATCAGAAGTGATCAATGTAAGCCCTAATAGGCCAACTTTATACTATAGTAGTGAAGTTTTTTGGGTATCATCCCCACCCCAATTTTATTTTCTATTTGGAAGGTTTTTGGGTCACCAAAATTCTGTGTTCATGTGTTATAAATGTTTATCTTTCTCATGCATACAGTAGATTAGATGAATGAATGATGAATGGATTAAGTACTAAATTGATTTCAATTTTTTTGAGGTTATTGATTCACCCCTCCCCTCTCAATAACCTAGCTATTATTGATTATTTCCAACAATTAGTATTAGAGCATTCTGGTTCTCAGGATAAAGTTTGATAGCTTGAGCAAAGATTTAAAGGACAAATCGAGATATTCAGACTTGACAAAGCAATTGAAAATGAAAAGCTAGATCTGGAGATGGCCATAGTTCAACTCAAGGAAGAAAAGGAGCACCTTTCACAATCCCTAAAAAGAATAAAATATCATGCAAATTAGATGAATGATCTCAAGTATGTTGAAAAAAAGATTGAAGACTTTTTCCCCTCAAATAGCTCAAATGAAGCAAATGATGCATTTAAAGAACCCTTAGAAAAGAATGGATCTCTGCAAAAAGAAGTAAAGATGCTAAGAAGAGAACAACAAATTTAGTTAGCAAGGTTATGTGAAATCTTGGAACAAAGAAACAAATTGGAAAATGAGAAAAATGAAAGCATCAATGCAAATCAAAGTCTTGTCAATCAACTATCCAATGCAAAGGAAGAAATCATGAATCTGATATCTAAAAATGAAAGCCTAAGGATTGATTTAATCACTGAAAGACAAGTCAATGAAAGTTTGGAAAATGATCTAAATGCTAAAAAGAAAATCAATAAGAGAATGATGAAATCTCAAGAAGATATGAATCAATTAAATCAATAAAATGAGCAAAATCTTCATTGATAAATAGGTAAAGCAGGACTTGGATATAATGAAGAAGGTGAATCTTCAAAACAAGGTGCCCAAAGGATTCAAAGGCCTACTTATAATCACTATGGTAAGTTAGGTCATACATCAAACAAATGCTAGAGCAATGGAAAAGATAAATTCAATGGAAAATTCTACAACTGCAATCAACATGGTCACAAAGCTAATGAATGCAAGGAAAAACCAAAATTTGAAGGTAAATGTGAAAAATGAAAGAAGCATGGTCACAAGGAATTCCAATTTAGATCCAAATTATTTAATCCAGCTAAACAACTTGTTAAGGCAATATTTGGATGGGATTACAATACATGGTGCAAATGTTATTATTGTGGAGAATATGAACACATTGGCAAAGACTGCTCAAGGCATCACTTGAGAAAAAGAGATACAATAGTAAGATGTTATACATGCACTAAACTTAGTCATATAGCCAATAATTGCATGAATACAGGAAGAATTGAAGATGAAAAGAAAGCTAAAGTTGATAACTTTCAAAAGTAGATGAGACAACAGTGGATTCCTAAATCTACCGAATAGAATAGTTCAACTGATGGCCATGTCACTCAAGAAGTGGGTGACTCCACCATTTCCAATTAGATTCATAAAGGAGGATCTAGAAATATATCATCAAGCTATATCTAGAGCAATTCCAAATGAAAGAAAGAAAAAGATCCAATTGATATTTCAGATACAAAGGGTCACAAGAAATCCAGTCATACCAAGCAAGGTCAGTCACAAACTCAACCAAGCTAGATTGGGAGCAACAAAAGTTTTGTTCGATCACTAAGTCACAAGTTTTGTCCAAATTCTACTACTACTACTTTTGTACTGAGCATTAATGGCATAATTTTCATCAAAAAGATAGAATTCAATTTCATCTCTTACCGCATTTTAAAAATTCTCAAGGCTAAGCAATTTCAGGTGCATCTAGGCTATTTCAAGCAATCTTAGAGTGAAGGATTTGTTCAAAATATTTCTATCTTTTACCAGGCATCAATGGCATCTAGGAGTAGCAGTAGTAGCAAGGTGAAAAGAGATTTATAAATGTTGGTTAAGAGTGTGGAGTGGAAAGCACCAAATTTCAAGCTAGTTCGAAGAATTGCAGAATCACTCGACCGCAATGGAGCTTAATTGCAAACTCCAACAAAGGTACTCTTTATCAATGATATTTGTACACATTTCAAATGTTCTATACAAGAGATTGGAACCCTAGAGATGGAAAATTTCCTAGGAGAAATGTGTGTTGATGGTTCATTGAAACCCGAGCATAAGCATCTAGAGACCAAAGGATTAACCCATATCTTGCATATGCCAAGGAATTTCTAGATTAATTGGATTAGGTACATCCTTAGTCATGTGTACAATGGTCAACTATGGTTAGAGTAGCTAGTATTAATTACCAAGAAGATGATTCATAAGATTATTGATCTCCCCATGCTAAGTAAAGCAAAAACTACCAAAACCCTGGGTCAGGATGAACTTCAGAAGAAAACCCTAGCCAAATGGGATGGTAGATGTTTGAAGGTTTGCACCATTTCTAATGTTGAATTAAGGTTTATCATTCACGTCATTGCTCACAAGTTTTATAGCTCTAGTCATTTGAACAATGTGCCTTGTAAGGTTGTGGATTTGGCATTCAAAGTGGTGAAGAAAAATCTAGAATTTGATCTGTCAAAGTTATTGTTCAGGAAACTAAACAAAAATATGGATAGCATCAGGTCATCAAAGAAAACTCCCTACAAATTCAGTTCTTTTTTGACATGTCTTTTCTTCTTTGTACAAAACTTCTTTCCATCCAAAGGATCTGTTATGTGGAGAAAAGATATTCCTATTCTATATCAGATAAATGTGTTTGTAGCAGAAATGGGTGTAAACTTTGATAGCATCATGAATAATTATTTTGAATATTTCAAGGAAAGGATGAATAATAGGTTCTAAATTCCACCAAAATTGGTTCAAGACTACATACATGATGTATGCTTTATGGTTGATTGTGATAGAGTATACATTTAGGCAGTTAGGCCCCAAGTTGTATGGGTGAAACCTCTTCCTTATGAGATCAATATTGATGAAAGTAGGAATATTATTGAAGCACTAGTGAATGAGCTAGTAGATCCAAAGCAATCCACTTTTGGAACCTATGATGAGGCAAAGGCCAGAATTGAGCTTGAAATCTAGCTACCCCATGCTATCAGGAAAGGCAAGAGGAAGATAGCCAAATTGAAAAGTACAACTGGCCCTCTCATACTTACCCAAGGAAAGGAGAAAATGAAGATGAACCTAAAGAAAAGGTAGAGCCAGTCAAAAAGAAGGGCAAGGAAATCATTACCAAGCCACCCAAAGCCTCCACAACTGTGTTTACCAAGAGATCAAAGAAGAAAGGAGGCAGTGAAGTTGTATTTAGTAAGCCCCCTCCCACCTTCCAAGAAAGATTGAAACAAATGGAAGAAGGTGCAGGCATCTCAAACTTCAAGGCTTTAAAGTATGAAACTAGAACATATGCTAAGAAAATGCACATTGAGGAGCTAGTACTCTCCAAGATGGGAAAATGAAAATATTCCCCTAATCAAATTGCCTCTCAAATTTTTAATTAGTTACTAGAAAAATTACAACCTAGATGGGAATCAACTATGCAAACTGCAAAGGATATATATGAACAATCTTTGAGATAGTTGCTACCAAGCCTTACCAATGCAAAAGTAAAGGAAGAAATGAAGAAGAATGAAGACAAGATGACAATCAGGTTTCATACTTGTTTAATTTTGATAAAAGACATTGAGCATATAGTTAAGGATGCTATAGAAATTTGGAAGAAAATCTATCATCTCCATAAGCCTAGTGATAATGCTGTAGAAATCAAAGATGATGATGATGACAGTGATAATGATGAAGAATATAATGATCCATGTGTCACTTTTGATGTTGAGGACTATCAAGCACTAAAGGATGATGATGAAGCTGAAGATAAAGACAAGGATGAAGAAGATCCAGTAAAAATTGCAGCAAAAGTTATTGTATCCCTTCCCCACTCTCCACAAAAGACTATTACATCTACTACAGAGACAACTTCTACAAGTGAGACTGTAAGCACAATAGCAACATCAATAGATCAATCATCACCTATCACCTCCCAGCTACAAGTATCTTCAATGGAAGTGTCAAGCATGTCATCTACCAAGTTGCAACCCTCTTCATCAGCTCCCGAGTCATCTACTTCAGCAGTATGTACAACTGCCAGTTATTCAATGGTGATAACTTCTACCATAGCATGTACAGTAAGTTTGCTAGTTTTCTCTACAGTTTTGTCACCCATAGCTTCAACTGCACCAATTTTTCTTCCAATTAGTTCTTTAGTTGTAAGTATTCTCGCTAGTACATTACTTATTGATACTTCATTTTTGGGAAGCACATCAATTTTGGATATAGTTAGCACCTCTCTCAGTTTTCCTCTAGTTGGACCAATTCAAGTATTTTTTGCTAGTGCAACTTCATCAACTATTGTTTCTGTTTCTAAATCCAAGGAAGTAAGCACTGAAGTAAAACCAAAGACTCAACTAAAACTTTTTCTTACTAACAAGGAAATTGATGAGGATATAGACTTGGACAAGGAAATTGTTATGCCTAAGATAGATTTGGATACTAGCATAGTTGATGAAATGAGATTGGTTAGTCGGCTTTTAGAGCAAACAGCAAGGTAAAAACAACTTGGAGATAAGAGAGATAGAGAATTCACTATAATTGAAAGTGCTAAAAATATAATTACTAAGGCAATAGGTGTTGATGTGGATTGATATCAACACATTTTTTTACAATTAGAAGAGGTCATACATAAGTTCAATGAGGATACTTTTGGCCAAGAGAAGATTATAGAAACAACAAAGAAAAAGTTTGACAATAAAGTACTTGAGCATATTGCTCAGCAAATAGCCATTAAGCAGATAGAACTTTCTACAATTTTGGCTAATCTTGAAAATTCTTTTACAAATGTAACATCCCTTTTTGCCAACCTATGTGATGTTACCAAGTACAAAAAAGAAATAAAGGTAAAATTGAATAAAATTGAGAGGATTTGAAGGCCAGTGTTCAAAAGTTGCAGCTTGACCCTAGTTCAAGTTGCGCACATAACATAAAGATCAGATTCCTATCAGACATGTAGGCAAAAGTATTGAGAGAGGAAGCAAGGATCTAGTCTACACTAATAGACATCCAGAACATGATCCTTCCTATCATGGAAACAATGTAGAAGCACATTGCTTATTCAAAAACATTGATTCATGATAGCAATTTTTCAGTTGCAGATCATATGATTGAACTATCAGCAAAAGTCCAAGTTGCACTTCATAACTGCATAATTTTGCAAGAGAACTGGGATAAGACATTAGCTCTTATTCTTAAGGCACATTCTAAGTTTCACTTACATTTTGGTGTCTCTATATAAGTATGATTACCTTTGGCATTATTGTCAAAAAAGGGGCAGTAAGAGATAGTAAAAGTCAAGGGGAGTAAGAGACAATCGAGAAAATAAGGGAGAATATAATAGATTGATATATGTACAGTGATAAGCTATGTATATACCATGCCATATGTATGGGGGAGATATGTAAAGACATGTAAGAAATGTATATACAATAGGCTTACAAAGATCAATTTTGAAAAATCAAATCTAGTATGTCAGTGTACACAAAGTTTGGCTCATAAGTGTTTTTTTGTCACTTATGCCAAAGGGGGAGATTGTTGGCATTATATTGTATTTTTCATTAGTGATAATACTTATTCAATTCTAAATGATCACTGAGCTCATCACTTAATCTATAGTGTATACTGAGCATTTAGTGGTTACCTTGTAGGTTCATCACTTAAGCAGTTCACACTGAGCATTCTTGAAGCTACCGAGTGAGTGTGCAGTCCAATAGTTCACATTGAGCATTACTAAAGCTACCAAGTGAGTGTGTAGTCTGGTAGTTCACACCAAGCATTCCTGAAGCTACTGAGTGAGTGTGTAGTCCAGCAATGTCTACTGAGCCTATAGTGTTCACCGAGCTTCTTAGTGTCTATTGAGTCATCCGTTTGTGTGATGGAAGCTAGTGTTTACTAAGTGATGGATGTGTAGTGTTTACCCAGTGAAAGAAAGGTAAATGAAGGATTCAGTTTTTATAGAGTGATACTATATCTACCAAGTCTCCAATGGTTATCGAGTTCCAAGCTATGTTGTGTGATTATTATGGACTAAGTTTCTACTTCTACTGAGTGCATGATGACGCCAAGTAATGCAATGGATGCCGAGTATCAGAAGGTCACCAAGTCAGCTTGAAGAACCCAAGTTTTCTATTGTTTGGCCGACTCAGTAATATTTTGTTCACTTATGTTTTGGTTGACCTTGAAATTGTAATTATTGGAATGGTATATATGTAATGTATTATATCATTTATAGTTTGTGTTTTATCAAGGAATGGACATGTAATGCTTTGAAGAAGAGTAAATGTGAATCAACAGCAAAGCAGAGTATTCTGCAAGGTCTACAAGGAGTAGTAAAGCTTCATCAGTCACAAGAGGTGATCTATACTTCAAGGATCTAATTAGAAATAAAATTTTATGTAGATCCACTATTTCATCCTAATAGGTGAATTAGTTTTTTAAATCCTTTAATAGGGTAGACTTAACAGTCTCTGTATAATTCTCCTAACAAAGTGCATACTTCATTGTATGTTTGTAAATCCTCTAACAAGGTGGATCTAGCAGTCCAAATTGCTCTTGACTAGGAAGATCATCAGAAGTGATCAATGTAATCCCTAATAGGCCAACTTTATACTGTAGCAGTGAATTTTTTTGGGTATCATCCCCACCCCAACTTTACTTTCTATTTGGAAGGTTTCTGGGTCACCAAAATTCTGTGTTCATGTGTTATAAAAGTTTATCTTTCTCTTGCATACAGTAGATGAGATGAATGAATGATGAATGGATTAAGTAATAAATTTATTTAAAATTTTTTGAGGTTACTGATTCACCCCTTCCCTCTCAGTAACCTAGCTAGTCTTGATTATTTCTGACAAGGAGGAATGTTTGTGAACCCTTGGTATTTGGTCTTTGATTGTTTTCATTGATGGAAATAATGTAATTATATTGAGCATATGTTATGGTTAACATAATGTAGCTATCTTATTTGAGTCCTTAAATATTGTTCAAAACATATTCAAGACAAACACTTAAGTGTTAAACAATTAACACTTAATGTTCACATTGGTTTAGAAAATAGTTATAAAAAAGTAGTTTTGGTATATGAAAAAGTCAACAAGGTTTTTTATTAGATAGAACCCAAGTATCATACCTTTTTTAAAGTCCTCTTAGGTAGCTAAAATGGGTCTTTTTTAGTTTTTGCATAGCACATGTAAGAAAGGAGGAAATGTTTGTTTATCACAAATAATTAACAAATTTTTATGACAGTTTTAGCAGTTTTGAGAAATTTTGGTCTAATTAAAGTTTGGGGTATGTACTTGCCTCCAAAATATTAACTTTATTGAATTATAAGTAGAGGATTAATTCCTCTAAAAGTAGGTGTTTTTGACAAAACTTGCAAGATTTGTGTGGAATTCCTGGTAGACCAAACAGTTTGTAGGAATATTTTTAACAACAAAGAAGAGGGTAATGCTTTATGTTTGTATTTTCATATTTCTGATTCAATTTTCATTGTAGAAGTTTATTAAAGGTAGGAGAAGGGTTATATATTTCTTCTTCATTCATTCATATCAATATTTGATCAGATCATTTAATGGAAAAAGAAAGTATATTTGGATATTGGATGTTTTGAGGAGAATAGAAGTATATTTTACATTATGTTTTCAACAAGAACTTGAAACTAGTGATTCATGATTTGTGTTGTAACAGAGATTATCTTTTGATTTTATACCTCATTTGTTAATTTTGGAAGTTGGTGTTTCTTATATTCATGAAGTTGTCACTTCAGGTGTAAGGATTGGTGTTCCTTGAAATTAGTTTTTCTAAAATAGGATGTTGGTGCTTCCCAAAGTTGTAGCCCTAAAAGATTTACCGAAGAGGCCAATAAAGTTTTAGATTTAAAGTGGTTTATTATTGTAAGGGGTGTTAAATGATAAAATATTGTGTCACTTTTTTATTTATTAACTATCTTCTGATGTGTTAAATTTTTATAACTTGGATTTGCTTCAAGTTTTGAAAAGTATTTTAAACACCTAATTCATCCCCTCCTCTCAGTGATGTTTGTATTCCAACAAGTGGTATCAAAGACTTGGGTCATGGATTCGAATCTCAGGAGGTCTCCTTCATTCTATTAGTGTGGAACCCTCAATTGGTGCTAAGGGGGAGATTTTTGACTTGGTAGTGAGCACCTCCTTCAAGATTCACATCATAGCTTAACTACCTGTCGTAGATCTAGGAAAGTTTGGTGTTTGTGACATTAATTGATAGCTCGAGCTTTTGGCACAATGGAAATAATACCAATAATTGGTATCAAAGATGAAAGTAAAAATGTCTAAACTAGTTCCTATCTATTGTGATAATTAAAGTCCAATCAGTATTTCTAAGAATCTAGTAATGCATTCATGCACAAAGCACATTGATGTTCATTATCATTTCATAAGGGAACATGTCTTCAATGGTAATTTTGAATTAGAATTTGTTCCTTCTTCAGATTAGCTTGTTGACATATTTAAAAAACCTCTCTCAAGAGCCATATTTGAATGGTTAAGAACAAGATTGGGGGTTTTATCCCTCTCTTCTCTTGCATGAGTGCATAAATGAGTCACAAGTTTCAGTGGGAGCATATTTTTCTTATCTTTTTGTTACACTGAAACCTTGGTATATATCCTTTATCATTGATGTCAAAGGGGAAGAAAAATGAAGAAGATATCTACATGATGGATATACAAATTCAAGTACACATGGATATATAGGTATATAGGTAAATATATATGATATACAGGTGGAAGTTGGTATTAACATCAGTGCCAAAGTGGGAGTATGTTGAACCCTTGGTATTTGGTCTATGATTGTTGTCATTGATGTCAATAATGTAATTATAATGAGAATATGGTATGGTTAACATCATGTAATTATCTTATTTCATTTCATTAAATATTTTTCAAAATATATTTAGGACAAATACGTAAGTGTTAAACAATTAATAGCTAATGTTTGTATTGGTTTAGAAAATGGTTATAAAAAAATAGTTTTGGTCTATGAGAAAGTTGACAAGTTTTTTTATTGGATAGGTCCCAACTATCATAACTTTTTGGAAAGGTCTCTAAGTTAGCTAAAAAATTTCTTTGTTATTTTTTTCCTAACACATGTATAGAAAGAGAAAAAGGTATGTTTATCAGAAACAATTACCGAATTGTTATGACAGTTATAGCAATTTTGAGCGGTTTTGTTCTAATGAAAGTTTGGGGTATATAACTACCTCAAAAATTCTGATTTTCTTGGTTTATAAGTAGAGGATACATTCTTCTAAGACATCCACAAGGTTTTTTTGATAGAATTTGTAGGATTTGTGTGGAATTCCTTGTAGACCAAATAGTTTGTAGGTAGATTTTTAACATCAAAGAAGAAGCTAATGCTTTGTATTTTTGTTTTCATATTTGTGATTTTATTTTCATTACAAAAGTTTATCAGAGGTAGAAGAAGGTCATTCATATCAATATATGATCAGATATTTTAATGGAAAAAGAAAAAATATTTTGATATTGGATGTTTTGAGGAGAATAGAAGTATATCCTACATTATGTTTTCAACAAGAAGTTGAAACTAGTGATTCATGATTTGTGTTGTAACAGAGATGTTCCTCCAATTTTATATCTCATTTGTTCATTTTGGAGGTTTTTCTTTAGGTGTAAGGGATTGGTCTTCCTTGAAATTGGTGTTTCCAAAATAGGGTGTTGGTTCTTCCCAGAGTTGTAGCTCTAAGGGCCCATTTGGTTCATGGATTTTAATGCGAATTAGCATTTGTAATCCCTAAAAACTTCTAATTCATTGTTTGGGTGTGTAAAATCAGAATTAGAATTGAAAACAATTAGAATCCGGTATCCCCATTTACCCTCAAAATCAAGGATATGGTCTTCCATCAAAATAGGTGGAATTTCTCAAATTCTTATTCTAATTCCTATTTGATAAAAATGAGTATTGGAAATAAAACAAAATCAACATATATTCAAGTCCATTGACATGTTTTTGGAGGATGTAGATGAATTTTGGAGTGATGGTTAAATGTAGTATATCAGTAATAGAGTGAGTAGTTTAAGAGGAAACTATTTTTCCCATTGATTCACCACAAGTTCAAGCTATTACTTCTTATTATAGATCTATTAATTTTTTACATTAGATGAGCTCAACTATAGGCTGCTAGGGTTGGTTAGTAATCATTGGGTTGGATTGATAGGAACTAGATCATCTACTTATAGGAGGGGCTATTCACCCAACAATTCATGTATTCCTATAGCTAGCTCAACCAAGAAAATTCAAATGTTGCTCTGATAAATTTAGTAGTACAGAAAATGCAGAATCGAAGACAATGCATCCATATTGTTTCATAGCCACACGATGGGGGATTATTATAAATGATTGTAGACATACAAAATGATTAATGGCTGAAATGGTAGAATCATACTTCATTCGACTCTTGTTGTAGTGTCTAGTTTTGATAGTACAAAAAGTGCACGTGTATTCAATATTGACATAACTCATGATTTAACTATGCAAGAACGATAGTGACCAGCACATTAAAGAGTATTGCAAACCCCAATAGTACAAAAAATCCTAGCTGATACCAATTTCCCACTGAATAGATGCTACAACTCTCCATCACTACTTCACCTAAATTTGTTTTATTTTATTCATTCTGAAAAAGAACATTGTTTTAGGAAACTAGTTATTTTGTACAAGGTAAATTTTATTCCAATGGAAATTGTAATATTATTTTTAACCCTATCAATTGTAGCCCATTATCTCCACTCAAGCATAACAATTCTATCCAACAACAAGGAGTTAAAATATATTACAAAGATGAAAGACCAAGGATGTAAGATGAAAGACTTACAATTTGTTATTTAGGAGAGATCATTTTAGTGATATTCTAATTCTAGAAATGTGCAACCAAATGGAGGAAATGTTTTTGGCATTACAAATTCTTGATGAACTAAATAGTCCCAAATCAAACTCACAAAATTGTAATCTAGATTTCAAGTTCTAGAATCCCAAATCAAAGATTCTGAATGCTAATTCTGAAATCATATTCCAGTAACCAAATGGGCCCTCAAAGATTTTCCCACAAGGCCAATAAAGTTTTAGATTTAAAGTGGTTTTTACACCAAAGGGGTTTTCCATGTTAAAATATTGTGTCACTTTGTTATTCATTAACTATCTTTCTCACGTGTTAAATTTTTATAACTTGTATTCGTTTCAAGTTTTGAAAAGTATTTTAAACCACCGATTCACTCCCCCTCTTAGTGGTGTTTTTATTCCAACAAATATCTATCAAGGGGGAAATGACAATGTAAATGGATATGATCAAAGGGATGATTATTTGAAAATAAATTAATGAATACTCAATGTCAGTTTTTTAAAACTATATGTTGTAAAAACCTTGACCAAGATGAAAAAGATAAATAAAATCCAAAGGATTATCTAATTTCAATATTCAACAAAAATTATCTCAGATTTGGACCATCTTCAACAAAGCACACAAGGGCTTCCTACTCTTTAGGCTTTGTAAGACCAAGGTAGGTGCATCTAGGGATTTAGATGGCTTCTTCTTTGATTTTCTTCTTCAATATTTGGTCACTAATATTATTCTCTTTAGATCTATCCCTTATAGCAGATGAATGGTCAATAAAATTCTTGATATTGTAATCAACTTATGTGTTACATCAGCTAATTATAAACTCCAAGAAAAGCTATTACGATAAGGGAATGACGAAAAATTTATTTGTTTATTACAAAAATAGAAAAGCAATGTTGATTTATATATGTATTGTGCAACCACATGACTATATAAATTTTTTTCTAAACTAATGATCAATGGCTTATCCATTGTTATATAGAGTCAAACCAGCAACCCTAGTCAAATTTAATTGACTTTCAAAAAAGCTTATCACTTGATAACCATAAATTTCATTCTTATGATATCTCTCCCATATATCTAGAAATCCTATCCATTTGTAGAAGAATTAATTTAATTCCTTTAATTAGTAAAAATCAATGAAAAGACATACAACTCATCCAAGCTACATTAAATTGAAAGAACCTTTCTCATTTCAATCTTAAAATGATAGATCCATGAAAACGAAGAAAAAACTCAGAGACACAGATATGCAAAACTCTTCTTTGTATTAATTTTCCTTGAAAACCATACATTACTAGTGTGAACCTCACAAAATAACAAAAAACATGAAAAACTTAGTAATTCAATATTCAATGTATTCTTAGATTTTTAAAATTGAATACATCATACAATTCACACAAAACTTGGATTGACTATAATTAGCATAAACACTAAAGTTCTATAGGACTCAAACATCTACTCTACATCTTGGAAATACTTTTATAAGAAGGATTGAAACAAGCTTCAAATGCAAGGACACATGTCAAAATTTTATTTGAAAGTATATACACAGATACCTTTTAATATTTGTATTTTACAAAATATTCTTTGTATTCAGACAAAATTAGGGAAATGGTTTTATAACTAGAAGGTGACACTTTTTGCAGGTGTCTTCAACATAATTATGTTTTTAACCTAAGTTTATGTTGCTTACCTTGACTTATGCTTCACTCTATGTCTTCTACCATCTCACTATAGTTCTTTAATTACTCCCTAGTTGTAGAGCCTTAATTTATCCAATTGCTTCCCATATATATATTTCCCTTTTGGTGGGCCATTTAGTGCCTCTTACTTCATCTAAGTCTCTTACTAGTTTATTCCACATAGCATCTATATTGGTCTTTGATTCTATTGAAAATTTTCGTAAGTCTGTTTCAACTTTAAAAAATGAATCAATTAAATTGTTAAAGGTAGCATCACTATCATTCTCAAAAAAATGATGTTGTTCTTGCTTGTGTTAGTATTAACCTAAAAGAATCTAACCATTCTTGCAATCATTTAGTTTACTATCAAGATCTAAAATTAGTAGGGTACAAGGCTTTATCCCTTGTGACAAGATTTTCATCCTACCTTGTCTCATCTGCTATTTACCAATAAAGAAGCCTATTAATTCTTTTACAATTTCTAGGCCTTCTTTAACTATGATGATCTTATCTAGCAGATATGACATCTTTATCATTAACATGATTATCCTCTCTAAGAGTTTTTTATATGACCCCCATAGATTAAAAGTGGGTGATAGACATCCAAGTGCTTCATTGAAGACATGCCCAACATGTTTTAATGAAATAACAAGGGCATGATCCTATTGAGAAATTTTCTTCAAAGTCTCTACTCTATGGCCTATTATGCCTCTCAATGTTCGCCCTTCTTGGCTCAACTTCCTCTGGCTCCAACTCTATAGTCTAAGTATATTCTTCTTGTATAATCCTTTTTGGTTGTTTAGTGTTGGTCTATCTCTTATTTTGCTCTGCATTATCTAATTGGTCCCTCAAGGATACAACTTCAACCATGAGCCCCCAAGGTTTGGCATCTAGCTCCTCTACCTTCTTCTTCTTATAGACATAACTCTTTCTAAGTTCCCCTTCATAGAGCTTTCTCACATTGATGTAATCATGAAATTTCCTTTCCAATTTTTTCTCTATCTCCTCTACCTTGGCTTCATTCATCAAGGACAAATGCTTCATGGCCTTGGAGACTTCTACACTAGATCTTCTCTATGGAGTCCATACTATCATATTACTTTCAATAATTTTATTCACATCCATTGAAAATTTGTCTTATTAGTCTCAACATCCATGTTCCACACTACTAGGGATTATGGATCAATGTTGAATGTTGATCCCTTCTGTAAACCAACAACTACAAAAGTTTAATAAGAGATGGAGTTCCATTGCTTCCTTATCTATTCAAGCATAAAAAAAATTCTAGATCCCATCCTAGTACTAAGAGCATGCCACTTCATTCGACTAAATGCATTTCTTTTGTAGGATTCATCTTTCACTCTCTAGGTCATAGGCATGAACCTTGTCCACCATGTCTTGTAATTTCCATTCAGTTTCTCCTAGTTTAAGCTTCCAGACTAGTCCACTGTGTTTTACTTTATACTGGAACTTTGAAACTCAAAAGATTTAAAGAAGTCAATATCTTCCATGAACTTTTTTCTTGGATGATTCTATCATCCATCTTGACTACTGTGAACTCAAGGTTAGTCAAAGAATTTTTTGCTACATTCACCCTATGGGTATGTGTAGGATCATGGTCAACCAAACTATGCTCTTAAGTGGCAATAAAAAATTAAAAAGTTAGGGTTATGTCAAATTGATGTGCAATTTTCTACTTGTTATTAACATTATATCAAAAAGTTGAGAGAAAAGAATCTCTAGCAAATTCAATCTAGTTTCTAAACTACTAGGAGTTATCT
Organism: Cupressus sempervirens; assembly: GCA_028749045.1. NCBI lineage: Eukaryota > Viridiplantae > Streptophyta > Pinopsida > Cupressales > Cupressaceae > Cupressus > Cupressus sempervirens. Next base: position 63,782,072 of record CM053791.1, read on the forward strand.
CAAAAAAATAAAAAATGATTGTTCAAAATTTTGAATTTAAATGCAATATTACAAAAAAATTAGAACAAAAATAAGAAGTAGATGTATGTCTGACCACCTTCATCAAAATAAAATGATAATGCATTTTAATAATATTCTAGATATAAGTAGTAGACTGATGCCTGGATGTGACACATATTTTTGGGTATTTTTATTCTAAATAGATAATAAATAATTAATTGTTGACTTTAGTATTTTTGGAATAAAAAAAAACTCTCGTGTCTGACCACCTTAACTAATTCAAAACTCTACAAAATTTGATTTTTCATTTTTTTTCCATATAGTAGAAGAAAATAGAATGTGATGCATCTTTTGGATTTAAAAAATGTTATACATTTTTTAAGTAGTCTATCAGTGAACAATTTATATGTAACTCCATTAGAAAATAGGTAATAATTACTTACTAAACTCATAATTTGACAAACCTTACATTTATTGAAAGATAAGAACATTCTTAAGAAACCCTTTTCATTTCATCAAATTTTGGTGGAAAAAAAGTTGTCAACTACATGTTTGGAGTAAAAATCACATAAAAATAGGCCAAAAGCACATTTTCAGGATGTTTTTAAAGTTGATCATATAGGTTTGGTATCAAAATATATAGTAGACCTTATAAAGGTATTCATTGTTTTCATTTAGTATCAGGGTGGGTGGGAAAAAAGTTGGAATAGATTTTGAAATGGTTTGAGATATTTCAGAACTACAAATTTTTCAGATCGCCACTTTTTGGCACACCATGATCCTACACAGACCCCTATCTTGAATGTAACTTTCCCTTAAATCAATAAACATAATAGTTTCTTCAATGCATAAGTTGAAGTTTCCCCTGTTTTACCTTTTTTAACCCTTGGTAGCCCACTATACCTTAACAAGCTCTTCCTCTTCAATCTCCAAGGTTACATTTAGCATAGGGCTATCAAGGTTTACCCTTACCTCCTCTTTTATTGAGCATTTAGGTATCTATTCCATGATCTTTGCATTATCATCCACCATCTTCCTTATTCTTTGTGGATAAGAGATATCCATATTAATTCCTTGAAGTTGGGATCTGCTCCTTTTAGCCCATTCTCAACACTTAAAACATCATTAAACATACCTAACTTATTTGCAACTTCCCACTCAATTATAATATTTGTAATCAGGTCCTCTTGGGGAGACTTCCTAGTAATTAGCAATATATATGCTCTAATTTATTTTAAGGTACTCTTCATATAGCCCTCATAGTCATACATCCTATAAGGGGTGGTGGATAGATCAAAATAGTAGAGGAAAACATGAATTTGATCTAAGGATTCTTTTCCAATTGAAAAGTCTCCTATTCTACAGAAGAAGAAAAAAAGTGCCCTTATTCACTTTATGACCTATGTATTCCGTATTTACAATGAACAATTTCTACATGAATTCAATTATGTCCAATCTAGGGGGTATTTTCTTTTGTAGGATATGGGGTGTGATGAAGGGTGCTCCCCTTAATACCATAAACTCTTAACAAAAACAAAGAAAAAATAACAAATGCAAGAATAGAATATGGACTTCTTATTTGCACCACAAATGTGGAATTATAGAATTCAAAAGTACAATATGTTAACCCACATAGTTACCTTCATTACAAAAATCTACTAGACTAAGTTGCAAACTATCACCTAGATTTGTTCTAGATAGTGTTTGGGCTTTTCTTAAATAGGAAATTTTATGCAACCTGGGAAGGTTCTAAACAATGAAACTTAATATCTAGGGCTGATAGACCCTAACAATACATATAGAGTTGGCCAAATACATCTTTGAGAATTATTTTAGATATTTTAGCTAGCCCAACTTTAGAAGGCCATAACTCTCAAATTGTTGCTCTAATTGGTTATTATAACCACTTTTCATAAATTCTAGCTCTTGATCTAAAGGCTCAAAACATTGCAAGCACCCATCCATCAAGTTTTTAGACCTCATCTAGGCACTCTAAGGCCTTCTACGATGAGCCTAAAGATTTTTCTACAAATTTTTCCATCAAAAACCTGCAATAATGTCTGTAATACTTATGCTTGAGCAATGATATTCTTATGGTAGACTTACAACTCCAAAATGAACCTTCCTATAGAAACTGATAACATTCCAAGCTCGTATGACAAAATTACTTAAAATAGAAAGCTCCCAAAAATAACAACCCCATGTCTACCAGTCCTTATTAAAATAGAAAAGACTAAAAAGAAAATATTTTTGGGTGATGCAAGATTGCTATTACACTTAGGATGCTCCTGCATTAGACACCTAGGGTAATTTGAGACGTGACTCTATCATGTCTTAGGTGTTTAGAGGAAAACCAAGATAATTAACCTCGTCCTATGCTAGCCATAATGAATCCTCTCCTAGCCTCCATTTCCATTTGACCAAGTATTCCTCATAAGTTTTTTTAATTGTACTTTTTCCAATATCACTATCCAATATCTCCTCAATCTCCTGTTGGTGTTTTAAAAAGTACTAAACTACTAAGCGACAAAATGCTTAATACCAGAATGATAGTACATACACAATCTAAAGACTAGCCTATTCTTATTAACAATTGCATATGTAAGGTATTTGGACCCAACTTCAAAAAAACCACAGATGGTTTTCTACTCTTGTGGCTCTGCAAAACCAGGGTGGGTGTACCAAGGGATGGTTCAAAACTGGGACAACTGTATGAGGATTATTCTTAGTTTCATTTTGATTCTCATTTCAAGATCCTCAAACATATACATAATTCTTACTAACTTGGTAAACACATCCCATAAAATAGATATGGCTAAGAATTCTTCAATAGATCTGCAGATTTTTTTAACAACAATGGCTAACTGAAGCTAAAACATTCCATGCAGACAAGTGCTGGCCAACTTTGAAGATCTACAGGAGATAAAAGTAAAATTTGATTTGATGATGCATTTGAAAAACCATTTGTAATATATTTCTCCTTTAGCTGAAATAACTTGATCAGTGCCTAATCCATTGGGGTTCAGAGTCTATAGAAAATTCTTAGATCTAATTTGTTTCTTTACAACAATTTCTATTAGCAATTCTTATCAGAATTTATCATTCAAAATCCTTTTCAATACTTAAGAAATCTCATCACATTCATCAAAGACTTTATTTAATCCATTGAATTAACAGCAATGATAAATGGATATACAACCCAATTAGATTGCATTCAATTGCACAAGCTTTTACTCATACGAAATCAAGGTAGCTAAGTATTTAAAAGGAGACAAAATTTAGAAAGAAATGATATGGGGAAAGTTCATAATTTGTATTCATTTCCTTTGAAAATGGTATATCTTTTACAGTAGACTTAGAATGGCCTTCAGAAAGAAACATAGCTCATTCTATATTCATGTATTCTCAGAGAATTGACAGAAAAATACAATACAAACTTGCTTTCAAAACTTGGACCAAAAACCAGACTAAGCACAATACTTAGAAGAAATAGAATTCGGACCATTCTTTAGCCTTGGGATCTCACTTAAAAATGTGAGATGCAACAAGCTTCAGGCTAAATAAGGTGACAAGTGTCTTCTAAAGGATACTAACAAATGTCTGTTATAAAAGACAAAAACAAATAATAGAAAATCTAATACATCAAACAATCCTTGGTGGGTCCCTTTCTGTTATGCTTCTCAGTTGTTGAAACAAGAAGATAAGATTTGATTCTTCAATTATTCTTCATCCTCAGAGTAAATAGCCATGAGGTTTGAAAGTGATGTATCATCTTCAGTTACCTATAAATTTATTTCAACCTGGGGATTTTCCATGTCCTCATTATTAACTACGAGGGTGACTTTTACTTTTACATTTTCCTCCTCATCATCTTCTAACATTTGTTCTAGAAATTGATTTTTCCATTTATTAAAAGCATCATCATCTGGCCAATTAAAACTTAGAGCTTCTCTTTGTATCATTATTAAAGATTTTGCACTTTCTTCTAAATCATTAAATTCTTTTCTCATAGCAGTATAAAATAACTGTATTTTTACTATCTCTTCATTTGTCTTTGCCCAGAACCAATGGCTAGTTTCACTCATGATGTTTATTATTCTTTCATTGAATAACTCATCCATCTCCCTTTTCCACTTTTCTTTTTCTTTTATTGTATCAACAGATTCTAAAGCACAAGGAAATAGGGTGAATTTTTTGGCAATATATTGGGAAAAATAGAGTGTTAATCTTCTCTGTAAAGAATCTCTTTCATTATCAAAATTCTCTAGCTTATTTAATAAATCAAAAATCTTCTCAACTTGATGATAAGGCATTTGGACTGCAGATATACATATGATTGTAATATCATTATTTCTCTCCCTCCATTTCTATGCAAGAAGAGTAAGTTTATCCTTATCTCTGTTCAACTCATCCATAAGGGTTGCAATTCTTGTCAACTGATCAAAAAAGGTTGACCATTGTATTTTACCCCTCAAATATATCATACCCTGTTTTAATTTCTCTTCATATTGATTTCTCAATTCTATCTGCAACTCATGCAATTTTTTTTTTCCTCTTCAAATTCCTCTGTAGTATAGAATTGGGGCCTTTCAGGGGTGTCAAGTATTTCAATATTAGGGGTTCATCAAGATCCAACCAATGGCTATGAATGGTATGCAATTGTAGGTGCACTGGATTCTCCCATTTTTCTTTTCCCATGTATCCTCTCCATTTGAGACATTTTGTTTTGTAGTGATTGTATTTGTATACCCCTTTCTTCATATGCTTTCAAAACTTCTTCAAACCTAGCATTGAGTTGGGAAAACTTATCTTCTTCTTGTCCAGATACAACACCACCCAATTTTAGCATTTCTGAAGCCATTCCCATTACTTGTTTACTACTTACGTCACCAGCCCTATATACTCTCAATGTACTAGTATGTTCAGCAGTGGGAAACTCATGCATCTTGGTGCTTTCTCTCTTATCTATGGACCACAAAACAACGGCTTGGTGGTCATCACTAAATTTGACCCCTCGATGAGCCTGTAGTACTTCTTTAGTGGTTGTTAGTTGAACATCCTTCTGCTTTCTTACTAAATCAAAAACAATAGAATTTTCTATATCCCATTCTAGCAGAAGGAGGACTCCTAATTGTCTAACTATTTGCCTTTCAGCTTCAGGAGTGAACCGGGCAAAATCACTCAAAAACTTTGATTTTACCTCTTCCTTGATAACCGGGTCAGATTTATTTGGTTGCTCAGCCTTGATCTTCTCACAGGCTTTCTCAAAATTCTTTATATTTAATCTCCATAAAAACTGAGCAAAAGCCCTAGATCTTACAAAATTTTCATCATTAATAAATCTTTCAGAAGCCTAGGCAACAATTGGGTCAATTTCCTTACCTTGGTAATCAGCAATGGTCAGGTCCAAGGAAGGTGTAGGAGGTTCTTATGGCTCTCCAATATCCAGGTCTATAGAAGTGACAATCACATCCCCTTCTCACATTTGTCTAAGTTGTTCCTTTAGAGATGTTTCATCATCTATCTGGATTGGAGACTAGCTTGGCGAGTATTGTTCTTTTTGAGAAGAAGAAGACCCCTGCTCTAATTTTTGTCTTTTTGGAGAGCTGGCTGCAGATGGACTTCTTGACCTTGGCTCCTTATGAGGGTGTACCTGTTGCACACTTTGAACCATGACATAACCTACCCTTTTTCGCAATGTATATTGGCCAGGAGTTACCACATTTCTACCACTCATTCTTCTTTGTATTTCTATTGCCTTGTCTGGGTGTGTCTTAATAAATATATCTTTCTTTTCATTCATAGTCTAAATTATTATAGCAAAATTATTCATTAATGCATGTATTTTATCTCCCCAGTATTTCTTATCTTTCAATGGGTCGTACTAGGGGTCAAAAGCATTAATGAATTCCAAGTTTTTACTAAAAACTATCCATTTCTCTTTCCTTAATTCTTGCTCCTGCAATGTGAAAATATTTCTAATTATATCTTTTGGATAGTAAACCTAATGTACCATATGGGAAGCTCTCACCCTTTCTCTTAATAGATCATAGAATCCTTCAGGGTCAATGAATCTGGCATGAGATTCTGCCATGTTATATTTATTCAAAAACAAATTTAAATGCTTCCACCCCTTTTTAACAAAAAAAAATCATGCACTACAGTAACCATTGGAAAGAAAGTTCCCTTCTTGACCAATTCCCTCTCATCTATAGTACCTATCTGCCATAAGAGCTCGGCTACCCCTATCTTCAAAGGTACATGAAAAGGTAACACATGAGGTTTTCCTAAGAAACCATAAACTCTTATTACTGTTGAAACATTGTAGGGAATTATATCCCCCCAGTTGTGATTGACAAGTAGCCCTTTAGCATGGTCCTTGGGTCTGACCAATTCTAATAATGCTTGTGGGATTCTAGGGCTATCTCCTCTTAAAAGCAGTCTAAGCTTTGATGCAAAATACTTGTCAAATCTTACATAACTAGCATCAGTAGCCTCTGAAGTCATATCCACACTACATAACTGCACTGGATTCCTTTCTCCATCCTTTGTTGTTTCTAGCTTCATACCCTTGGAGAAGAAAGTATATCCTTTGTATAAACATACATGCATCATCAATGAATATCAACAGAATGGTTTGTTTTCTTTCCCCTTTGCTATTCCAACTAGACCGTTGTGAATCTCTTTTGCTAGGAAAGTGGCAAAATCCAAAATGGTACTCATTCCAAATTGAAGGGTTTGAGCAATTATAAGGACCACATAACCTAGAATTTGACCACCCTCATCTATCCCCAAGATCTTGCAAAGAGAAAAATATAGTGCTTAAGCTCTCAGATTGAAATGTCTTCTTAACAATGGCTCTGGAGTACTAGCCGTGATCACAGGAAAATTACCAACCCTAGCAACATGCTCTTGCAGTGGCCCTGTTCTCAAGTAGACTTGTTGTGCATCATATCTAGCTTGAAAATCATCCAGATCAATGATTTCATGCACAGCGTGGTTAGGGTTTAGGTTGAAAACCTCACTAAATAGCTCAGGGAAAAACCTAAAAAGGTTGACCCTTGAATGATTTTTTACCCACCCTATGATAGGGTCATACTTCTTTGCTAGGTCCATCAATAAATCACTATCAAAGAAGACACTGGGGACTACTAATTTTCCAATGTCAAATTCCCATACATTGCTCATAGGAGTGTCTAGTTTTCACTCTGAAAACCATTTCTTAAACAACTTCAAACCTCCCATGGAAACTTGGGCATCCCTTATCCAATTAACTTTGTCATAAAATCCTTCTGCCATAACTAATCTAGGGTTTTTTGGAATGAGTTCCCTTCCCTTAGTTATTTCATGCACTGATAAGGGGAATTGTTTGAGAAAATCAGCATGCACTGAATGTTTTAGATAATCTTTTTGTCCAGTAAACTCTTTTCATGGCGGCATTTTTAATGAATGTTTGGAAAATTCACAACAGCAGATGCTTCAAATTTTACTCAGAAATTCATAGCGCACTTACCCGCCAGAAATTGCACTTTTGCACTATATGATGTCTTTTGCAATTTTATTTGAGTATTAACCGAGAAATTTTGTGGCTTAGCTTTGAAATCTTGAATGTCATTTTCTTTTTGCGCTTTGGTGATTCATTAATGGTGAAATCATGGGTTCTTTTTATGAATTAAAATCGCACGCACCAGGTCTGGATCACATTTACTCTCAGTAACTATTGCCCGCAATTTTCACTCAAATTTGAATCCCATCCGTAGATTTTATCAGATTGAACGGTCCTGATTTAAAAATAACAAGCTTTACAATCTTTTTAGAAAAATGCTACGTGTCACCACTGTGCTTCCCTGCATTACTTAAAAACCTTCATCTTTATTATGCAAGGATGCGCCAACCGTCAATCAAGATAGGGTCAACGGTGATAAGACTTCACATTCATTAAGAAACTAAAAACCCTTCTGTGCATACCTAGCATTACACATCATCAGTCGTTTGTAGTGTAGCATATTGAAATACAAATACCTGACCCCACTTTGCCATCCATCACCACTGTGCTTCCCCGCATTACTTAAAAAATTGCATCTTTATTATGCGGGGATGCGCCAACTGTTGATCAAGATAGGATCAACGGTGATACTTCTTGGTAAGTAATCTTCATAGCTTTGCCAATGAATCCACCAATGATATCGTAGAAAAACAAAACATGTGCAAAAGTACTGACGAAGCTGACTTACAAGAGCTTTTGTGACATACTGGATCTCATAAAACATCAGGGGCTACGTGTCGCAAATGCACTTCCCCGCATTACTTAAAGACCTACAACTCTATAATGTGGTGATGCACTGACCCTTGATCTCTGATAGATCAACGGTGACTAAAAAAACACTTCAACTTGGCATCCTTTCAAATAGAATATCGCAATTAAAGGTACATGAAAGGTTTACCAAAGGCATTTTGGCATAAATAAAACATTAGGATAAAATGCCCTGCCAAAAATCTTGAAGAAAATACCTTTTTCAAAAAATTGAAAATGAGGGTGCCACAAAACAGAGGCATAACTGATTTTTCACCCAAATATCAGAAATTTTCTATACTATGGAAAATCACACCAACATCTCCTTTGTAGCTGAACAAGCTGGTAGAATACTCCATTGTGCTTCTACAACTTCACCTCCATCACCTCCTTCATAATACTCTATCAAATCTAAAATATTAAATATTTGTAAAATATTCAATTTAGTAGGCAACTCCACTTCACAAGAATTTCCAAAATCATGTATTTTCACTATCTTGCATGGTCCAAACTTCTTCATCTTTAGCTTATTGTATGCACCCACTAGAAAATGCTCCTTTCTCAAATGAACCATGACTTCATCTCCAATCTAAAATTGCTTATACCTATTTTTCACATCTTCCTTAGCTTTGTATTCTGTGTTCATCTTTCTGATGTGTTTCCTCACCTCCTCATGGATGTGCAAATGTTTCATAAATTCTTCTTCTTCAACACTACTTATCTTTCATTTATCCAACTATCTCAATTTAGAAGCATTTCTGGGACTATGCCCATATATTATTTGGAATGGTGATTTACTAGTACTCCTATTCATAGAATTATTATATGAAAATATTTCTTGTGGTAAAATCGTAGCCTATCATTTTGGCTTGTCTCTAAAAAAACATCTTAGAAAGTTTCCCAAACTGTAATTCACATCTTCTGTGTGTCCATCAGTTTGTAGATGATGTGATGAACTAAAATTCAACTCTATCATCAATTTCTTCCACAATGTACACCAAAAATACCCAACAAATTTGGTATCTTGATGTGAAACTATACTCTTTGGCAGACCTTCTAATCTTACTACTTTGGAAAACAATTCTGCTACATGAACAACATTGCTAGTCTTCTTACAAGGAAAAAAATGTGTGATCTTTCAAAATATGTCAACCACCACAAAGATATAATCATGCCCATGCTAATTCCTCTATAATCCAAGAACAAAATCTATGCTCACATCTTCCCATGGAATTTTCTTTTACTTCTTTCACTATAAGACACATTCTACAACTCTGTACAAACTTCTTCACATCTTGCTTCAAGTTTGGCTAGTAATAATTCTTAGCAACCAAAGCTATGGTTTTATCTCTACCAAAATGTCTATCCAATCCCCCACTATGTTTCTCCTTGATGAGACTCTCTCTCATTGAACTTTTAGGAATGCAAAACTAGCTTCCTTTGAACAACATACTATCTTAGATTATGAAATCCAACCACTTTATACTATCAAGTGTACTAGGCTCTATAGAAGCCTTCCATGTTTCATCAAAATTAGGATCATCTAGATACAAAATATTGAGTTTGTTGAACCCAACCACCAATATCTACATTTTTGTTAGCAAAGGTTGTCTTCTACTAAGAGCATCTACAACTCTGTTAGACTTCCCACTCCTATGTTTCAAAATAAATGTATAAATCTACAAAAACAAAAAAACCCACTTCAAATTCCTTTGGTTCAATTTTCCTTGACTATTTTAATATTTCAAAGCTTGATGATCAATATACAAAACAAACTCCTTGGGAAGAAGATAGTGTCTCCACTTCTTCAATGCTTGAGTTATAGTATTAATTTTTTTATCATAAATAAAATATTTTATTTTGGAATCATTCCACTTCTCACAAAAAAAGCAATAGGTCTACCTTCTTGGCTCCTAACTGCTCCTATTGTGGTACCTCTAGCATCATAGTCTACTTGAAACACCTTATTAAATTAGGAAGTCCTAAAATAGGTTGTTCAGTAACCTTCGATTTCAATAGATTAAAACTTGTATATGCTCCTACAATCCACTTAAATTATTTCCTATCCCCTCTTATTATTTTAGTCAAGGGTCCACAAGTACTGCTAAAACCTTGAGTAGGCCATTCAAGGATAGCCTTCACTTTCTCTAGGTCCAATTTTTAGATCTTCTATTGAAACTACAAATCTCAGGTACACAAACTCTTTCTAGACAAAACAACACTTGTTCGGGTCTATTAGCAACTTTTCTTCCCTCAACTTATCAAACACCTTGTGAACACGGATCAAATGCTCCTCCAATGTCTTAATAAAGATCAAAATATTATCTTGGTCAAAAATGACAAACATACCCAAAAATTTATCATGTACCTCATTCATGAGCCTCATGAAAGTGCTTGGTGCATTGGTTAGCCCAAAAGGCATGACTAACCACTTGTATAGTCCTTCTTTGGTCTTGAAAGAAGCCTTCAACTCATCATCTTCTTTGATAAAATTCTAATGGTACCCACTTTTTGGATCTATCTTTGTAAAATACTCAGCTCCATTGAAATAGTCCATAATATCATCCATCCTTGGCAAAAGAAATCTATGCTTGATTGTGTTTTTGTGATAGTGCAAGAATCTGTGCACATCCTCCATTCTCCATTATTATTTTTTGCTAATACTATTGGTACAACACATGGATTCAAACTCTCTCGAATCAACATTTTTTGCAACAATTCATGAACTTTCCTATTTAACTCTTCACTTTTTGCTGGGGTCACTTTGTGCACTACCTTGTTTGGAAAACTGGCTCTTGGTACCAAATCCATCTAGTGATTGATCTTCTTCATTAGGGGTAATCCATGAGGTAAATTATCTAAGACAATATCAAAAAACTCTCCCAACATATCTACAACTTTTGTAGGTACCTCCTCTACTTCTTCTTTACTATCTTCTAGAATTATAGAAAAACACATATGCTCATGCTTAATACCTTTGAGAAACTCTTTTCCATCAACAAAACATATTTTGGCAGCACTACATACCTTTTCTTCTTTTTCCTTCAATGACTTCAACTTATATTTCACTCTATCCTTGGTTTGAGTGTAGGTATTTTCTTTCCCATTGTGTACAACATACTTGTCAAACTAGCATGGCCTAGCCAACAACATATGACATATTTCCATAGGTATAATATCACAAAGTACCTCATCCTGATAGCTTCAAATCTTGAACTTTACTTAACACTACTCATTGAACATGACCTTGTGGTCATCTTGCACCTAAGCAATATGGTATGGACATGGGTGTTTCTATCTCTTTAGCTACAACTTAGTGAACATTATTTCTGACTCTAGATTGTTAGTACTTCCACCATCAATGACCACATCAGAACACTTTTCTTCACATCTACAACTTGTGTAAAATAACCTCCTTCTTTGATCAAGTTCATTCTCACTACTCAGTAGGACTCTTTTGTTAACTAGGACTTCTCCTCTTTGAAAATCTTCAAAATGTGAAGATCTGGACTCTTCATCAACATGTGCAACTCTATCCTAGCCTTCTATTCTTTTATCTATACTTTCTTGGCACTAGGTACACTCAATATCTCTATGCCCTTCTTCTCAAGAGAGAAAATTTCCCATGGAAGGCTCCTCTTCTAGATCCTTTTCCTTTGCCACTTCCTCTCTACTCTCTATTGTTCCTATCATGGAAATGGTTAGAATTGTTTCCCCTCTAGTTCTAACCACTACTTCCAACCTCATCCTTGTTCTTTTGATTATCATTATAGCCTCCATAAGATCTACCGCTAGATCTTCCACTATGACCTCTTCCACTATTCTTGTCATAAAAATTCTTGCTTCATTTCTCCTCAACTCTTAGGAAAAGCTAGTATGTCTACTCAATACTATTCATTTCAACCAAACTCATCTCATCCAAACTTCTTGTCCTTAACCCATTAAGATAGAAGGCCACTTTCTCCTTATCGACTTTTGCATGGGCAGTTCTAATGACAACTTGGTAGAACTGTTTGGTATACTATTGAATTGATTTTCTCACTTGCTTCAACCCTTGCATGAATTGGCACTTTATTTTAGCTAGCATCCAATCCCATGTACTAATTTTTTCCTTTCCCTTTCTATTTTTCTCCAACTGAATCTCCTACTAGAAGATCTTTGTATGTCCCTTTAGTTTTGCCTTTGCAAACTTGACCCTCTCAGGATCATTAATATCTTCATACTCAAAGTACTCCTCCATTTTCTGGCTTAAGATTTCTCAAAAATGTGGGAACCTCAAACTTAGGTCTTTTCCCAATCTTGTAGATGGCCCTTAAAAGCCTCTCTTCCCTTTGATGAGAATTGCCTCTACGTTGACATTTTCTTCTATTTTGTCCTCATCCTCACTTTCATCTCTAAATGACAAGATTTGTTCCTTTGTGAATTTTTTCTTCCAATGCTTGTATTCATCTTTGGAGGGCTCAGAAACCCTTAAGTGTAATGCCTACAACTCTTCTGCCATGCTCTCTTCATGGATGAATATTTCTATTTTTGTTGGAACCCTAGTGCAAATTACCTCACAATTGGTGATATGTCCACACACCTAGCCCAAACCATGGTCCTAGTGTGAATGGCCTCATAGTTACTGGTATGTCCACAAACTTGAGAACTCTAGCTCTAATACCACATGATGAAGGGTTTTGCCCTTAATACCATAAACTCATAACAAAAACAAAGAAATGATAGAAAATGTGAGAAAAAAATATGGACTTCCTATTAGCACCACAAATGCAAAATTATAGAATTCATGAGTACAATATGCTAACCCGCATGGGTACCTTCATTATAGTAATTTTCTAGACTAATTTGTAAACTATCACCCAATGTTGTTCTAGACAATGTTTGGACCTTTCTTAAATAGGAAATTTTATGTCACCTCGGAAGGTTCTAGACAATGAAACTTAATACCTAGGGCCAAAAGACCCTAACAATATATATAGAGTTGACCAAATTCATCTGTGACAATTATTTTAGATATTTCAAGTAGCCCAACTTTGGAAGGCCATAACTCTTGACTTATTCCTCTGATTCGCTATTTTAATCACTTTTTGAAAACTAGCTCCTGATCTACAAGCTTAGAACATTGCAAGCACCCTTTCGTCAAGTTTTTAGACCTCATCAAGGCACTCTAAGGCCTATAATGGTGAGCCTAAATATTTTTTAACAAATGTTTCCATTGAAAATCTGCAATAACTTCTCTGATACTTATGCTTGAGAAATGAGTTTTTTTATGGTAGACTTACAACTCTAAAGTGAACCCGCCTATAGAAAATGAGAACATTCCAAGCTCATGTGAAAAACTTACTAAAAATTTCAAGCTCCTAGAAATAGCAACACCCTATCTACTAGTCCTTATTAAAACAGAAAAGACTGAAAAGAAAATATTTTTTAGTGATGTAAGATTGCTCTTACACCCAGGATTCTCCTACATCAAGGTGTTTGGGAAACCATAGAATCTCATATTGGAAAATGCTAGAAACAAGAAAATATCACCCTAATTATGGTCTAACTTCTTATTCATAGAGAGTAGGCTCGGTCTCAAAAAAAAATTCAAAATCTCCAATGCCCTAAAGAAAATAGGGTCTAGCATTTTTAAAATCATAGAACTAAAATTATTGGAAAAAGAAACACAATCAGAGTAATGATAGAATATATCCCATACTCATGTCTATAGTCGGACTACTAGTTCTCCATTTGCATCATATCTTTGATCAATAAAATTTAGGCTAATATACCACACATTCTTGTACAAAATAAAGTGCAGATCAACAATAAATAATAGTGGAATTTGAAACTCCCCATAACTCCTCTCTTTTAAAACCCAATATTTTCTTTCATCTTATCCAAGATATAATCTACATAATCATATTCTCCATCATGATATGTATCTTGTACATCTCTAGCCACAATGTATTCTACCTCATATACCACATTAGACCCATATTTTCCTACCTCTGTGTTTACACAATATACTATATTCATGAAATAATTCTTAGATTTTTCCAAGGCTATCTTTTTATCTAATTTCTTTGAATAATCACCAACCTTCTTAAGGTCCATTGTGATGTATTACATCATGGTTTTCATAGTATAATCATTGGTTTTCCTCTCAAGCTTCCCTTGAAGTTCAACTAGGTCCAGTGGTTCACTCATCTGACCATCTAATCCAAAGGCTTTAATGAAAGAGACATAATCTAGCTTCCACAAAATGGTCTTGTTAGTCCTATGAAATGATTCAGTGGCTAGATTATAGGATTTAATGAGGGCCTTTACTTGATCAAAATCCATAAATACTTCTAGAAAGATGAGCTTCATTCGATTCTTCTTCCACGGATTACATACATGAATCTTTTTAGACATTTGGTTATAGAAATATCTAAAAATTTCATACCCATTGACACCAAGGAAAGTATCATCTCTGTAGAAACCATCTAGGTCTCTAATGTCATGCTCATATAGAGAGATAAAATTTAAGGAGTCTAGAAACAACTTTATCCATTCATCTACATATTTAATGGGCTTCTTATGTCCTATTTTTACTCCTTTGGAAGTAGAAGTCTCCATAATTCCCATGTCTTTAGCTTGAATCTCTTCAACTTCTTTGTCTGACATCTTGACCAATAATTAGTAATCTAGAAAAACTCTACAACTAGTACTCTAAACTATAAACGTTTAACACTGAAAACTCTAAAAATGCTAGAAATTTTCTCTTTTTGCAACTAGTAATATATTATTAGCCTAGACAATGGCTTTACATTATGCATACCTCATCAACTATTTATATGCATTGAATTCCTGCATGCATAGGCCTTAAACTCAATTTTTTTGTCACCTAAAGGGGTCATCAACATAACTATCTAGATTTGCATTCTTTGTACTTTTCTCAAATTTCATTGGTCAATAACTTCTATCATTTTTCCAACTCAAAAATGGGCAAAAAGTGCTTTCATGTCTTATTTTAGGGCTTGCAATCTTACAATTCACTTTAAATTTCAAACTCTTCATATCCTCTTAAGGAAGAAAATCAACCTTTACAATCTTATAATTGACCTTGCTTCATATTTTCAAAAATCCCTCTTAAACTTCTTACAATCTCACAAGTAATAGCTTATAACAAGATTAAAACTCTTGAATTTCATGTCTTTTTCTAGAGCTGCAAACCTATAGTTGTCATGTTATAAACCCTTTTGTAGAATCTCTTCAATTCACATAAACTTCTATGATCTTAATATCACATCTTTGCATAGCATCAAACCTTTCCTTTCCTTGATTTATGATCTCTCAATCATGGTTATCTAAGCTTCATCATAACTTTGGAAGTTTTTTCTTAACTGCTGCCTTTACCTCCTGAACATATATTGATTATGGTCTTTCTTTATCATAACTTTAGTAACTCTAATGGTTCACTTTTCCTTAACCCTTATGACTATATGCTTGCAACTAGTTTGTAACTTCAAAATTCTTCATGGTTTTCTCTTGAGATCTTAGGATTCTCTATTCTTAGTATCTTTGGGAGACTTCAATTTCCATGTGTTTGATTTCTTTACGCCCATGCACCTTGCACCACTTTGTAAGATTGTAAAAATTTATATACTTTGTATTTTATATCTTATGATCTTACCATGTCCTACTTTCCTACGGTTGAGGGTCCCCTTATAATCCTTTACAATAATATACTCTTCAATTCATCATAAGATCATACCAATTGTTTTTTTACAATAAGACACTTACAATGACATGATGTTGTAACAATTGTAAGATCGATACCTTCATAATATACTCTCATGAGGCTATAATTACATTCAATATCATAACATTAGGAGACTCAAATTTTACCTTTATGATCCTTCGTTACCCTTTAGTTTATGACATCAGGAGAGGGAAACCTTATACTTATGACTAGACACTTAAAACCTCGATCGTAAGATCGTAACAAAAGATGGAAAATTTGAAAATCACATGCAATCTTTTTCTTCAACATAAAGCATAGGAAAAAGGTCAAAATTGATTGCGGATTTAGATTTTTTTCTCAATGATAAGGTAAAAGACATAATCCTTAGGATATTAGAATATCCTATACTAGGAAAAAATTCAACATGTTAGGGTTTTTACTAGAAAATTGATAATAAATATATAACAAACCCTAATTGCACAACAATTTCAAGACAATTTCAGCAAACATTTTTTTCCAAATTTTTCTTACTGAAAATAAGGGCTATCCTTGATTTTGAAGTCAGAGTACATA